>OW240921.1:45152136-45194788 GCA_933207985.1 Pelobates cultripes
TCTAGGAGTAGTGGGAGTCTGAGTGCAGAGCTTAATTTTGTATGTTTGTATTTGATTTTGCATTACACGGTGTGTTCCCTATTAAGGGTTAATAAGTATGTAGGGGTTTTACCTTATCGCTGAAGACAGCAATGTGAATTGTTAGTGTGGGACTCAGTGATTTTGCGTTGATGTGACAGGAGAGCTTACAAAAAGATGCTAAAAAAAAACCCCATATTTATTTAAATGTGCATATTGATTTGGCATAGTTGGCAAGTAACGTTTTTATTTGTTTTTTTATAAATATGCCAATCATTAAAATTTCATTTCTTTCATTTATTTATTCATGCTTCAGGTGGGAGAAAAAGCATCAGACAATATATGGTATCCCTTGCATATTTTCACAAAGGGTCTGAAATATTAATATTAATCACACACAGTAGGTGTGACAAAAATAGATAGATATGGTCAAACATACGCCACTTAGAGGTATGTGTCAGGCCTGTAGTGACATTACTGGCAGTATAGTTCACTAAATTGCTGATTTGCACAGCATACAGTAAATACATTTTAATAATATATTTCTAAAAAAAGATATTTAAAAAAAACGACATAGCAGTCTGTCTCAATCCTCAGTCTCTGTAATGTTACTAGAGATATTAGAGATGCCTTTCACTTCTTCCACTCCATGGCTGTAAGACTATAGTCTTTAAAGCTTCCTTTACTGTTTGCAAGTAAAACACTTCTGCCACAATTAAAGATAAGCAGGGAAAAGGCTGTGGGCCAAGTCCCTCGGCTTTGGTCAATATATTTGAAAATGTTTTGACCAAGATTCAGGACATGGCAGTGTCATATCAGCAGAACTGTTACATCCTCATGTAATGGATATGGTGCTCAGACTGACCCTTTATAAGCATCACTTATAAACGTAGGAGGGGTACAGGCCTGCTGAAGCCTCTTTAACAAAGGGCTCTTTAATATGAATATCTTTGAGTTGAAAGACATGAGACATGACCATTTAACTATTTAAAAGCTCCCTAAATGTATTTTAAGTTTGGAAACATTAGTTTCATAATGCACCATCCTTTGGGCAACCCATATTTTTCAAGATTCTTTTTGATTTATGAATTTCTCTCCAGTTACTCACGTAATAATAATTGGTACAAACATTTAAAAAAAATAACATTCAAAGACAAAGTAGAACATAGAGTGAGTTATGGTCTCACATTAACAAGAATGTAATTTAGCACGTAATTGTAATCCAATAGATTTGTATAAGGTAATATGCTCTAATTGTAAAAAAAGAAAAAACAACAACAAAGAAACAGACGACAATACTGGGATAATCAGCAAACCTACAATGATGCAGTTAGCAGAGCCATTCACCGTGATCCTTTCTATACCATCTCATAGTCATTACCAATGTATTCATCTTATGTTTTATACCTTCTTTGCTAGTTCTAAAGAACAAGGTACTCTTTGCAAGGCTATGCACTGTGCTATTACATTGTTCCGCAGAAATAAAAAAAGCATTGTTCTTTTGTGAGCATAACACAGTAATAAAAGCCAATTAGTATAATAACATTATCTGCTAGCACAAGGCAACTTATTCAAGAAACAAATATGCACAGCATCCAGAGTAGTAGCCTTCAATTCCTTTCCAGGGTCTTCATGTCATCGTACATTTACTTAGAATAAATAATGCTTTCCTTCCGGCCATGCAATTTATAAAATGCTGCTTATTCATTAACAATTCACTGTAGTAATTGAAGCATTAATAAATACAGTAGAAATTTTTGCTTCTTTAGAAAAAAAAAGCAACAAAACAAAGAAAAAATAAGCACACTGTTTGTAAATGAGAGCGTGTCATATGTATAGGTAATAAACGTATAAAACAAACAAACAAAAACATACATGCCGCGGAATGCATCACATTGATCATTATGTAGATTATTCTTCATTGCAGTTGTGGCCATGACCTCCTAAAGTCGGCTTTTAATTTATAATTAGCTCCTTCCCTCTCAACGCTAGTATTTAATTTAAGGACTTAATTTTGCTGTGCTTTGCAAACCAATAGAAAACTAAACGTTGTCCTTCCACTCCAGCATCGATCTTCACCCGGCATAGTAACAAAATTCTCCACTAGGACCTTAGTTTGCGTTTCTGCGTAGCTCAGAGGGATTGCAAATGCCACTGGCCCAATACATCAGTCTTTGTGATACCTCTACACTAACATTTCAGAAATCTGAACTACATCAGCTTTTATGTCATTATAATGAATCTTGATAAACGGATGACTACAGTTTCATTATACTACTGTACAAAAGACACCATGGTTAAAAGGTAAGGTTTTATACAATACAATGTTTACACAAAAAGGGTAGACAATGAGAAACATTTGTAGATCTGATGGATGCCTTAAAGCAAGGTTCTCCAAACTCTGACCCTACAGTTGCTTAACTACAACTCCAAACCATGATTCCCTGGCTGTCTATGTCATTCAAATAATCATGGGAGTTGTAGTTCAGCAACACCTGGAGGGTCAGAGTTTAGAGAACCTTGCCTTAAAGAATAAGCAAGGAAGCCATTTTAGACTAGTGTAAAAGCCTTCTTAAGAAATGTAGAGAAACTCCAAGCTGAAAGAACAATGAAAAAAGTGAGTAAAATGTACATACACAATGAACTCTGAATACACAGTCCTGCTACACAGTGCAAAATGGCAACAACTTTAAACCCATCCTGAAGTTAACCAATGATCTATAGGCCTATATACATGTCATACTGGCTTTCCCTGGTAGGTAAGTAACAATCAGGGAGTGGAGTTTTAAGTCTTTAGAGTCCTGGCAAATGAGGTAGTAGGATCATTCGCCAGGAGAGGAAGGTATAATACCACAGTGGGTACCCTCTGTTCTAACCCATAGTCTACCATAACCTCCTTAAATCATTTTTTAGGATTTAGTTTTTTTGTCTAAAAATCCCTGAAATGACCCACAATGTGTTTGATCATAGCCAAATTATAATTGCAATGTATATAATAGAATCAGTCTGAAGCTTAGTGTGAGTTTTATGTAAGGATCTGTGACACAATCACACAGTCCAAATAATCTAAACTCTTAGAAAAAGGAGTTTGAAAGAGGCACAATGGCAAGATATAAAATGGATGAATCAAATATCTCCTACTTTTTGCAAACCGTTTGAAAAGGAAAATAACATCCCTTACATCACTGCTCATTTATAGAACTCTAGTTTAAACAAGTCAAAATGATCCGATACGTATTGCTGCACCTAAAAAATAAAAATAAAATGTGAGCATACTTATATCTTACGTATATATTGCTCCCTCAAGCACAACAGTATGCTTACTGATAACAGTTTTACATTGTCTGCTAAGTATTAATAACTAATCTGTGTCAAGTCTTTTAAAGAAAGTAACAATTTACCTGGTGATTTGCAGCTATTTTCGTTATCAAACTGTCAACACTTAAGTGATGAAGATACCTATCAGCATATTTACATTTGTTATTTACTTTAGTTGTTTCATCTTCCTAAAGTTTGGCTACATTTAGACTTCTAACTGCAAACATTTCTGTTGCGTTCTTTATATGGATTTTTAAAATGTATATTAATTAACATGTCAAATTATTGGTATAATTTGGTTTAGGTTCTCTCTGTAATGGGAAATGTGAGCTAAATATAAAACATTCTGTGCAGAAAGTATTCAAACAACAATAATAAAGCAGCAGTCTAAACACCATCACAACTACAGCATATACAGTGGCGTACATACCGGGGTCTCAGGGGTCGCAGCTGCGACCGGGCCCGGCCCCCGGTATGTACGCCAGTGTGGCCAGCCTCATCTTCCCCCGAGGCTGGCCCTGGTGTCACTGGGCGGCCGGTCTTGCAGGCGCGCGGGAGCACTCTCCCCTGAGCGCTCTCTGCCCAGCTCCCTCGCGCGCTGCGTATTGATGCAGGAGCTGGAATATGACGCCCACCAGACAGCCAGCACGCACACCTGCCGGGTGACCGGCTGCCCAGCAGCACCACTGGACCCCAAGGAATCCCCTCAGCTCTCCCAAAGGTAAGGAGGCTGGGGGATTCAATTTAAAAAAAAAAACACATGTGCTTGTGTATGTGTGTTAGTGTTAGAGTGTGTGTGTTACTATGTGTTACTGTGTGCGTGTCTGCTAGTGAGTGTCAGTGAGTGTGTTAGTTTGTGTGTATCTGTTATTGAGTGTGTGTCTGCTAGTGAGTGTCAGTGTGTGTGTTAGTTTGTGTGTCAGTGAGTGTGTGTGTGTGTGTGTCAGTGAGTGTGTTTGTGTGTGTCTGTTAGTGAGTGTGTGTTTGTCAGTGAGAGTGTATGTTTTGTAAGTAAGTGTGTATGTGTGTCTGTCTGTCAGTGAGTATGTATGTCCCTGAGTGCGTCTTTGTCAGTAAATGTGTGTGTCTGTTAGCTAGTGTGTATGTGTTTGTTCGTGAGAGTGTGTGTGTGTTTAAAATCCCTTCAGCACAAGGGTGTCCGGCGCCGGGGATCCCTCCGCCCCGATCCGCCTCTCAGCTCTGAAAGCGCATGCTCGGCAAGAGCCGCACGCGCATTCAAACCGCCCATAGGAAAGCATTACTTAATGCTTTCCTATGGATGTCCAACGTCTTCTCACTGTGATTTTCACAGTGAGAATTGCGGAAGTGCCTCTAGCGGCTGTTAGTGAGACAGCCACTAGAGGCTGGATTAACCCTCAGTGAAACATAGCAGTTTCTCCCATGGATCAATTTTCGCACCAGGGCCACATGGGTCGTGTGTACGCCACTGAGCATATTATAGTGGTTGTGGTTCTACAAGTCTATGAGTGTCCACATCCCTGATTTTCAGTGGCTAGGGTTTTATAAATCTACAGGTTACCACTAGAGATGCACAGGGAAAAAAAAAAGTATAGTTTCAGTTAATTAATTTTCTAATTCTATTTTGTTTGAAATTTAGAAAATATTGATTAGGACGAACCGATATTCGTAAAGAAAATGTATTAACTATAAATTTATTCTCACTAATAAACACACACCGACACTCTGTAAAATTAATTATTTAGTAAATAATAAGCTGCAAATATTAAAACCTATTAAATAAATACTTTAGTGATTAATTTTAGTTATCTATTTATCTAACGTTTCCTCCCACTGTTTCAACCAGCCGTATGAACACGAATAGATCCGAAACAAATTGACATGCTTTATTACAGATCAATTTGTTTTTGATTCAAGTTAATTTTTTGGGGTTAGAAAATGCGGATACTTTTGGTTTGCCGAATGGAAAAAGGTCAATAACATTTGATGTGGAACTAAATGAAACGCACATATATAGTGCATACCACTTATTTTCATTGAACTGTTGTGAAACACAGCAGTGCAGTGTTTCTCTCAGTGATATCATTGGAAGACCAGGGTTTGGCTATGATATGCAGCCACTGCCTTGCTGAAAAAATCCTCAGAGTCAGTGGAACAATTTTTAGGAAAACCTACACAGCAGACATTTAAAAGTAAAATGTTACATTTTTACTTTTTTGTTTAGTTTATATCACATAACGTATATATGATATTTAAACTGATAGCAAAGTCTATATTGTGTCCTTTGTTAAAAAAGGTTTATGGACACATGCACTTTGATTTATTTATTTTTGTTAAAAAAAAAAAAAGTTTTATAGCCTCTCTTGTCTTTTGAGTGTACTGCTTTTATGGGTATGTCCATCAACATTCACAAACTCATATCATTCCTGAAGAAAATTAAAGCATTTCTATATAAATCTAACAAATAGAACAGGCATATCTGTGCCCCAATCATATCCTTACCAAGCATGTTATTTATATGTAGTGCTTAGCCTGACCATGAACTGGCACAACAGCCTTTCTCATGATGAATCTGTGATTGTAACCTTGACATATCATATCATATCATTGTGATTGCTCGTCTGTTGTAGTTGATGTGGAATTTAAATCTTTGCCCTTATTGTTAACTAAAATATTGACATACAACCTTGGATATTAATAGTGTCTTACCTTACAGGTAAACTGTAAAATCAAACTAAGATTTCCTCCATTACAACAGTGAGCTAAATTCCCATGGGTTGTGTTTTGATCCCAATCATGAGAACGTATATGAACTGTAGATGAGGATTTAAAATATATTGTTGCAACAAGACCAGTCACTTAGGTTTAAAGTTATATTTTTTTCAGGAAATTATAATATATATTTTATCACGTTACTTTGCTCTTTATTTTAGAATAATACAAATATAATAATATCTGGTACTTGTCTTTTAGTTAATGTGTATAATGCAAGAATTTCTGTAATAATTTCTTTTTAATAACCATGGGTCATTAAATCTATTTTTATATGCACCATATATTTTCTTTTTAATATGTGAACTAAGTATATTTATTCATTTGCACTCAGCGTTACACAATATTGCAAAAAATATTTATTATGATTGCATATTCTTCTGCATAAACCATAAACATTTAATTCACCTAAACTAGTCAAATTCGTGAAAAAAAGAAATAGAACAGCTAGTATAAAGAATCTTAGTTTTAAAGATCATGTAATATAAAAGAGACATGGTTTTGAAACTGCGGTAAACTCCAGACCCCATTATAATATAGTGGTCAGTGGTATGATATTAGTGTAGTAAAAGGAAAATAGAAGTGTCAGTAAAAGGAAAATAGGAGTGGAAGAACATCAAACTTGGTGGTAGTGGATAAAGGACTCCAACCAACTTAACAAAAGGCTTTTTAGCTTTTATAACAATGGAACTGTTTTGGGCATGAAACCATGCGTGTGGTCGGTCAAAATAAAACTTCTAGTAAATTCCTGAACCTCTGAACTGATCTGGATGATTTTTGGATAGATTGGCCACCAAGATCAGGGCTATCAGGTGATGTAACAATTATGTTTTTGGGGTACTTCTGGGATTTTGTAAAATATTAGTTTTTTTTCTGCTTTTTCTGCTTGGAGATAATTGAATTGATACCCCTTGCATGGGGATTGTCATAAAAGGCCAGTGTTGGACCATTAAAATGAATTCCTGTTACACCCTTCATCTAGTTTTGACTGATGTTTGGATACCTGTCTACTTTGCTGGGAGAATACACATGGGAGGCTGACATTCCTTGGAGAATCGTTCGAATCAACACCCAAACTGCGATCTATAATCACTCAGTCTCCTGCAGTTAGGAGGAAATAGGCGAACGGGTATCTGCTATACCAGCATTTGTTACAGACTACATCTCCCATAATGCTCTTATAGCCATAATGCTGTTAAAGCATCACGGGAGATGTAGTCCACAACATCTTGAGTGCTGAAGGTTGCCTACCCCTGTATTAGTATATGATGTGTACTGCTAGCTGGCTCTATAGAGATCCCAGAAGGTCCAGTGGAACCAGATGGTACTTGGTGGGGCATTATTTTGCTGCTTTGGCTGAGGTATAACCCTCTGTAATGCTACCTCCACTCAATGAGAACTTTCAATGTAGAAGGCAAGCAGCTAGAGACAGAATCAACATTTTTTTTTTTATATTGTAATCGTATGTAATATTCATGAGTGTAATGCAGATCCTTATATCATTAGTATTACAGCAGGATACAGTGAGCATCCACCCTAAATTCAGTTTCTGATAGCAGTGATGGTTAATCACCCATAAGACTTGGCTTGACAAAGACCCTCCTGGGCTCAATTTTTCCATGCTGAAAACACTTAATTTCTATCACAATCTGGATGCTGTGATTTATTTAGCTACACAGCAAAAGTACCCACTGCAATTTAAGTATAACAAATAACAAAACTGCACAGCAAAAAAGTCACAATGTCTGACAGAGGTGAGAAGCAATCAACTCACAGGACTCATTGACATGTACTGGTCAAGCTATAGTTTCCTGTTGGTGGTTTGCCGACTGAACTGTGCTAGTCTGTGATGCCAACTGAGAACATGGTTTGAAATGTCCCTTGAATGTGGTCATCATGCGTGGGTTAGTGGTCTCTGTTTAAAGGCCAACAACCATTCCCACCATCATGGGCCAATTATCATGTCATGTCATTATCATGTGTACAAATTCTCAGAAGAAAACATGGTCTGTGTCAAAAGCAAAATAAACAAAATATGTGGATAAAAATTTGAATAAGGATCATCGTTCACATACATATAGCAAAACTAATATCATCTCTAGTGATTTTAGCATAAATTGAAGGGCAGTCCAAGCTGCAGTCACAGTCCTTTTAATGCATTTTAAAATAACTTTATATATAAAAAAAAATATATATACCGGTATATATACAAATACGCTCAGTGATAAATATACAAATATTTGTGCAAATATTAACTTACCATATGATTCACAAAGTGGCAGCATTCATCTCCAGGTGTCCAGGTCCTCATAGTGCTTTCAAAAAGCAACTCAATAAACTAATGGCTTCCATCAGCTTGTAGTATTGCCCTTTATATACTGTTGCTGTGCAAGCAGACTTATAGAAAACTATGAGAGAGTAGTTCAAGTCATTTAGAACATTGGTAGAATGTGAATGCCATACATCATTGGTCCCCAACCCAGTCCTCATAGACCACCAGCAGTCCAGGATTTATGTATTTCCCTCTTTTATTCCAATGGAGGTACTGATAAAAACCTGGACTGTTGGTGGTCCATGACGACTGGGTTAGGGAACACTGTCATACATGCAAAATACAAGAGCCACTATTTAACAAGAGGAATAGAGCTTCTGATGTAAGATCACAAAGTGGTGAGGACACAGAGGTGCAACAATTTTTGCAAATGACTTCGGCTTTAATAAACTAAATAAAGAGAAGCAAGACGCTTCATGCACCATAACCTAGAACATGAGACCAGGTGTTTACAGCATTGTTCTTGGACATTTTATATCCCGGTGTATGGGAGCAGATGTGTGTATCCAGTGGTGTATCCTGATTTTGTGCTGCCCTAGGCAGGACAAAACTCAGGCACCCCCCCCGCGCCACCCCCACCCGCGCAACCGCCACCCAACCTTCCCCCCTGCTCCGCCTTCTAAATACACACACACACATTCACTGACAGATACGCATTCACTATGTAACAGAAACACACACTCACACACTCACTAACAGACACACACACTCACAGGCAAACACACACACACTAACAGGCAAACACACACACTAACATTAACATACACACTAACACTAACAGACACACACACTAACACTAACATACACACACACACTAACAGACACACACTGACAGACACACACTGACAGACATCCACACACACACACTAACATACACACACTAACACACACACACACACTAACATACACACACTAACACTAACATACATACACACACTAACACTAACATACATACACACACTAACATACACACACTAACACTAACATACATACACACACTAACATACATCCACACACTCACTAGTGTTTTTATTTAACCCCCCCCCCAGCCTCCTTACCTTTGGTAATGCTGGGGGGGGTTCTTCCTCTCCCTGGGGTCTAGTGGCTGCAGGGCGGGCGGGCGGCCGGCGAGGGAGCTCTTCCCCTGAGCGCTCTGCTCAGCTCCCTCGCGCGCCGCCAGCAGAGTGAGGCTGGGAGCCGGAATATGACGTCATCAACCCGGCTCCCAGCCTCACTCTGCTGGCGGCGCGCGAGGGAGCTGAGCAGAGCGCTCAGGAGAAGAGCTCCCTCGCCGGCCGCCCGCCCAGCGCTGCAGCCACTGCCGCCCAGCGCCCAGAATGTCTGTTAGCCGCGAGGCTAACAAGACATTTGTCCTGGGCATTTGGGGGGCGGCGTTTTTTGCCGCCCCCTGAAAAATGCCGCCCAAGGCAAATGCCTTGTTTGCCTCGCGGCTAATACGCCCCTGCACACACATCATGCAGCACACACACACATCATGCAGCACACACACACATCATGCAGCACACACACACATATCATCCAGCACTCACACACCCATCATCCAGCACACACACACATCATCCAGCACTCACACACCCATCATCCAGCACTCACACACCCATCATCCAGCACTCACACACACACATGATCCAGCACTCACACACCCATCATCCAGCACACACACACACACACACATCATCCAGCACACACACACCCATCATCCAGCACTCACACACACATCATCCAGCACTCACACACCATCATCCAGCACTCACACACACCCCATCATCCAGCACTCACACACACACCCATCATCCAGCACTCACACACACATCATCCAGCACTCACACACCCATCATCAAGCACTCACACACACATCATCCAGCACTCACACACACATCATCCAGCACTCACACACACACACATCATCCAGCACTCACACACACATCATCCAGCACTCACACACACACACACATCATCCACACTCACACACACACATCATCCAGCACTCACACACACACACACATCATCCAGCACTCCAGCACTCACACACACACACACACATCATGCAGCACTCACACACACACATCATGCAGCACTCACACACACATCATCCAGCACTCACACACACACATATCATCCAGCACACACACACATACACATCATCCAGCACACACACACACACATCATCCAGCACTCAAACACACGTCATCCAGCACTCACACACACGTCATCCAGCGCGCGCACACACATCATCCAGCACACGCACACACACACATCATCCAGCACACGCACACACACACATCATCCAGCACTCACACACACGTCATCCAGCACTCACACACACGTCATCCAGCACTCACACACACGTCATCCAGCGCGCGCACACACATCATCCAGCACACGCACACACTGCATTCATTATACACACTCTTCACTCACTACAAACACACTACATTCACTATACACCCTCTGCATTCACTATACACACTCTGCATTCATTATAAACATTCTGCACGCACTACACACTACATTCACTGTACACACTCTGCATTCACTACAAACACACTACATACACTGCATTCATTGTACACACTGCACTCACTACAAACACACTAAATTCATTATACACAATTTGCACTTACTACAAACACACTACATTCATTATACACACTCTGCACTCACTACAAACACACTACATTCACTATACACACTCTGCATTCATTATACACACTCTGCACTCACTACAAAAATACTACATTCACTATACACACTGCACTCACTACAAACACACTACATTTATTATACACACTGCACTCACTACAAATACACTACATTTATTATACACACTGCACTCACTACAAATACACTACATTCATTATACACACTCTGCACTTACTAAAAACACACTGCATTCATTATACACACTCTGCACTCACTACAAATACACTACAATTATTATTCACACTGCACTCACTACAAACACACTACATTTATTATTCATACTCTGCATTCACTATATGCATAGGAGTGTAATTTTTTTTTTTTTTTTTTAAGGGGGGGAGGCGGGAATCTTGGGTGAGTTCCCACACTTTTTTCCCCAGGACTTGACCCCTGCCCCAAACCATCCTCCTGCACCACAACACATTTGTGCATTAATTTTCCTGATCTTCCCCTGCCTTTCTGCTGTAGAGTGTTACAAATAGTATCTTACAAAATATTACTTTGCAGTTCTTACATTAGCTTTGTAATTCCCTGAAATAATGCTTTAGGGCACTTCATCTTTCACCAGTTCTGTCTTTGATACCAATGTGGACCATGACAGCTGGATCATATCCAGACACACTGAACAATCTATTGTCGCCTGACGGAAGTTATCTGAGTGACAGATTACTAAATATGTTTTCTCAGTTTTTCTCAACCACAGCAAGCTGTCTATTCTTCCCTTCTTTGATAATTTTTCACCTTCTTCCAAAATAACCATTCTGGATCCAATACTTCCAAAATCCTCACTCAAATTAGTAGATCTGCTGAAGATTCAAGTTCTATATATACTTTACATTATATGTGTGAGATAAAGAGTACATAGTTAATTGGGTAAAGATTAGGATATGATAAGTGTATGCTTGCATATTAGAATAGTGACTGTTTAACCTGTAAAAAAAAGAGACATTTCTGTATGAAACACTCGATTATACTATTTACAGGGTTATTATTGTGTAATAAATACCTATTTAGCTTTTTGTGTTAATCAGGAAACAAATAACACTTTTGTTTATCTACTTGTAACTAGTGTGGTGGTGTAAGACATTTTTCTATATTACAGTTCCTTATATGGTTAATATAATAATAAATTTAATTGCAATTATTTTATACAGCATCAACATATTACAGACCACTGTACAATAGGTAAACCAAGCCAAACAATTAAGTCTAAAAAACATGTTTGACATACAGTTACATTTTCCAATAACCCCTCTCTCTTTCTACCTGCCCCCTGCCTCTTACTTCATGCCACCCCACTGACAGCTACCTACAAGAAATCCCTGACTGTTAGAATCTTAGATACAGCGAAGCGGGTTCTCCCCCTGTTTTGGAAAACAGATGTACCACCCTAGCTTGACAGTGTGGTTTGACATATTGGAGGGTTAAGTAAACTGGGGAAATATATACTGTCAGCCAAGAGACGTTCTCAGACCTACTTAGAGAATGAAAAAAAAAAAAAGATAGAGTTAGATAGATAGATAGATAGATAGAACATTGAACAAATATAGTTCAAAGGCATGCACTCTAGATTTTTTTCATAAAAGATGAACTACAATATATTAAACTCATTGATTCAAATTATAGATGAAAATTTGGAAACTAACTGACCGTGTCCAACCAGTTAGTTAATCAAATCATTTACAGAGGAAAGCTTGGGGTGAAAAATAGTCTCCTGCCCTGTTGTTGGCTGATATAGCTGGGTTTTTCCATACATGGAACTGAAACTGTCAGACAGTGTGCCCAAAGCATAACAGAATAAAGTGACCTTGCAGATTTCCTGAGGATGATTCCTTTAATATGTCACCTCTTCTCATTCTGGTTTCTTTTTTGAACATTCTTTTTTCGTTAGTTTTTCTCTTAAATATTATGCTCTCTGATGTTTGCTGCAGTTTTCACTTTTATTTTACTCACCATTTGTTATTTCCATTTTGCCAGAGGGTTCAGAATGTGCATGAGTCTGATTTGGTTTAGACTATTTTATAATCAGTAAAGACAAACGCAAGTAGATGGGAAGTGTTTTACAGCATAAATATACACAGAAAACAAAATATACCTGAATAGCCGAACAGCCTTCCTATTTTTATTTCATTTTCTGTCTACCAAAAGAACATCAAGTATACTTTCTACATTCCATGCATGTTGCCATAAATATCTTTGCAAATGTATTGTTCCAGTCATCAAGGACATCTCTCAGTATCTCCTGGGTCTTTCCAAGGTGCTCAATATTTTAACCTCAGTACAACAATTCACGCAGTTGAAGATTCCTGGGTCAATCAAAATTGAAGATTATGCTAGCTTTAGTGTACTAATAATCTTAATTTTAATAAGGACAGGAGGCGAGTATTTTGCATTAACTCTCTTTACTAAACTCCACAGCAGTAAAGAAAAACGTAAAGAGTAACAAATAAATCACTGAGCAGCATAGTATATAAGGGTCATGCTGCCTGTACACTTCCTCTTTCTTAAAGCGACATCCAAGTCCAGATAGAGCCCGAACATCCAGAAACTCAACGAAACAGGAACTGCGGTCTCTGGCGAGCGGAACTTGAGGAGACTCCTGGTAACGAGATAGGAGGAAAGACCAAACGAAGCCATCATCCCATCTTACGGAGTCGTGAGGTTAACGAACCAGCGACCAGTGGAGGTCCTGAAGAGGGTTACACTGAAAGGAGAGTATAAAATTGGTTAGGTACTGAACCGTAACTGTTCACGCCTGTGGGCTTTAACAGAATGGTGTAAATTAAACAGTACAGACAGACAGTAAGCTGGCCATAGGCTAAGCGTGTGTAGGTGTAAGCATGTTGTACAACTAAACTGTCCGTCTAGGTGGAAACACAGGGATAGAGATGGAAGGGATACCGAATATCTGCAGAAGGTAGAGTAACTACTAACATGAATCCCAAAATCCGTCACCTTAAGATCCACTCCCCCGAGGAGTCAGGGTAGGGAACAAAAGGGAAGGAAAATACTCGCCTCCTGTCCTTATTAAAATTAAGATTATTAGTACACTAAAGCTAGCATAATCTTCAATTTTATAACATGACAGGAGGCTTCCTATTTTGCAATTTTAACGCTGAAGAAGAGACATCCCAGCAGAAGGGGGAGTGCGAAAGTAAAATGTACGGAAAGTGGATTCCCTAGACCAGTCCGCCGTTCGGAGAATATCCGAAAGGGACGCCCCTGCCAGGAAGGCTGATGACGCCGCCGCTCCGCGAACCGAGTGGGCGCCGAATGCGGGGTCTATACCTGCGAGGGAAAGGATCCAGCGGATCCATCGGGCCAAGGTGGTGACCGAGACTGGGGCGTGAGGGCGCACGTAGGAGACTAGGAGTTGGCCCGACGTAGAGGGCCGGAGCGAGGAGGTAACCGAGACATACCTGCGGAGGGTGGACACGACACAAAGGAAAAAATGGGTAAAAGACCGAGGTCGAACCCGACTGGAAATGTGGAACGTGACCCCTTCAGGGGCCACCTCGAAAGCGTCCACGTCGAAGGCCCGAACGTCCGAAACCCGTCGGAAAGATACAAGACAGAGGAGGAAAGCGCTCTTAGCGGATAGTTGGCGTAGGGAGAGGCGGTCATTCGGAAGCCAATCCCTGAAGAAGCGGAGAACCAGTCCCACATCCCATAGGTGAGGGTATCTGGGGGCCGGAGGACGGCGGAGCCGCATACCGCGGAGTAGACGGCAGACCAGAGGGTCTTTGCCGACCGGGAGATCCCCGACGGGGGTGTGAGCCGCCGAAATCGCGGAGCGCACGACGTTGACCGAACGGTAAGAGCGGCCAGATGAAAACAAGGAGGAAAGAAAATTAAGGATCATGGGAATAGGTGCTGTAAAGGGATCGGAGTCCCATTCCATGCACCAAGTAGACCAGGAGGCCCAAGCTGAAAGGTAACAGCGTCTAGTTCCCGGAGCCCATGAGTCCCATAAGAGGTCCCTAGCAGCCTGCGATAGTCCGCTGACTCGCCAGGAACCCCGGAAAGAGACCAAGCCACCAGGGGTAGCCGGTCTTCCAGGAGTAGTGGGTGGAGATACCCTTTGGGATCCGTGAGCAGGTCCGGGAAGGATGGTAGGAGGAGAGGGTCCCTGTAGGAGGAGGCCAGGAGGTCCGGGAACCATGGTTGGCTCTGCCACAAGGGCGCTATGACAACCAGTTTGATCTGTTGCGTCCGCATCTGGTGTAGTGTTCTCGCAATCATGGAGAATGGGGGAAAGGCGTAGGCTCCTGTCGACGGCCATTGTTGGAGAAATGCGTCTGTCGCCTTGCTCTCCAGGTCCGGGAGCCAGGTGAAGAACTCCGGGGTCTGGTGATTGTTGCGAGAGGCAAACAGATCCAGGTGAAAGGGAAGCCTCCAGTGGCGAGAGAACCAGTCGGCTGTGAGATTGATTTCTCCTGGTAAGTATTCTGCCTGTAGTGTGATGTTGCGAGGGAGGCAATAGTCGAAAATGTCTCTCGTGATATCCGACAGCAGGCGTGAGCGAGCGCCTCCCAGGCGGTTGATGTACTGGACTGCGGATATATTGTCCATGCGCAGGAGGATGCAGCAGTTGGATCTTTCCCGGGCCAAGCTGCGGATCGCGAAGGATCCTGCCAGGAGTTCGAGGCAATTGATGTGCCTGGAGAGCTCCTGCGCCGTCCATGTTCCCCCCGTGGAGATGGTTCCGTTGGTGGCACCCCATCCCCACAGGCTGGCGTCTGATTCCAGTACGAAGTCTGGGGTGTCTCCGAATATGGCCTTGCCGTTCCAGGCTTGCATGCTGTCCAGCCACCATGATAGTTCCTCGCGAACCTCCATAGTCACCGGGACGGGTTGGTCGTAAGTAGACCTGCGGCGGAGGTATTTCGCCTTGAGACGTTGCATGGCCCTGTAGTGGAGGGGACCCGGAAATATGGCCTGAATGGAAGCAGAGAGGAGTCCTACAATCCTGGCCAGATTGCGTAGTGGAATGGAATCGAGACGGAGAACCCTGCGAATCTCCTTGCGAATGGCTGTGATCTTTGAGGCTGGTAGCCTCAGAGTGCATGTCATCGAGTCGATCTCGAAGCCGAGGAATTGTATCGTCTGGGTAGGGGTCAGCTCCGATTTCTGTTGGTTTACCACGAAACCCAAAGACTCCAGTAGGGACACTGCCAGGTGAGTGTGTTGGCGTAGTCTGTGTTCGTCGGCGCAGAAGATGAGGAGATCGTCTAGGTAGATGATGCATCGAATGCCCCTTGATCTTAGGTGGGCCACCACTGGTTTTAGGACTTTGGTGAAGCACCATGGGGCTGAGCTGAGCCCGAAAGGGAGGCAAGTGAATTGCCAAGGACGTCCGTGCCAGAGGAAACGTAGGAGTGCTCGACAGTCCGGATGCACCGGGACTGACAGATATGCGTCTTTTAGATCGAGCCTGGTGAACCAGTCGTTGCTTCGAAGAAGGTCTCGCAGGAGGTGGATGCCTTCCATCTTGAAGTGGCGATAGACCACATATGCGTTGAGGGCACGTAGATTGATGACGGGGCGGTATTCTCCCGACTTTTTCCGAACCAGGAAGATGTTGCTGAAGTAACCACCCCCGTCGCGGACCGGCTGGATAGCCCCTTTGTCTCGGAGCTCGCGTAGCTCCGCGTTGACGAGGTTGTGGTCGGAGGATGACATGTGGATGGGGCGAGGGGGCTGAACCTGAAAGGGGGTCCCCACTAGGTCTATGATATATCCCTGTACAGTTTGTAGGATCCATGTGTCTGAGCATAGGGCGGCCCAATTCTGGAAAGAAAGGGAAATACGGCCCGCAGTGCGGGTACATGGTAACAGTGGGTCCTTACCTGCAGCAAAGCGGGAACGTCCGCGTCCGCGGGGTCCACGACCTCTATCCGAGCCTCTGGAAAAGGGTTGCTGCCGGTAGTCCCTTGTCGGGTAAAATGGTGTTGGTTGGGTGCGGGGGCCTGAAAGCCAAAATCGGCTGGCAGCACGGCCCCGCTGCCGGCCAGCCCTTCCAAAAACCCCTCTGGTAGGGTTGCTTCTGAAAACTCTGCGCATTGAGGACTGCGCCTTATTAAGGGAGGTGAACACGTTCACGTGTTTATTGAGTTCCTTGAGGAACGGTTCGCCAAATAGTTTCCCTTGTGCCTGGGGCCCAATCTCCTTTGTGCCAAGGTCTGCCAATTTGCCGTTAATACGGTACAACGCTGCTTTTCTTCTCTCCGAAGAGAGCGTAACATTAGTGTTTCTGATGAAACAAAAACACTGTTGTGCCCACTCACGAACATCATGTGCCCATTCCCTGATGTCCTCAGCGGAGAAGGAATCGGCTTTGGTGTAGGCATCATCCGCCAGATACATAATGCGAGCCAGGGGGCCTACAGAATCCAGCAGGTTATCTTGGGCGCCCCATAGGCCTTTCTCCACCCCTCGGCGAGGGTCTCTACCACTGCGCATCATGAAGGTTGACATAACCTTGTCGAATTCCAGGGTCTGAGCGACCTTATCCGGCAGGGAAGGGCGTGGGCATTCAGACCTGAGTCGGCTGCGGACCTCTTTCTCCAGAGGTTTGCGGAGCCACAGGTGCATAAACCTGGAAAGGTGTTCTGGAGGCGACCAGTCACCCGATCTGGGGTGCCGAATGTTGCGGGGGTCGAACATCACCTGGCCTGAGGGGTCCAAGATGGTGTCTGAATCAAGAGGAGGTTCTGCGTCCGCAGTGTCCTCGGCACCTCCTGTCTGGGCCGCACCCAGTAGGGTCTCTCGCATGAAAGCGGAGACAGATTTCTCGTCCGAGCCCCATGCGTCGTAGTCCGAGTCAGAGGCGTCAGCTTGCCATTCATCCAGCACTGACATGGACTGTGCGTCCTGCTCTTCGTCTGAAGAGTACTCCTGACGCGGGGCCGGGGTGTGTAACTTGGCAGACTTGCGCTTGGCAGGTGCCTTACCCTTAGGTGGTTTGGGTGTGTAGTCTTCGCCTTTGTCATGGCGTTTTTTAGGGCGGGAATCCTCCCGTGCCTGGTGGTCGGACAATTCAGAATCCGACTCGTGGCGTGGACGTCTGCGTTTTGGTACGTCAGGAGCCGAAGCTCGGGCCTTGGAGAGTGCCTTCTCCACAGAGGCAGCGACAGCTGCGTTGATCATGGCCTGGAAGTCCACAGGGACGTTCTGGGAATCTTCCATGTTAGGGTAGGCTTATAGGTCACTGAAAGGCACAGCAATAAACGGGCACCCAGGTCTTGATAGTAGGCGTAGGGTCAGATTTGGAAGTATGGTGGGAACAAGCCCAGAATAACCCCAGCAGGGTATAGTAGTGACCTTATAAATTGGGGCTCACCCAGTTAGAGAGAACTGCAACAGCTAGTCTCCCAGTAAGCAGCGTCTTTATAGTGGGGGCTCACCCCGGTTGCACAGGGTTGGGACCCTTAAGTGCAGGTCACAATAATAATAAACAGGCAGCAGCACTGACCTGACTGACCCAGCCACAGGATAGCTTGATAGAAGCAGATGAGGCACAGAGACTGAGTAGCAGGTTGAAAGCAGCAGATGGAGTGCTTGAGCAGGTAACCCTTCAGTCACAGGGTGTCAGACACAAAAGGTGTGAAAAACAGCAGCTTTAGAGGTAACAGCAAGCTAGCACAGCCACACTGAGTCCCTAATGAGATGGCAAAACTAAGATGGCCGCGAGAATCTCGCGATGTCCGCGATCCAAAATGGCGGCCGCGAGGTAGGCCGCAAGCCGGGGACTAAATTTTGAGGCCGGCCGCGAACGAAACCGGCCGCAAGGAAGGAGCCCAGGAGGGCACTCCAGGGTAGGGGGGCAGTGGGGGAACCTGGGGAGACCAAGGGGAAGCCAAGGGAGGGTCCCAGGAGGCATAGAGGGGCAGATAGGGGGCATAAAAAACCCACAGAGAGCCCCTAGTCCCACAGCCCTGATATATAACAAGTAAATAGAAGTAAAAAGGTGCTAAAACAATGATGATAAGATATGTTTGAAATAGAAAGGAACAAACAAGTAATGACAATAAATGTATAACAAGTAATGACAATAGATGTATAAAGCTCCAGGGGAGCAAATATTCTGACCTGTCTGCGATGGAGCAGTAAAGAAAGAGGAAGTGTACAGGCAGCATGACCCTTATATACTATGCTGCTCAGTGATTTATTTGTTACTCTTTACGTTTTTCTTTACTGCTGTGGAGTTTAGTAAAGAGAGTTAATGCAAAATAGGAAGCCTCCTGTCATGTTATAAAATTATGTGTTATCATTAAAATCATCATCATACAGATATACGTATAAAAAGTCACAATTTTGACAAAATTGTTGAAAATCATTCTTCAACCGCAGCATGGTTAAAATGAGGTTCATTAGAGAACAAATAATGTGAAAAGGTTAAAATCCATATAAACAAATTACTGTGAAGACAGACACAGGGATGCAGATCAGTGGGCTATATTAAAAAAGGTAGCAATTTGCCAGCATGTTCAATGTTAATTCTTATTTGAGAAGATCACATAGTGTTGGAGCCAAGTTTGATAAAGAACTGGAAATGTGTGCAACATATTTCTATTCTAGTATATTGTCAGGTTGTTTGGTTTAAAGTAATGTAATAATATACTTTGTCAAAAGGTAAATCCAACTGAAAAATTATACAAAAATATATACACATAGACAGTTAAAAAAAAAAAAAATATGGGACAGTGTGTCACTAGAACAGTGATATCATTGAAAAATGAAATTGTATATAAACCCACATTTGCCACGATTCTCAGCCAGATATTTAGCCTTCAGTGCCAAGAGTATCCATCAATGGTCTGGTCATGCAACAAACTCTTTATTTGCATTCAGTAAAAACGATCTAAAGCATTCGCTCCAAATAATTTCAATCTACTACTGAAATATATTTGCCCGATTTAATACAAATCTTTTCAGTTTGCATCTCAAGTCTTTCCAAAAGCAATCAAATCAAATACATAGTTCAGTGCGATTAAAAAACAATACAAAGCCGTGTCACGAACGCTCGTCTTAACACACACATGCATTAAACTGTCCTAGAATGTTTAATCCTTTTTGATAATAATGAGAGTAGATTGTAATAGCTTCATTTGGTATTAATGCAGATGTCACATGTACTTATTGTTTGAGAATTTTCACAGCCATTTGATTTAACAATAACAGGAAATTTTCATTAGGCAAAAGTGGTCATGTTACCAAGATACAGTGGTTAATGACCTTCAAGTGCAGAGGTTGCTAGTCCCAATTTAGTTATTATTTTAACTTATGTTTGGATATCAAAACAAAATTTCTGAGTTCACTCCTCTGGCTCTAAGTAAGTGGGAATATCTGGATATTCAAATGCAAATTGAGTTTTATACCCGGCTGTAATGTGACATCTGCGTTTAAACTAAAGTACTTTCAAAGTTCAATTTTTAAATTGCTCTGACATAAATATTAAATCTCTTTTGATACATTTTGTCCAATGAACTTGTTGCTATAAAATGTACTTGCTTTCTACTCGTAGAGCTATGTTTCCTGCCTCTCAAATTATTCTCCACTAACCTCCGCTAATTAGAAAACCAAATGATGAAAACCACTTTCCAGCAGTAAAAAAAAGACAATCAATCAATAAAAAAATATATATTGTGGAGTCACATTTCAACATAAATGGTTTATATGTGCAAATCTCTGTTAAACGGGGAACTTTACATCACATTGCCTAAAGCCAAGACAGTAGAGAAGTCAATTTAATAGAAAATTCTTTGACATATATCTTCAAATAGAAACATATACCACAGAGAAAATGACAGTAATGGTGCTGGGAGTATAATATTTCAATACATTTACAGTGCTTCGCAGAATGTTCCCACTTGCATCACACTTTTTTTGCCATTTGCGTGAAATGCTACTTTCTGTTTAAGACTTTGAATATAGGAGAAATAAACTATTCCAAACATGTAAGGAAAATGCATGTTTATATAAATAATAAAAATTGTGAAGAAACCCATTGTATAGATAGATAGATATTCTCCTGCAACGTATAAATAAAATATATAGACAAATTAAAATAGTGGTTGAATTAATAAACTATAGACAAAGGGCTTTTAGTTCATAAAATCAATAATGTCAATGCAAACATAGTTAATAAACACTGTTTGTGTTTGTTTTGGTAAGGTCACTCCCACACTTCAGGATGAGGGACAACTCAAAGACCAGGATGAAGGAGGCCTTTGGCAGCACAGGGACAGAAAACAGGCCACTACAGGTCATCCGTCACTAGCATGCTAAGTGTGCTGACAACAGATACAAGCTATGCACAGAACTGACATTAGCAGCAGCTAATGTCGCTGCTAATACATATAATGCATATATATGGTGCAACACATATAGGATAACATATGTTTGAAAATGATTATAGAATGTGTGGGGGAAATGCCTACGGCACTGTTTCACTAACTTTATTATTCTGTAAATTATTTTTTAAAAGCTTTTTCACCCAACCATCTATATTTCCAATAACCCCTTAACACCTTCACACACAACTCCTATGCCATGCATCCATGTCCCCCAATTGTGTATAAGTGATTTGCATAATTGCAAATGAATTTAGTTTATTGCCAATTAATTTTGTTTGCAAATTATGCCATAACTATAGTCAGTGTACAGTATAGTATATAGTGTATAGAGCTCACAATGCAGTGGCACAGGGAGACCTAACACTGCAAGCCAGTGAATGATGAATACAAGGACTAGCTCTCTTCATCCAGCACTGCAAACTCCTTTAGCATGAGCCCTTTAGCATACAACTAGGGCTTCTTATACACACACGATGCAACCTGTCATTTTCTTTTCACTGTAGGTGTAAATGGGGTCACAAGAAATCTGAATGTGTTTTGTAGTATCTGACATCAAAACATTGGCAGCAGACCCTTTAGTTGTGTGGTGGGACTTTCATGGTGGGACCTTCCTTTGTTGTTCCAGCACACCCCACAGATGCTCAATCTGGGTAATATGGAGGCAAACACCTTAAACTCTTTGTATGTACCTCAAACCAATCCTGAACAAGTTTTGCAGTATGGCAGGGTGCATTATCCAACTGAAAGAGGCTACTGCCATCATGGATCCCTACTGCCATGAAAGCATTGTATGTGGTCTGCAACAACCTCTATGTAAGTGGTACGTGTCAAAATAACATCCACATGAATGACAGGATCCAATGTTTTCCAGCAGAACATTGCCCAGTGCATACCATTGCCTCCACTGGCCTGCCTTTTCTCATAGTGCATCCTGCTTCAATCACTTCCCCAGGCTAATGATGCAGATGCACCCTGCCATCCACCTGATCTAAAAGAAAATGTGATTCATCAGTCTAGGCAACTTTCTTCCATTGCTTCATGGTTCAGTTCTGATGCTCACGTCTCCTTTGAATGCGCTTTCTGTGGTGGACAGAGGTCAGCCCGAGCACTCTGAATGGTCTGCGGCTACACAGTCCCATGTCAAAGTGATTCCGATCTTTTGTTTGCCCATTATTCCTGCTGCCAACACATGAAACTCAAGAACTGATTGTTTACTTTATATATAATCCCCTTGACAGGTGCCATTGTAATTATATAATCAATTGTATTCACTTCATCTGTCAGTGGTTTAATGTTGTGGCTGATCAGTGTAAAACTTAGATAAAACATATTTTGCAAACAGCCCAGATAATCATATTGTGGGCAACTCAAGTACAAAAGTGGCTATTTTTTCCAAATCCTATTGCCAAGGCTTTTTTTTTTATCTTATAAAGCATTATTCGTAAGAGAATCTGACAAGTAGGTTCCTAAAGGAAACTACTTACATTAGCTTTGTCCCTCAAAGTGTGTCTACACAGGGTGCAGGTCACTGCCTCTATGGAGAGGAGCTTCCATTTGCTCTCCTGATCTCCTGAGATAAATCCTACCATGCAGGGCCAGCTTGTTGGCTAAGATTGTCAGCTGATAAATTTCAGCCAATGAGCTAAGCCCTGACCTTTCAGGTTTTCATCAGAGAAGAGAGCTCCCAACTGTAGGGGAGGTGGCGAACAGCACCCAGCGGGCCCCAGGTAATAAGTAATTAGCAAATAGCTTGACTACTTACATTTGGGGATGCAAGAGCACTCCAGGCAACAAAACCACTATAGCCCACTCTAGTGGTTTGCTGCTTAGAGTGCTCCATTAAAATACTAGAGTATTGCTTTCTGTATTACTATGGTGTTTTGTACATCCTATTTCTTATTTTCCCTTTGACCTGCATGATGTTCTGTATTCTCAACATTGCTACTTTCATTAATGGCAACTTGGCATAATGGCATGTTTGGAACAAAGAAGCTTCATGGGTTTTTTTTTTTTTTTGTAACTGTGTAGATTTTTGAATAGCTGTGTTTCTTTCTTAACTTTGCAACCCTGGTTGGGATCTTAACGAGAACAGTAATAATTTCCTGCATTCTGGCTACTGTCAATTGCATCCTCCTCCTGAATAGATGAAGATAAGCAGTGATTGGAGCACCAACTGGGACAATTTCAGAGAGGAATTTTCAGCTTATTTTCTAGCTAAAAGCGTGACTAAACATCTGCACTGTTCGAAGCAGCAATTCGGAACAGTAATGGGCAGTGAAAGCCAGCATGTTCAGAAGCACAATATTAACCTCACAGTGGGGAAATGTTACAGTCATTTTACATACATTGAAAGTTTATTTTAAAACCACCATGACATCGTATATATGACAGATATGTGTTTGGACATAGCAAACAAGAAGAGGAACAATCAGTTTGATAACTTTATTACACACCTGAGTGAAATAGTAACAACTTGTGAATATGGCACACAGTGGACCATTCACAAATTCTAACTATATCTCTTATTTAACTGATTTGTATACCACATAAATAAATTAGTGTATCCCAAGACAAAGTAGTTTAACCTCGACACCAGCTTTAACATATGAAGGATAAATAGCAGATTCATAGTATAAATGCTTCGATGCAGTCGCAACACATCAGAACTGACAGCAACACCATCTCACTCTCAATACAATTGCAGCTGGATTTGCAGTGTGTAATATTAATTATTTACATTCTTTGTCAAGCTTGATTTCATACGCCCCTTCATTGGGAGATATAGAATTGAGTCATCAAGCATCAAGCCCACGCCAAATCACAGCCTCCTGACCAGCACCCAACTTACAAGTCAATGCAGAGAGTTCTACTTAAGTGCTCTCTGCATGGTCCTTGTGCCTCGGGCACAGCACAGGTATATCCAATGATCTAGACACTCTAGATCAATTTTGGACTAAAGCAGGTCCTCCAACACTCACAATTAAGCGGGAGAGACCCTATTTCAGGGTCCTGTCTTGCTATGCTGGGTTTTCTTCCCTTGTTTCGAGTGACACAAAGGACCTTTACCCAGAAAGTGTAGCAACACATGCTTGCTCTATGTTCAGGACACTGCAGAGAGTTCTGATACAGAGACTATTGCATGGTCTGGCCTGCATAATTGGTAGGCAGGCTAGCCTGTGTTCAGGGCACAAGACCTTTTCAGTGCTAATGTCCAGGATATTATAATTGGAAAAGGGCTTGTGCCCGAAACATCTGTTTGTACTGTGTCCTCAAATAAACTGCAGTAGCACCTGGGTGTGCACAAATATACTGGATGCGCAGCACTCTATTTCTTTCTCTATTTTGCTGACTACACTGCTGGGACTACAGCGGAAGCTTCTGCAACTCAGGTTTAATCTTTTTGTGTTTTATACTAAGACTGTGTAGACATATTTTATGCCTCTACCTCATCCTATGCATAGTGATCACGCAAGACACATATGCAGATTACCTATACACAAAGGTGTGTGTACCTTAATATGTGGACTTGCACTGTTCAAAATCAACGAACATAATCGACTTTTGATTTTTTTAATTAAATTGTATTAGTCCTTTAATTATAATGCCTATTTTTTTGCTCATTCACTCTAGTAGAAATAATGCAATTTATTCCATGTTTTGTGATTTATTTATTTTTAACCAATTTGCTTTTTATAATTGGGTGCTTGTAGTTTTGTTGGTGTTACTGTTTACATCATGAGGCATTGGTAGCAGGGCCGGACTGGGAATAAAATTCAGCCTGGGCATTTTTAAACTACAGCGGCCCACTAAAAAGGTTGCGGGGCCAGATAGGGTGTGTTTTGTCATCACCAATGACAAGCACGCCCCATCACAAAGTGAGCATGTTGGTTCAATGCTCTTTCAGGGTAGACCACGAGCAGAGCTCTGCTGAAGAGCTCTAGCATGAGAAAAAGACACTGTATTTGTTCTGCACAGCACAAGCAAATTTAATAACATGTTTGCACTGTGTTTGCCTGAAATTTGTCTCTGGTGTCTCCATATATGGGATGCCAGGAGACAAAAATGCTAGGAAAGTATATTGTGCAGTGTGTGTATGTGAGGGTGATGTGTGTGTAAGGGGTGTAGTGTATGTGTGTGAGGGTGCAGTGTGTGCGTGTGAGGGTGCTGTGAGTGTCAGGGGTGCAGTGTGTGTGTGTCAGGGGTGCAGTGTGTGTGTGCTGTGAGTGTCAGGGGTGCAGTGTGTGTGTGTGCTGTGAGTGTCAGGGGTGCAGTGTGTGTGAGTGAGGGGGCTGTGAGTGTCAGGAGTGCAGTGTGTGTGTGTGTGTGTGTGTGAGGATGCTGTGAGTGTTGAGGGTGTAGTGTGTGTGTGTGTTTGTGAGGGTGCTGTGATTGTCAGGGGTGCAGTGTGTGTGTGTGTGTGAGTGAGGGTGCTGTGCGTGTCAGGCGTGCAGTGTGTGTGTGTGTGCTGTGAGTGTCAGGGGTGCAGTGTATGTGTGCTGTGAGTGTCAGGGGTGCAGTGTGTGTGTGTGTAAGTGAGGGTGATGTGCGTGTCAGGGGTGCAGTGTGTGTGTGAGGGTGCTGTGAGTGTCAGGGGTGCAGTGTGTGTGTGTGAGGGTGCTGTGAGTGTCAGAGGTGCAGTGTGTGTGTGTGTGTGTGAGGGTGCTGTGAGTGTTAATAGTGCAGGATGTGTGTGAGTAAGTGAGGCTGCTGTGACCTGAGTGATTATATCCCCACTCCCTTATTACCTTATGCCTGGGAGGGGGGAATCCTGCTGCTGCTGCCATCCATCCCTGGTGGTCTTAGTGGTGAGTGAACTATAGCCTATGGTGAGTGAACTCTAGCCATGGCTACGCTCCAAATCTCGCGAGAGGAACCCAGCGGAGCTGTAAGTTAGAGCTCCTCCGGGTTCCTCTCCTGGCTGTCTCCCTCCCTCTCTCCCGCCGGCCGCAGTATACTGCATGTGGGCCAGTGAGGGAGATCTTTGATCTCCCCACCGGACCGCCGTGGACTACTGTGCCAGCCCTGCACTCCCTGCCGGCCTTGGCACATGGCCAGCGTGGCCCACCCGACATTTGCCCGGTGTGCCCGATGGCCAGTCTGGGCCTGATTGGTAGCAAAATAAACAACTGTAGATAATGGACACACGTTGCAACTGTCTTGGTGTGACACTTTATACCACATTCTAGTCTCTCCATATCCTGAGTTGTGGCCACAGGAAGTCCATATGAAATTATCTTTTATTTAATGATATATAATATTATCAACAGTTTAGACTACGCAAACAGATTACCCCATCTGTCCACAGTGACCGTTGACTATGCACTGGTATGTTTTAAACTAATGTTTTTTGAAGATTGGACACTTTCATTCTATAATAATGGATATCACACGGTGACTTAATTTCAGTGTGATTTATGTCTGGTAAACTGACATATGCTACTTATGTAGCCCATGGAGCAGCGTAGCTAAGGGGAGTGGGCCTTGACATTGCTAGGAGACAGGCACCTAGTTACAGTTAGCTGGGGATTGGTTACAGAAAATGGAAGTGGGGTGGAGTTATAGGGGGAGTATAAGAAGGGGCCATTTTAAGTCTAGGGGACATTTTAATCTAAGTTGCACTTACCTGTTGTTGTCCCACCCACCCTCCCTTTGCTTTCAGGTGTTTCCCATCTGGTCACGGCGGCAGGGGATGGAGAGTAAAGTTGGGGGGAGAAAAGAGTGAGATGGGGTAATATTGGAGTTCGGGGCTAATAGGTAGGCCTTTGGACTGGTTTGGTAGGTTCAAGCTCGTCGGTAGCTCCAAACCTGGGTTTGTAGGGGTGTCTCGGTATGCCCCTACACTTGTGGTGCTCTTTGGTGGCAATGGTGATATGTTCAATGTTAAGTACATGGTGTTACAATGTTTTGGGTATTATGTTTATGTAGGAGTGGGTCATTGTCAGGGGGTTTAAATGGTAAAATGCAAGACGGAAATTGTGCAGGCCAATGTTGGTATGCTGTTGACAATGACCTTTAAATTTACTGTTAACAATTAATAAAGCCTGTGATATAATTTTGCCAAAATTATGGTGTCAGTATTTTATTGGGCAATGGGTAATGGTGGGGTTATGCATATGCCGATAAGGTAACTATGCAAATGTCATGTGTTATTATTGTCTCCAATAACAGTTTCTTATTTAACATTATTTACTGATCAAGGCACCGATACATATACATGACCTCTAAAATTGCAATAACAAATGCTGTTTAAAAGATAGAGTGATCGATCAGACACATTAAGAGATACCAATTGTATACTATCATGTATTCTGATCTGATACATGCATAGATTGTTCGGTTACATCTCTCCGTTTCATATATTTGTTTCCATAATTATGTTAGGTTAAATAATGCTGAAGTAGAAGTCAGTAATTGAAGGAATTTTGTAATCACACAGTAACTTGTGTATTTATAGGCCCCCAGGACAAATAGAAGAGTTAGATAACCTACTAGTTGAGGAAATAGCTAAAATGACAATGAAAGGGGAAGTTATCATTATGGGTGATTTTAACCTTCCTGATGTGAATTGGAAAACCAAAATAGCTGCTTGTGCCAGGAGCACACATATTCTAAACTCCCTACTGGGATTGTCTCTAAAACAAGTCATTGAGGAGCCAACTCGTAAAGAGGCCATACTAGATTTAGTGTTAACTTATGGAGATTTGGTATCAGATATTACTGTAGGGGAAGGTTTAGGACCTAGTGATCATCAGTCAGCGTGGGTTAATATAAGAGCAGTGACTGAGTCACACCACACAAAACAAAAGTTTTAGACTTTAAAAATAGGTGTGACTAGCAACACCTGGTGACCTTTGACCTATGGAGACACACCCCCTGACACACCACCGACAGTAGGGAAACCCTAACCCTTACCTCTGACCCTAACCCTTACCTCTGTCCCTAACCTTAACCCTAACCCTAAATACTGACTTGCACCTCCATGCCTGACTACTTATATAAGCCATTAAACTAACTGTATGCATCCCTAGTTAAACATTTTATGCTAGATTATATTATATACGCTACCTTGTTTTAACTAAATCTTGTATAGACAGCATGTTCACTCCTCTGATAAACCTGTTTCTTGCTTATGTTAAAACAAACGAAAAAACAAAAAAAGCGCAACAAACCCTCTTTACCACTATGTTACTGCTTCAACTCATGTAACCTGTTAAATGTTTTAACTCCACAATGTATCTGACAATGCACTTCAAAAATAAAGAATATATAAAAAAACAGACTTTTCTAAAATTAGAATATGTGTAGGAGTCATTATCAGACTGGAGCAAGTTAAATGGAGTCCAAGAGAAATGGGATTTTTTTTAAAATTGCACTCCTGAAGGCAACAGAAAATTGCATTAGGCTTGTCAGTAAAAGCTAAAAATTCAAGAAACCACTGTGGTACTCTGCAGAAGTGGCCAAAATATTAAAAAACTAAAAGTTAGCATTTAGTAATTATGAAAAAACCCAGAGTGAGGAAGACAGAATGATCTATAAGATTAGGCAGAAAGAGGCTAAGCAAGTTATAAGAGCTTCCAAATCACACACAGAAGAGAAAATAACACAGTCAATAAAAGAAGGGGACAAAACATTTTTTAGATACATAAATGAGAAAATTAAAGTAAAACAAGGATTAGTTAGATTAAAAACAAAAGAAGGAAAGTGTGTAGAGGAGGATAAAGGTCCAGCTGACTGCCTCAATTAATATTTTTGTTCAGTATTTACAGATGAAAATGAAGGAAAGGGGCCTCAGTTAGGAAAAAGGACAAATGAGTCATTTGTTACATGTGATTTTACAGAGGAAGAGGTTCTATTTCAACTGTCAAAAATAAAGACAAATAAGTTAATGGGACCTGATGGAATACACCCAAAGTTTTTAAAAGAGTTTAGTGGTGTACTAGCAAAACCATTAACAGATTTATTTAACCAATCATTGAAAACAGGAGTAGTCCCAGAGGATTGGAAGTTAGCGAATGTTGTGCCCATTCACAAGAAAGGAAGTAGGGAGGAGTTGGGCAACTATAGGCCAGTAAGCCTTACTTCAGTAGCGGGGAAAGTAATGGAAACCATGTTAAAGGATAGGATTGTTGAACATCATGGATTTCAAGATCAGAGACAACATGGGTTTACCTCAGGGAGATCATGCCAAACTAATCTTATTGATTTTCTTGATTGGGTAACTAAAATGATAGATCAGTGTGGTGCAGTAGACATTGCTTACCTAGATTTCAGTAAGGCTTTTGACACTGTTGCACATAGAAAGCTTCTCAATAAACTGCAGTCTTTGTATTCCAATATTGCTGAATGGGTAAGGCAGTGGCTGAGTGACAGGCAACAGAGGGTTGTAGTCAATGGAGTATATTCGAAGCATGGGCTTGTCACCACTGGGGTACCTCAGGGATCTGTAGTTGAACCCATTCTCTTTAATATTTATATTAGTGATATTGCAGAAGGTCTTGTTGGTAAGGTATGTCTTTTTGCTGATGATACTAAGATATGTAACAGGGTTGATGTTCCAGGAGGGATAAGCCAAATGACAAATAATTTAGGTAAACTAGAAAAATGGTCAGAATTGTGGCAACTGACATTTAATGTGGAGAAGTGCAAGATAATGCATCTTGGATGTAAAAACCCAAGGGCAGAGTAATGAATATTTGATAGAGTCCTAACCTCAACATCTGAAGAAAGGGATTTAGGGGTGATTATTTCTGGTGACTTAAAGGTGGGCAGACAATGTAATAGAGCAGCAGGAAATACTAGCAGAATGCTTGGTTGTATAGGGAGAGGTATTAGCAGTAGAAAGAGGGAAGTGCTCATGCCATTCTACAGAACACTGATGAGACCTCACTTGGAGTATTGTACGCAGTACTAGAGACCCTATCTCCAGAAGGATATTGATACTTTAGAGAGAGTTCAGAAAAGGGCTGCTAAACTGGTTCATGGATTGCAGGATAAAACTTACAAGGAAAGGTTAAAGGAACTTAACATGTATAGCTTGGAGGAAAGACGAGACATGGGGCGTATGATAGAAGCATTTAAAATAGGAATCAACACAGTAAAGGAGGAGACTATATTTAAAAGAAGAAAAACTACCACAACAAGAGGACATAGTCTTAAATTAGAGGGGCAAATGTTTAAAAAATATATGATAGCATGGTAGGAGGCATTGCCATTGTCTGATTGCTCAATGGAGGAAGTGAGTGTGTATTTAACTACCCTTCAGGAGATACTTCAACTCAGTATACACTGACCATCCCCAACCATTGACAGGTAAAGTGAATAACTGATTTTAACATTACAATGGCACAATTCAGTTCTTGAATTTCATGTTTTGGATGCAGGAAATATGACAACGGCCAGATAGTGATGGCTAGATGACTGGGTCAGAGCATTTCCAAGTCTTGTGGGGTGTTCCAAGTATGCAGTGGTTAATATCTACTAAAAGTGGTGCAAGGAAGGACGACTGGCAAAAAGGCACAAGGGTCACGAGTGCCAAAGAATCATTGATGCATGTAGGGAACCCGTCTTGTCTGATTATACAGAAAAGATACTATAGCTCAAATCACAGAAAAACCTAATGCTTGCTCTGATAGAAAGATGTCAGAACACACACTGCATCATAGTTTGCTGTTTATGCAGCTGCATAGCCACAGACCAGTCAGAATGCCCATGATGATGCCTGACCACTGCCAAAAACACCACACACACTAACAGACACATGCTCTAAGATACACATATACTAACACACACTCACTGAAAGAAACACTAAAACATACACATTCACTAACAGACAAAAAACACTGGCAGACACACACTCATTAGCAGAAACACACACTGACAGACACACTAAATGACAGATACTGACTGACATAAACACACCAACATACGCACATTTATTGACAGACACATTCATTAACAGACACACACAGGACTGGTGCAACCATAATGTGGCACAGACGCCCGCCTTAGTATGCACGGGCCCTTGGGGAACAATGAGGATCTCCGGGTGACCAGTAGGAGGGGAGCGCATAGCTCTCCCCCTTCTTCTAGTGACTTCATGTAGCATTGCTAAGCAGACCACGTAGAGCATCTTTTGGTCAAGCAAAAAACAAAACACAAAAAGAAGGTGAACAGACATGCAAGTAGGAAGAGAAAGAGACACACAAAATGGTCTGGGGAAAAGGACAATGACAAACATAGAGGGACTGGGAAAGGGGACACACAGACACACAGAGGGGCTGGGGATGGGGAATGTAACAATGACACACATAGAGGGGCTGGGGAAGCAGACAGAGAGGCACACAGAGCAATTAAAGAAGGGCACACAGAGACACACAGAGGGGCTGAGGAAGGAGACACAGAGACATAAAAAGGGAGTATGAAAGGTGAAAGAGAGATTCAGAGGGGTGGGGGAAGGGGACACAAAAGACACTCATAGGGGCTTGGGAAGGGTAGAAAAAGACACACAGGTGCTGAGGAAGTAAGAGACACATAAAGGGACTGAGAGACATAAGAGACACACAACGGGCTGGGGGGTGCAAGAAACACACAAAGAGGGTAGGGAAAATAAGAGAGACATAAAAGGGCTGGAAAGTAGTTAGAGACTGTAAAGAAAGTAAGTGACACAGAAGGGGTTGTAAGAGGCACACAAGTGGGGTATATAAACAAGGGGATGTAAAAGACATGCAAGGGGATGTAAGACACACAGAGGGGACAAATGTGAGCCGGTGTGTATTCTCTTCCTGGGGTCCAGTGTGGAGCTGCTGAAATCTTCATGTGCTACCTCACCATCTGCCTCCTCCATTCTCCCTGCAGGCACCTACTCTGCTTTAGTGCACAGCCAACCTCTTCCTGGTCAACCAGCTCATGGGCCCTCCTGATGGGCAAAGAAAAGAGTCACACTCACGACTGTTTCACCACTGCCTGCTGCTAAAGTAGTAAACCAAACACCATCTACTTTGGACCATCAAGTCACAATATGTGCAAACATCTAACATACCTCGCAACTTGCAGGATGTAAAGCATCTGCTGCTAATGTCTTTGGGCCAGATACCACCAAATACATCCAGAGGTCTGGCAGAGTCCATGTCTTGCTGCCTCATAGCCGGTTTTGCAGCACAGGGGTGACCCACGTGATATTAAGCTTGTTTTTTAAAGTTGTGGATGATCAACGTATATTGCCACAGATAATACTCCAGAATTCTGCAGAAGTTGGAGCACTCCCATTTGAAGATAAAAGTTTTTTTAATGTTATCTCAGAGAAAAATATGGTATAGATGAGCATAACAATGGAGAGAATGTGCAATAATATTCTATTGATTGAAAAGAGAATAAAATGGCAAACCGAGCAGTTAAGTTTCATAGTTGCTAGATGAACTAGCTGATGTACGCTTAATTTTAAGTCTTATTTTTGAAGCTCTGAAGTTTTACAAAGAAAACTCCAACTAATATTTATTTTCACAGTATAATTAGATGAGAACATCTGCACTAAATCTTTTCTGGCAGATCATGCATTCTTCATGTATAAATCAAAGTAAGGATATCTCATTATGGTTTCACTTTTCATGTTACTATCTCAGTGGTATTTTCATCAAAGTGACAAATGTTCCAACCCCTCCAAAAAATCGAATGTAGCATATGATACATTCAAAATACGAAAGAGGAGGTTACATTGATCTTCAAAAAGAGCCACTGCCTTTCCCACAATTGAATAAATCAAAAGTGACTATAATTCTTATGATACTAAACTATCTTTAGAAGCTGACTGAGAATTATAGGAGTTGAAATTTAAAGAAACAATCCAAGCTTCATAACTACTACAGCGACAGTGTGCTGTAGCACTTCTCTTCCCTGGAGTTCTCAGGTTAGGTAATACAACCAGATTAAGTAATACCACCTCCCCTGAAATCAGAAGCTCCGGGAATGAGCTTCCATTAGCCCTACTGAGCTAAGTCTATCTGTGCAGGGCTGACTCATTGGTTGAGAGTGTCAGCTGTGAACCCTCAGCCAATAAGCTACACTTAGCTCAGTACAGAAAATTCAACTTGAGAGGAGGCAGTGGCAGGTGCTCACCTGTTCCCAGGAAAGCTGTCAAAGTGTTCACAGATGTTTTCACTACTTAACCTAAGAGCGTGTCAAGGCTCTCCTGATACCATATCCGCTTCAGCATGCAGTAGCAGTAGATAATCTTTTAACATCAACAAAAATGCAACAAATGCAACTAACAGAATGAGCTACCCACTGTTGCCCAGAAGTAGAAAATTAAAATATTAAAATAATACATGCTGAGGTCTGCAAGACAGTCATTTCATTACTGTAAGTGTAAAAACATTTATTTAAAAAAATAAATAAATCAGTGGTGGTTTTGCTATAAATAGGACATTTGCTTAGGGTTCAACTTCTGACTCATAGAGTCAATGTGAAAAGTTGAATGCTGAATTTAACAAAATATTACTGGTCTACTAAAGTAAGTCTAATTCATCAGTACACAGGGTGATAATTAGTGGAACAAAGGCTGTTCCCTCTCTAAATGGTCAACACGGGATTGATGGCTACACTCCAAAGCCAAATCAGAAAAAAGGCAGTACTGTACAGTTTTTGTTTTTTTAAAATGATTTTAATTCTAGTAAAATATACACAGGGTATGGATTATCATGTGAAGAAGTGATGAGTGAAAGACTACTAAACATTGTAAAACCTTGAGGAAATCCTTGAAGCGCACACGTTAAAAGACAAAAGGGACAATAAGAAAGAGCAGGTCTGTTAAAAGACAGTGGACACACTAAAATATAAATGAGACAAGTTAATAAAAATGAGGAGACAGATGCACTGAGGCAAGAGAACTAAATTACATTATGCTAAAAGGGTATAACTAAAAAGCATGGATGGATATGAGTGAAGAAATAGAGAGAGACTGGCAAAATATGATATAGGAGACAGAAAAAATTAGACATTTAAGAGACTGAGAAAAGAAACATTTGGATGCTACTGTGAGTATGCAAATTATCCTGGTTGACAGAAATGGATTTGTGTACCTTATTGATTAAATGAGATTCAATGCAACGTATCCTAGGTGTGCAATTTAACATAGGCATGGTACCTGTCATTTGAGCCTAGTTAATTTTACCACAAAGTACAATATATCAGGGCCAGTATACCTGCCATTTTTATCTAGTAAATGTGACAGGTCCTGGACCTTTGTTATATTGTACATTCGGGATATATTGTATCCCATTTAAAACCAGTTACACAAATCCATTTCTGTCAGCTGAGATAAATGGGCTATCCAAAAGCAGACAGTGAGGTGTAATTTAACTTTTTTTTTAACAGCCCTGATGGCGATTAGGTGCAGATCGCAGTTTCTGAGAGTTTTCCACAAAAAAAAGTAGGGGTTTTATTTTTATTTTTAAAGAAACCCCACATTATTTATATATTTTCGTGTTTTACATATTTTACAGGGAATTTTTAATCTATAATATTGAATAAAACATGTTAAATCACATATAATTAGTGTAAAGCTTTTTTCCATAAGATATTTTGTAATCTTCCGTTAAAATTCTTATTACCGATTTAGAAAATTACATCATAAAAACACTTAAAACAAAGCAAAGCCAGTGTTAACATTGTTTAATTTCTCTTCTTATCTATGTTGGATTCTCCATGCCGACCTCAAGATACAAAGACAGACATTAAGACAATGATCGACAGGAAGCAAGATAAAGGCACCTGTTTGAAAGTGTAAATTACAAATTTAATTAAATGTTTCACCACTCAGAAATACATATTTGTTGAATACAGGAATAATTAAATATATTTGTTATGTGTGTGTTCATGTAACTAAACATCAGAACACACAACTTACAGAAAGTTATTTCCTTCACCCTCTATGCCTACTCCTGCTAACCTGTTGTGGTCTTCTGATAGCTCATTTCCTATCATTGTTCTTTTCAACTTCTATACATCTCTTTCCTTCTACTGTTTTAAAATGATTTCATCCACCTGTTCAAACCCATCACCACACTAACTGCTCTAACTGAATGTCCTCTTGGATCTACTTTACTTTTCTTACATAAGTTGGATTGTCAGGAAAGAACAACCGTAGCACACAAAAGTAGAGCAATCAGGACAGTAACCTATTACTGGTCCTTCAATGTAACTGTATTTAACATTGTGCCTAGATAGCCAAAACACCTTGAGAACAAGCAAAGAGTAACCTGCAATGAGCCTAGATCAGTGGTATATGGGTGTAACAAGGAAATGATACTCAAATCTATGTAAATGTTTTGTGATAGACTTGAGCACAGCAGAAAAATTTGGTTTCGGTCAAATCAATTTATCTGGAAAATAAAATAACGAATTTGATCTACTGAATCTCGTAGACACAGCCATTCAGCTAGTCCAAATATTTGGGAAAACCTATTCAGACAAACCTAAAATGACATGAAAAATTAGCCTATCAGGCCTAGATTTAAAGCCTTCCGAGCCCAGATTTGAAGCATTCCATCTGGAACAGACTCTAGAGTCTGTTCTATGCCACCTTCTGCTTTCGTTTCCTAATGCTTCTATTGGCAACTTTATTACATCCTATGTGCATGAATTATAGTACCGCCTACCTGCAAAACACCTAGATATGCCTCTCCATCCCCAATCTCTCTTCAACTAAAGAGAAAAATGATTAACAGGATAAACCCTATAATCAGTGGGTGGAGCGCTGAATAATAGACAAGCAGATATTAGTTTACCCCTCTGTATGGTAATATAAATCTCGATGTGGAGTGATACATAAAAGAGAAAAAAAACATAAAACAAATCTGGTGCAGATGGTATTTGCAATATACTAGATGCAAAATAAATAAAAGGTACACACTCACAATCTTCAGAGCCTGAGGATAAGTTAACGCAGCTGTGCTGTTATAGATAGCACCCCATATTCCTGGATAAACATGAATCTCAAGGCAAGCAAAATATAGGAGATTATGGTGCAGTACGTCTGTGTTTATAATAAGCTAAAATCACTTCATAAAAGAGGACTCTCACCTTAATAAGAGCCCATATGTGCCTTGGCTCTCAGGTGTAAATGCCTCGTGTCAATTTGTGGGGTGACACTCCCCAATCTGGAACTTGGAATCGGACAGACATTTGGCTTCCAATATCATTTCTATGCGGATGACACGCAAATCTACATGTCCTCTCCTGGTCTCTCCCCTGTCACATCCTGTTCCTCGCTGCGGATCATTCTGGCAATGGCTTCTGGTATCCAGTACTCTTTTTGCTGCCCTTGCTTGGTTTTTCTGGTTTTCTTTGTTGCTGGGTTTCTGGGTTCATTCTTAGATTCCGTCCCTGGATTTCCCAGTCTCTTGGATTCACTTAAATGTTTGTTTTATGTTGCCACACATGTTTGTTTTCCACTTTCTTTTTGTTTCAGCCTGGACCTGCAGCAGTGTTTCTAGTATCTGCCCTTTCTTGCAGGGAAGTGCTGTATTGTGGTTTAGTATGGTTGTTTTAGCCTGCATTAGGCAGTGTAGGATCTGCCAGATATGGGGTATATTGGCGTTGTTGGCAGGCTTGTGCAATGTATGATCATATAATGTAACTAAATCCCCATACTTTTCATATATAGTGCTTAGTTATGTCTCCTCTTGTTTTACCTTGTATCTCTTGTCTTGTTTTATTATGTCTTGTAATTCACAGTCCTGTCCAGTCATGCCCATGTTATGTTTTTGTTTTCCTCATGTCTTGTGTACATGTTCTGGGTTCTGCTTTCTGTCCTGTTCTGGTTTTGTGTTCTCCTAGTTTTGTCTTGTTTTCATGTATGGTGCCTATCTCTAGTCTTGCCCTGTTTTCCTAGTTTTGTCTTGTTTTCATGTATGGTGCCTATCTCTAGTCTTGCCCTGTTCTCCTAGTTTTGTCTTGTTTTCATGAATGGTGCCTTTCCTAGTCTTGCCTTGCTTCAGTACTGGATACACTCCTGCTGCAGAGCCTCCCTATTCAGCTCCTGGGAGGTCTTTTTAATTTCCTAGCTCCTAGTTCCTGGGATCCACTGTAGCTGCATCAGGGTTCTGGTTTGTGGCTGCACAAACGCTGGTGCTCAACACCAGGGGACATGCGGTTACCCTGCACCGGGCCCTGTAATCCACTTCCACGCTGAAGACTCCCACTTCTCATCAGGCACTCTGGGGTCCCGGTTTCCGTACCGCCACCCGTGACATCCCCGGCCCTCTTGACTAGTGTCTCTGACTGCCTCTCTGCTGTTTCTAACTGGATGGCTGCCCACTTCCTTAAACTAATCTTGACCAAAACTGAAATTCTGGTCTTTCCTCCCTCAAGTGTTGTTACTCCTGTCTGTCTCCCTCCAAGTCAACGGTGCGGAATTTGACGGTGCTCTATAAATATCACAATAATAATAATCACATGACCGGAATACACTAATTGAGCACAGATATTCCATTTTATAATCTTTTTATTAAAAAAAATTATTCAAATGTTTTAAATTTATAGTTGTATAAATATTAAATGTATGCATTATTATCTACACTTGCCACTATTAACAACCAGCCTGATATTGTACCCATTCCCCCACACACATCATCAAAAACCACATCATCAAAAACCACCCGGAAGTGACTTCCGGCAGAACCACTCCATGCAACACAGAAAGGGCAATTTGCCCATTGGAGGACATTCATCACATGACCGGAATAGACTAATTGAGCACAGATATTTAAATAGAATTCTGGGCCTGGAAGACATCACAGTCAACTGAAGAAGCTTTCACAGCTAAACGCATTTTGGCATACGAGGACTGCAGTACCATACACTGATAAGTCCCTTTTTACTTTGCTTTTATGTATTTTTATTCACCTTTGATTTTATATTAATAGTGGATTTTAGTACTATTTGGTAGTCTGTCTGATTCCAGGTTCCAGATTGGGCAGTGTCATCCCACAAATTGACACCAGGCATACAGACACCCACTGACAGACATACAGACACACTTACAGATACAAACACACTGACAGGCATACACACACACTGACAGCCAGACACACACATACACACATACTGACAGCCAGACAGACACAGACACACACACACACGGACAGCCAGCCAGGTGCACACACACACATTTCCCTCCCCTCCCAACACTCACAGATAATTTTTTAATTTTAATTTAAGTCCTCCCAGCCTCCCTACCTTTGGGATAGCTGGGTAGAATTTTTCTACCTGGGGTCCAGTGGGGCTGCTGGGCAGGGAGGGAGGCAGGCGTGCAGGCAATTGGGCGGTTAGCTGAATTCCAAGGCGGTTGGTGAGGGAGGGCTAATTTGTGAGCTCTCTCTGCTCGGCTCCCTCACGCACCACAGAGTGATGCCAGGAGCCGGAATATTACATCATATTCCGGCTCCTGGCATCACTCTGCGGCGCGTGAGGGAGCTGAGCAGAGAGAGCTCACAAACTACTGCTCCCTCGCCGCCCGCCTTGGAATTCAGCTAGTCGCCTGCCACCAGGCTAACAAGGCATTTGCCTGGGCATTTGGGGGTGGCGTTTTTTTGCTGCCCCCTGGAAAGTGCCACCCAAGGCAAATGCCTTGTTTGCCTCGCGGCAAATACGTCACTGCCTCATGGGTGTTTAAGAGTAGCTATTCACACACTGATTTTGAAGCGCAACTTACTGTTCACACTGAGCTCACTTGTGAGTCATTTCTGCTACTTACATACCAATCTCTTCTACTAAAGTCTAACCATTTCCTGAAAAGTAGTCTTTCAAAAATGTAGCTTCTTACCATCATTACATAAAAAAATGAACCATCCATTGTTGTTCTCCCAGATAGTCACTGGTATATACATATACCCAACCCCACAAGCTCCTTGTCTTGGTGTTAATTTGATTTTGATATCACTTTTATTCCTTATCACTGTGAAGAATGATGGAAGGTTTTTCCGTATCACTGGTGGGCATTTTTTTACCAAGCACTGAATTTGCTTAATTAACCCCTTAAGGACACCGCTTCAAAAGCTTGTCTTGCACTTAATGACACAAGCAATTTGTGCGTTCAACTGCAATTTACATTTTACTAATTTATTGCAACAAAACATATTATATACCATTTTTTAAAGGACAAAAAGGGCTTTAATTTGGTGTTACATATTCATATATAAATGCTTATTTATTATAAAAATAAATACAAAAAATTCATAAAATGCATAAAATGGGAAAAATATTGTTTGTTATATTTGAGTTTTTACAATAATTTGTGCATAATTAGTGCAGGTTAAGGAAAATAAGTATAAATAAATAATTTAGTTGTTCTGATTTACAGAATATATAGTGTCTAGGATTTTAAGTTTTTTTTGGTAGTGACAGGTCACAAAACACAAGGAGAAAAATAAACTTTTAATGTGGAGCGATTTTAGAATTTGGTATGTTTGTCTTGTAAGCTTAATAGCATAAAAGAAAACAAAATTGCCACACAAAAGCATATATTTATATAAAGTAGACATCACAAGCTATTTACCTAAGGTTATTTTGACACTTTTTACGTAGCCATTTCACCGCCAATCTCTAATAAATATTGGAGTAAAATTTAGCTTTTTTTTTTTTTTGACAAAGATCTTCTCATGTGTATTTCATAAAGTGGGTGTGTGCTGTTCCTGTACTTTGTATTCAGCTACATCTGCTGAGTACAACGATACCCCCACTGTATATGTTTGGCACTATTTCGTGAAGCTACAGAGCCATATAGGAGACCTGTCCATTTCAGTATTTACAGTAGAATTTTGAGAGACGGATTTGATGGGCTTATGTTTCAATTTGAGATGTTATAGCAGTTTGTTAAAAAAAACAAAACACAAAGGCCTACCATTTGTAAAAGTAGGCACTCAAGAGTATCTCATATGGCGCATATTGTGCCTTAACATGCCCCCATTGTTTCACCAATATATGTCAAGGTGTGTGGTAAAAAACCTTTTTGTAATTTTTTACATACAGATTACATTTTGGCTGTGCATTTTGTATATTTGATTTGTGCCACTATGATCAAAACCCACAAATTATGCTCAGGTAAGTCTTCTGAGTAAAACAATACCCGAAATGAATGTATTTGGCACTATTTCGTGAAGCTATAGTGCCATATAGGAGACCTGTCCATTTCAGTATTTACAGTAGAATTTTGAGAGACGGATTTGATGGGCCTATGTTTCAAATTGGGGCATTATAGCAGTTTGACTGTTAAGAAAAACCCACAAAGGCCTACAATTTCTTAAAGTAGACACCCCAGGGTATTTCAAGAGGCATATTTTAAACCTTAGCGCAGGATCACTTTTTGGCTAGTTTGTACCAAGTCTAGTAGCAATTAGCATTTTTTCTGCCTTTTTGACACACACTTGAAGATGTTACTGTATATTTTACAATCTTCATGTGTGCTACGGCAGTGTATCACCTAATATGTTGCTCAGCTATGTTGTCTTTGTACAACAATATCCCCATGTGTACCTTTTTCAGTGATATGTGGATGTTGAAGGGGCACATTTGAGACAGACCAACTTCATATTTTTCCAAAGTGGATGCTGGGCCTAAGTCTCATTTTAGCATTTTATGATTGCAAATTACCTCTCAATGGCCACATCTATTTTTAAATACAGGCAGACCACAAAGAGAGAGAACAGAGAGAGAGAAACTTGTAATACCGGTCCTTAGAATGGCCGGCTATACAAGCAGAGAATAGTTCAGTTACAAACCGAGGTCAAAGGAGTAAAGAGAAACAGAACAACGATAGGACAAGCCAAGGTCAAGGATCAGAGAAGACAGGATAAACGGGAGACAAAGCCAAGAGTCAGTAACCAAACAATCAGACAGATGACTAAAATCACATCCCAAAACCGGTCTACTTATTCGGCATGGGCGCGGAAAATTTTAAACAGTGGCCAATACATAGGCCGGGCTGAGAGAGGCAATCAGGGCAGTAATAACTGGTCTCAGCTCTTACACCCCTCTTGTAACACACCCTGCACCTTTTCTGGGAGGTTTTCTCTTTGGGGGTTGATGGAATCCTGAAGCAGTAGTGACCTGCCTCCATTCTGCTGCTAGGCTCGACTGATGGTCCCTCTGTGAGGCACTCAAGCAGCACAGAGATTAGCTGAAACGGAAAATAAATAAATGTGCATTTCAGCTCAGCATTTGCCTTTTAAAAAATTACAAAGGCATTGTGGATTGCAGTCTGCATTATATATATGCCCACTTTTTTATACCATGCCTTGGTCTTTCACATGATCAAATATGGCTGCATCAGTTGATCGGACAGGTCAACCTCCCCCATATGCCAATTGTAATGCTATATGCAGACTGGCACCCATTTAATTTCCCCTCTGCCACGAACTGCGATGAACACCTCCTTTTCATCGCGGTACTTTAGTGCCAGCAGTTCATTCTGGCAGAGAGCTGCTGTTTCCCTCCTTTTTATAATTTTTTTTCTGCTAGAGCCTTTGGGAAACCTGTGCGACTCTTCCGAATAGTGCCACAGGCCACGGTCTCAAAGCACTACATCATTTTTTAGAAGTGGGATACTGTTGTAAAAATTATCAATATACAAGTGATATCCATTGTTTAGTAATGACGTGATTAAATCCCAGACTATTTTCCCACTTGTCCCTACTATATCTGGGCAACCTGGGGGATCAAGGTGGCTATCCCTTCCTTCATATATACTGAAGGTGTGCACATAGCCACTTCCACTTTCACACAATTTATCAAATTTGATTCCATATTGGGGTCTTTTGGATGGAATGTACTGTTTAAACCCCAGTCTTCCCTTAAACTTCATGAGGGATTTGTTAATCGAAATATGTTTTTTTGGGGTATAAATAGTGGAATTTTTTTTGTTAAAGTGGGCAATTAGAGAGTGTATTTTATATAGGAGATCATACTGCGGATGACCTTTTGGGGGGCACTTCGTATTGTCACTAAAGTGCATAAATCGCAGTATGTCTTCATATCTATCCCTACTCATTGTCAGGAAAAAATGGGGGTATTGAAAATGGGTTTTTTAGACCAATACATACTAATGGTGGGCTTTTTAATTATCCCTATTAGCATTGTCAATGCCCAGAATTGTTTCAAT
>OW240921.1:45194888-45221390 GCA_933207985.1 Pelobates cultripes
TCTGGCACACTGGTTGGCTTCCATCTCTCTTTCCTGGCGATAAGAGACTCTTGATTGTGTGCTAGATACTGCTCAGTGCACAGATTAGTCTGGGTGACTATCTCCCCAAAAATATAATCCCCCAGAGACAACTGCATACTATCCAGTGCATTATAGCCAGACAAGTCAGCCTGTATGCCAGGATTGGCAGTGAACTCTGGGATGTCTGGTGAAAAATTACTAGGGGGTATCCAGTCATCTGTGCCATGTTCAGCATCAGGGGAATCAGCGATTTCCCCTGATGGTCCTGCAGTATCTGGCGCTTCGTCCTTGTCCCCTGCGCCACTCCCTGCGTCACTCTCTGAGGCAGTGTCGGCCGCCACTGAGTAGGCCGCTAGCAGGGTATAAGCCTCCTCTGCAGTATACTTCCTAAGCATTATGTACTACAATAATAAATAATAATAAACTTTAAAAAAACTAAAATCTAAATAACTAAACTTTTTTTTTCACCCCTAACTAGCTTATCACTAAATTGCCCAATACCCACTAAATTCAACCTACCCCAACTAATTAAAATCACAAAAATAAAATATTAAAATGTAACCCCTTAGGGTTAGTAAAAAAAAATCAAATTTAACCCCTGAGGGTTAAAAAAAAAAAAACTAGATCACAGTAAAGTACTGTGATCTGTATTTTAATCACTGCTGGCAGTGATCAATCAGCAGGGAAAGGGTTATTTTTTATTTTTTTTTAAATGGAGGATAAAGGGGATTTGGAACCTTATCTGACACAATTTATTTTCTTCATGGACACAAAGTAACAACGATCCGTCTCTCTCCACTTCGAAAACCAACAAGAGGTGGAGGGAGGCGGATCTGATATCCCAGCAGCATTGTGACCGTTGTGACTGGCTGTCACATCGATCTTGTGGGCTTGGATATTGCGATTTGCTGTTGTTGGTCAGCCACTGACTCAGAGTCTACTTATTATATTTACCCTGCAATCGCCAGCACCATGGTGATCTGGGGTTAATTTTAGCCGGGTCCGGGTCCATCATCCGGCGTTAAGTGCTTTCTCAGCATGATGAACCCGGTCCGTCATACGTCTTCAAGGGGTTAAGTAAATGTATTCTTCATTTAACTGTTATTAAAAAAAAAATGTTAATAGTTTTTGTTTCTTTATAAATTACTTAAAATGAAATATATACATTAGTTGTGGTCGTGGCAATATAGCCGTATATGGAAACATAGCATATGATAACATATCAATATTGGAATTAGTCGGTTGTGGTGTGCCGAAACCGACAGAGGAGTAGGCCTGTAAAAGTGGGCCCACCTTAGAGGGTGTTTATAATAGAGGGAGTGGTGGGTGGGTTGATTCGCCAGACCATTACGGTAATGTGGGAGTGGATTGGCAGCCCTTTTAAAGGGAAACCAAGCCCCTCCCACAACTACAGGCCAAGCCTTTTAATTTGTGGTCGTGGCAATATAGCCGTATATGGAAACATAGCATATGATAACATATCAATATTGGAATTAGTCGGTTGTGGTGTGCCGAAACCGACAGAGGAGTAGGCCTGTAAAAGTGGGCAAAAATAAATTATCATAAGACGTAATACGTTGACCAAAACTTTATTTAGATAAATCACAGAAAGCTAGTCTTAATTCTTTAACAGGATTGGGTATGTAAAGAGTATAAGCGGAAGATTTCCAGCGTCCCATTGTTTTGATGATGTGCGGAGGAATGTGGTTAGCAGAAGCTGTAGATGCTGCCCCTATTCGGAAAGAATGACCCGAAAATTGACTAGGGTTCAAGCCGAGTCTAGTCAACAGCAGTCTTACATAGAGCATAAACTTTACTGTAGTTAGAACGTTACCGTGCAGTTCTAGCAAAGGTTGTAATGGTTGTTTGTGGAGTGATAAAAGATAATTGTCAAAATTTTGTACAGGGCACCATTTGTTATGAGTAGGGTATAAGGGGATCGTAACGGTATGACCTATGGCACTGGTTTTTGAGTGTTTTAGCGTGAGTAGGTAATGGTCGTTTTGTTTCGCTAAGTCCATAATTCTTAGGTAATCAGGGGACGTGATAGTCCTAGTTGTGAATTCGTTGGGACGGAGGAATCCATAAAAAGCAAGATATATGGCTGATTTTATTACCGTGTTTGTCCTGGGCTCAAAAGGAGAGGAATCTAACAAGTTTACTAGTGCATGAAATATGTGGTTATCAATAGGTAGTCGTTTCTCGGGGATATGTGTATCTAATTTCTTAATGCCTCTAAGAACTGTCTTGATTTGATATGAGGACAGGAAACTCGTGGTGTTGGGTTGTTGAATTAGCATGTGGTGTTGAATTCCCGTAAGGTATAGTTTTATAGTGTTAAATGATAGTTTAAGGTTGATGTGGCAAAAAGAAGTGAAACCCAATATTGTTTCTATCGTGAACATATCGTGAATGTGAAATTCAGTGATGAATTTTTTGAATATGTGAAAAGCTCTGTCGTAAGTGTTTCTAGTGTTTACAGAGAGTGCCATGTGAGAAATGTGACGTGCGTGATTTAACAAAACTTTTAATCCATTATCATGTCTGTGAAAAGTGGGACTGGAGTTGCCCGTCTGGAGGCGGTGGGTAGTGTCGTGAAGAATTCCTGAAAACGAAATCGAGACAAGTGATCAGCACTGATGTTTGTGCACCCTGGAACGTGAATACATGTTAGAAAGAATTGACAAGTGGCTGCTATCCATGTGAGTCGCCTCAATAGCCTCATAATTACCAGGGATGATGACCGGCCTTTATTGACAATATGGCAAGTAGCCATATTATCAGAATAGCACCACACCGTGTGACCGGACCACTGGCGGCCCCAGGTAACGGCCGCAGCCACGATGGGGTACAATTCGAATAAAGCTGAGGTCTCTGTGAATTTTGTGAGTGATTTGACCTCAGTTGGCCATGGCCCCACGAGCCATAGGTCACCCCATATGGCTGCAAACCCCGTGTTTGCTGCAGCGTCTGTCCATATTGTGGGTGAAGTGTCTGAGTGAGATGGTATAAACATGGCACGCCCATTCCAAGAAGTGAGGAAAATCCTCCACATGCTCAAATCGGATGTCGCATGTTTGTCTAGTGAAATGTAAGATGTGTCTGAGGTGAATTGTGGAAATAGTGATAGCAAATGTGAAATAAATGATCTCCCCTGGGGAATGATTCTCATTGCAAAATTAAGCGATCCCAGCAATGATTGTAGGTCTTTCTTAGTGCAACGACCTTGCTGTAGGTAGTGGTCAATACTTGCCAGGATACGCTCAATTTTCTCCTGAGGGAGGCTGGCCTGCATGTGTACTGTGTCTAGTTGTATTCCTAAAATTGCATCTGGGTGGCGGGCCCCAGGGTCTTGTGTGGGGAGACTGGAACAGAAAGTGACTCAAATAATGCCAACATGTGTTTTAAACTTGTGGGTGGACTTGTGTTGTTCTCAATTGTGAGGAAGTCGTCTAAATAGTGAATCACAGAGGGACATTGGTAAACATTTAGCAACAACCAACATAAAGCCTCTGCAAATGTGTCGAAAATACGCGGGCTGCTCTTAGAGCCAAAAGTGAGACGAGTGAAGAAATAGTATAACCCTTCCCATTTAATGCCGTGAAGGTGCCAAAGTGTAGGGTGCATAGGCAGTAGTTTGAAGGCATTTACTACATCCGTTTTGCTTAACCATGCCCCTGTGCCAGCTTTAATGATAGCCCCGATGGCATGGTCGATAGTGGCGTAATGTAGTGAAAACTCTTCAGATGGTATCAGTGAATTTAGGCTAGGGACCGTGGAGGAATGTGGTGCGGATAAATCAATGATCAGCCTGGGTTTAAGTGAGTTTTTCCCCGTGACAATCCCAATGGGATTGGTTCTCCAAGAATTGAAGGGTGGTGAAAGGAATGGACCCAGCAAAAAACCTTGTTTCACCTCGGTTGTGATAAGTTTAAGTACCAGCTGTGGGTCATCCCGTGTGGAAAGTAAGTTGTCACATTCCAGTGTGCCTGTGGGTAAATGTATCAACCCTGTGTGAAATCCTTCTGCTAATCCTGTTATGAGATAGTCGCTGAAGTGTCGTGATGGGTGTAGACGTAGCAAATCGGTGAATAAGCTGAGGTTCACGCATGTGAGATAGGGTTTTGGGAAAGCTTTATTTGGGCACATTGTCTTGGAATGAGCCCTGAAACAATGTGAACAAACATGCATTAGTCTACAGGAACTAAAACCACAATTGCCGGCATTAAAATTGTTACATACTTGGGATTTCCCTAAGAAGACAATATCTCTTCCTAGTTTGTCTTTCAAACCTTTGTTTGATCTTGGGGGGTAAGTTGCTGCTTGGTTTTGTTCTACCTCAGCTGTATTAGGGCAGAAATTTGTGCTGTGGGTTGCTGATGAGCATACTGCACAAGTTGGGGGCCTGAGGCCTGCAAAGTGCCTACAGAATAGCTCAGTGTCCAGCTTGCTCCAATTGATGTTTAAGTTGAACTGAGCCAGAGCTGCTGCCACTTTTGCAGAGAAGGAACGGTGGTAATCGTAAAACGCTGTACCACCGTATTTGTGTCCCAGATCCACCAACTTGTGCATGTACGTATCCAGCTCGGCTCTTTTCCCTGGGTATACAGTGCAATATACATCCCTATAGATGCCAAACCCTAATACAAATTCTGGGATGTTCAATTTTTTGTTTAGGCGAGGGTCTCTAGCTCTAAGGACTACGGAAACATCCCCACAAGCAAAGGTCCTGTTCTCAAGGACATCCTGGGAGGCAATGAGCAATGAAGCTAGGTTAACGTCCTTGCCTTCCAGAATGTCTTTTTTAAGGTGAGCTGGGACCATATGTGAAGGATCAATGGATTCTATGTCAGCCGTAGCTGCCAGGGTATTACCGGGTAAGGTATTAGCAAGAGGCTGAGTGGTGACCGTTGCATTTGTGGACTGAGTAACACTACCGGCCTCCAATTTGTCCAGCCTGTCGCTGATTGTCCCTATGGATGTCATAAGGGACGTCATCATAGCATGAAATGCTGGCATTTGCGATCCGCTAGTGCCTTCCCCTGCATCGGAGTTGTCAGTGGTAGTGTATAATAGCCTATACAACTCCGCCTTCCTAGCTGTAGCCGGGAAAGGGATGCAGCGTCTTCTTAGTTCAGCTGTAAGACGTGGGATGGTCCATGATCTAAGGGATGCAGGGCTATTCACATCTGTACCCGGAACAGGGGTGGCAGGCCTAGCGGGTGTGCTAGGTAGTGACAGTTCTTCAGGGATATCAGGTGTTAGTGACATAACTGAAATTATAAATATAAACAGTCAGTCGTATGAAATGTATTGTGGGTGGGTACTGGTGGGCTAGCTAAGTACCAAGCGGTGAAACAATTAAACTTCTTTTGAGAGTGACAGATGAGACCCTGCTAGTTGCCAAGCGGCTTGAGAGGCACTATCTATGCGTGGGCCCGAGGGGAAGATTGAGGCCACCGAACGTTGTGGCGGGGTGTAGGCCTCTCGGTGTCATTTAAAGCATAAAAAAGATTGGGAGTGACAGGTGAGGCCCTCTCTGTATATTGATGCGAGGCGGCTAGCTATGATTTGGCCCGAGGGACGTATTACCTCCGAGTGTGAGGTTAGGGATGTTGGCCTCGCGGGACCACTAGCCTATGGATTAAGACCAGAAATATTTTAACTAATTGGGCCACCTAACCTAGGACCAGTACCCCTCAATTTTTTTATTTTTAGGGTATATTGGGTTCTGGCGTAGTACCTGATAGTGAGTCAGGCTGATCTCTCAATGACGTAACTGTGATATTTGTCGGGTAGTTTGACCTGTAGGTATAAGATGATAAGTAAATATCTGGAAAGTGGGGTGGTAGTTAGGCCAGATCGTGGACCAGAACCTACCCGATAACTGCGGAGGAGATATAATCAAAAGAAACCGGCTCCTTGCTTGTAAAAGCTACCGTTCCAATGATTAAACCTAGGAGAGTAAATTATAACATTTTACCTAAAATCATATGTTTATATGGTCATTTATATGAATCATATGACAATGTTACCAACCTATAAAGTATAATTGATACCGATCACTGGGTCCCCAAATTTTAATATGAATTCTGGTAAGGTAACCTGTTGGAAGATGTCAGAAATCAGGATTGAATTAAGTGTAGCATAATTTAATACATTTTAATTTGTATTTTTTTTTTTTTTTTGGTGCTATATCATTATTGACCTGTAGGGGGCGAGATTCCACCTAAGAAGTGGATGCAGGATCTTGTATAATTAGTGAGAAATGCACGAATTTGAGTCGAATGTGATGATAGTATATAATGACTATTTTGTATAGTAGAAATCCTAAGTATCTAGCCGAATGTAGCGTTCGTATGAAATTTAAAACATGAATTACATAGCTTAGCGGCGAAGTGTATTTAGGCGAAAATAACCGAATGCGTTTGAATGCGAATGGGGCTCCGCCGTGTAAGCCGTAAATGTGAAGCGGTTTGCTTTACGGCGGGCCCACTTACGTTTTTTTGGCGGCAGCAGTACCGGGGAAGCTGTGCAGTCGGCGGTGACGGCGGGAAAAGCGCCCTGGAGAGCCCGGAACCACTCAGGAGGGCACCGGACCAGGAGACCACGAGGAAACAGGTAAGAGGAATCCAAAATGGCGGTCTGAACCGGAAGTAACGTTTCAGACTCGCCAGACCATTACGGTAATGTGGGAGTGGATTGGCAGCCCTTTTAAAGGGAAACCAAGCCCCTCCCACAACTACAGGCCAAGCCTTTTAATATATGGCATTCTATCAAACACCTCACTATAAAACAAAACCACTGCTTGATATGTGATCGAAGTTGGTATGAAACATGGGGAATAGCTTATTGTCGACATATCTTGTATGTGAAATCACTGAACAAAGGAAGCAAGAGGTAAAGATACTGACAGGTGTCAGGAAGAGAAATTGAAAAACGAAAAGTAGTAGGCAGCAGGGAATAACATAGGAACAACAAGTATCAACATGGGAAAATAGAATCAAGTAATTATAGCAGGACCATTTACAGGATGCTGAAGAAATAGACCAAGGAAAGATAAAAAGATAATTGAAATAATTCACTAAGCTGTAAACTATCAGAAATTGACCAGGGGAATTTTAATTTTAGGCCAAAATATCAATATTTCAAAATACCTATAATGGAAAAATTAAAGGGACACTATAGTCACCAGAACAACTACAGCTTAATGTAGTTGTTCTGGTGAGTATAATAGCTCCCTTCAGGCATTTTCATGTAAACACTGTCTTTTCAGAGATAGCCACTGGAGCGGCTTCCTGGCTCAGGGCTGCCCAGTAAGCAGCCTGCCGTTCAGCATCCCCACGCTCTGCATGGAGATGCTGAATTTTCCTCATAGAGATACATTGATTCAATGCATCTCTATGAGGAGTCCTGATTGGCCAAAACAGCATTTGTCCCCGTCCCCATGCCGATTTTAGCCAATCCAATGCTTTCCCTTTGCTGGAAAAGGTGAGCTTTAAATGTTTATAGGGGACTAAAGGGGGCGGGGGGGTAAGCCACCTAAATGCTTAAAAACTATAGGGTCAGGAATACATGTTTGTGTTCCTGACCCTATAGTGATCCTTTAACTAACTCAGTAATGTTTCAACCTTGCCAACTTTGTTTTAGAATTTGCATTTCCCTGGTCAATTCCCAATGATTCAGTTTATTTGACATGTCTGTTAGAAGGACATATGGGAAAACAGAACCAAACAATGGAACTAGTGCTGGCTCTTTGGATATTAAGGTAGATTTATTCAAAGGAGCAGGTCCAGACTGGCCATCGGGCAGACAGGGCTGCATACCTACACACACTGCACCAATATACACACTGCACCTCCCAAACTCACTGCACCACTCACACACACTGCACTCCTACACCCACTGGCCCCTATACACGCTGCACCCTTACACTAACTGTCCATTCCCAAACTCACTGCACCACTCACACACACTGCATACCTACACACACTTCACCCCTGCACACACTTTAACACTGAACCCGTGTACACACTCCATTCCCTATACACACTCTGGATCCCATACACAATAAATGTCCTGTATTCAAAACACACATTACATCTTCTGAACATATATTCACATACACATATTACATCACAAGCACAACACAACTGAAACCAAAGCACCACACCACAATCAGCTTATTGAGACACATCAGAGACAAGTCACAAACAAGCGTGTCATTAAAATTACTTGCACTGTGCAGAACAAATACTGGGCCTTTTTCTCATGCAATAGGTCTTCAGCAGAGCTCTGCACATTGAGTGCGCTAGAAGAGCATTGCTCACTTTGGGAGGGAAGGGGGCGTGCTTGTCATTTGTGATGACACAACACCCATTGGCCACATCCCCTTCCCACTAGGCAGGTGTGTTTAGCAAATGCCTGGGCCGACTTGTTTTCACAGGAGGCACAATAAACAATATTTCAGTTAATTATGTATATTGTGAATTGCAATATATACATATATACTTGTATACATTATACAGACACAAAAAAAGAGTTTTAAATTATACAAGGTTTCTTAAAATCTTAAGTAACCTTGTAAAATTGAAAACTGTATTTTGTGTGTGTGTGCTCTGTTTCCTAATTTGTATTTTTTATACATCTTGGTCTTTACAACAGCACTGCTGCTGAGAAATGAATGGTCCATGTGTGCCCCCCAATTAATTTTTTTCTGTGTAGCTTTTGAATCTATACCAGCTTCCTTTTGGATTGAGTACCGTGCTCCTCCACTCCAGCTGTCCCTTTAGAGATGATCAAAGGAAAGCATAAATTGGAGTACAGTCTCTGGAAGCAGTTTAAGCAGTAAGTATTACAGTTGTACTGTTTGTCTCCTATGTTAGAATTAATGTAGGACCCACCAATATTGGGGTACTTTGACATAGTGGAAGGCTTAACACAATATGGTCATATTTGTTGGCTGATATAGGTTGTTTTACATAGCCATGTGAAATTTAAAACTGTATTGTTTTTTGTTTTGTGTGGACTGTTCCTTGATCTGTATTTTGTATAAGTTTTGGTCTTTATGACAGCACCACTGTTGAGAAATGGATGTTCTGAGTGTGCCTTATTCCCTTTTTTGTTTGTTTAATGTATACAATGGTATATTATGGGATAATAAGCCCTTTGGGGGGACTTATAGAAATCAATATAAGCCACTGAATGTTGTGCATTAAGGTTTAATTTGGTGTTCGGGTTAGTTCATGAGTTACTGTTAAAGGAACATTCCAGGCACCTAAAGCAATTCAGCTTGCTGAACTGCGTTACTGGTAACTGCATGGCAATGTACGCTTAGTTAATAAAGTGTCAGTTTTAGGATGTGGGATGAACTGATGCATAGATTAGTAAGAATAGCTATAAATAACATCTTTCTGTATTTTTAGAGAATTCAAAATGCTTTATAGATACTCAGACTTAATATGCAAAATTGTTCTTGTCAGAAATAGTTGATTTTCCTTCTTGGACTTTAAAATTTATTAAAAACATGTTCTCCGGATAAATAAGAAATACAAATAAATATAAACCCAATAACATATTAAAACAATGTAGTGAACAATCTACATTGTATTGTATAAACTCAAATGTTATTGTACAAAATACATTTTTATATTTCCTTGTTAAAGGATTTCAGCTGCATGTTGTAGTGTTTTTTTTTTTTTTTAATAATCAATGATAATAATTTTTTCGTAAGAAAACTCATGAAAGTGTAACATAAAGTTGATATTATTTTAAAAAATTGGGACTCCATAACACCTTTGTCAGAATGATGTTATGGCGCCCAGAGGTCCTGGGCATCAGCCTACATTCAGGGTATGTTTTTAACTGTTTTTAACTGTTTTGTGAATGAGGAGCTACTGATAGGTTGAGAGTGTCAGTGCCGCCTGTGTCCAAGGCTTCCAGATGCAATACTTTCAAAGAGAAGCTCGGGGGCAGTGCCGAAATGAAGATTTTAGATTTAACTGTTTAATAACAGTTTAACCCCCGAAGGTAAGCCAGAGCCAAGGACATCCGGGCACCAGAACAACTTAATTTAATGACGTTGCTATGGTGCTTGAAGTTTTCCTTTACTTTATTAGACTGCTGACTTAGTCTATATAAATACTGCTCCTGACGTGTTTCTTCCACCGAGAAGGTCAGCTCAGAAGTCAGTTTAAAGATCAGCAAAATTTGCTATCACAGTTTGCAGACTGGCATCCAAGCCTAACTGAGTTCATTCAGCAGATCCATTTCCTTGGCATAAGTGCACAACTTATATAGGCACAAGCCTACATAGCTTAGCATATCATAATGTAGCACCAATCAACTAATTGAGAGCTGATTGGTGCCCATTAGGAATTTTAAAAATAAAGTAAAATAAAAATAATAAAAAAAAACTGTGGTCCTCCAATTCTACTGGGTAGGGATTCAACAAGTGACTCCTAGCCCATCCTTCACTACATCTAGTGATGAGATAAGGAAAGGGTAATAAGAGGCCCAAGAGATGCCCAGTCACAGTAAAAAGATTTGAATTTGGGGGCGTGTCCTGACCGCGCATGTGAGCGGACGTGCAGGAACGGAGCTCTCCCGGCCCGCGGCACTAAAGCGGCTATAACAGCTTGAATAACCCTACGAAACGAGCAATAACCTACTACATCCACAGGTTAACACCCCTGCTGCTGATGGCCATGAAAAAATTCAAACAAAAAACCCTCAATCCTCACCTAGAACGGTCACAACCCGCGGAGCCGAAAATCCAAGATGGCGCCGACGGACGGCACTCGCCTGCTCACAGCACTGACACAGGAGAATGCCTGTCAGAGCACAGCAGTCCAGCAACAAATGCCTCAATCAGGCTAATCATGCAGGAGCTCCAAACCACATTTAAGGGTTACCTCCAACAGATGACCGCCGACATCAAAGTGGACATCCATAGCATGGGGGAGCGTACTACCCGCCTGGAAGACAGGACAGAAGAGCTGGTGGAGGCACATAATATAATAGCAGAGGCCTACACAGATTTAGAACGCAAACTAAAATCCTTGGAAGAAAAGGTGGCAGACCAAGAAGACAGGAGCAGACGAAATAATATCCGTATAAGGGGTATACCAGAGATCGTATCACAACAAGATTTACCCAGGTACGTCAAAGACCTGTTTAAAACCCTGATCCCTTCTCTGTCCGAATTTGACCTGATCCTGGACAGGACCCACAGACTCCCCAAGCCTAAACATCTCCGCCCGACACTGCGAGAGATACGATCACAAGAGTACACCATTTCACTGTCAAGGACAGAATCATGCAGACTTCCAGGAACATGAACAAATGGTCGGAATTGTATAAAGATATCAAGCTGTTCACTGATCTCTCCTCGGCGACCATGCTCAAACGCCGAGCCTTTGCACCGATCACAGAGGCACTAAGAAACGCGAATATCCCCTACAAGTAGGGCTTTCCTACAAAGCTGCTAATTAAAAGAAACGGCGTAGACAAGCCCATCATGACTCCGGAAGACGGCAAAACGGCGCTTCAAGAATGGAACATACCCTTCCCACGTACTAGCCCTCGGAAGAAACAAGCAACGGCCCAAGTGCCTAAGGCGCTCTCCAAAGACTGGTCACGAGTTCACAGGGCCTCCCAGGCACGCATGGACCCGGACAAGTCACCGACCTGAAAGACCCAGACTTAATGCCACGCCACTTCCTCCAACGAACTTAACGTACAGGTTTACACTGTTTCTATTTTATGTTACCACTGTAGTTTACCCTAAGATACCCAATAAGGGTTTAACAGAAGGCCATAGGCCTAGCCGCAATGGGTGAGCGATACCCGGAGGCACTAAACTCGACCTAAGTTATTGTTGATCCCCTACACACAGGGATCCAGATACCACACCCTGTGTGATACACCCCCAAGGCTCTAGTAGCCCAACTTCTCCGTTGCCTCAGGCAACCATATGTCACCAAACCGTGACTTACGGAATGTTGTACATAGTTTATCCCCTTGTTTTCTTTTCCCTCTCCGTACCACCCCCCCCTCTGAGAGTACTCTGCAAGCACAGCATAATTGATGTGCAAGGTTGCAAAATACCTAGAGCCCCTAGGCACACAAATCCTATGGGTATCCTCCGACGCTGCTAAGATAGGATAACCACTAACTTGATTAAGAAACACAAACCCCTGCCACAGCACCCTTCACGTTGGATAGATGGTGATTAAGCTCATGTCCCTAAATGCCAAGGGGCTCAACTCCCCCAATAAACGGAGACTAGCCTTGCAAGAAGCGAAAAAATGTGGGGCCCAAGTGGCATTTTTCCAAGAGACCCATTTCAAATGGAGCTCTAGACCCAAATTCACCTCAAAGTGGTATCCTCATGATTTTCACACATGTTACTCAGCTAAGAAAAGAGGAGTCTCCACGGTGATTAGCAAAGATGTGGCATTCTCTTTAGTTAGAAAAATTAGTGACAAAAAAGGTCGATATTTAATTTTACAATGTATGTTGAATAATGCACCGTATACTCTGATCAATGTGTATAGCCCTAACGAAAATCAAAACGAGTTTTTGCAAATGATCCTAGCTTTAACGGATATGTATAGACATGGGGAGGTGATCATTGGAGGCGACACAAACTGTCTATTGGACAGCAGACTAGACTCCTCCACCACAGCCCAAATCAGGAGTTGCACACTCAGACACAGAAATACACTAACAACGAAAATATGCTCCACGCTAACCGCAGCCCGCATGGTAGACCCATGGCGCATTCTCCACCCAACAGACATAGATTACACATGCTACACGGCAGCCCACAACAGCTATTCTCGGATAGATTCCTCATCCCCACCACATCGATGGCCCAAATAGAAGGAGCGACGATTGGGGTAATGACGTGGTCCGACCATGCTCCCATTACGCTCAGCATTAAAGAAGCGTTTGCCAATAAAGGGTACGGCTCCTGGAGACTTAATGAATCCCTTTTAGCAGACCCATCAATAGTGTCCCAGATAACGAAAGATCTACAAAATTATATTGCAGAAAACACGACCGCTGATTCCGCAATCGAACAAATCTGGCTGGCACATAAGGCGGTCATATGAGGCAGTTTTATAAAACATGCCAGCTACACTAAAAAGCAGAGAATGACCGAGTATACTAATCTCTTGGAAGAAATCCGAACTCTAACACATTCAAACAAAAGAGACCCAAACCCAGTCACAAAAACAAAACTTCTAGCTCTCCAAAACAAGCTTAACAACATTGAACTAGCCAAAACAACATACCTGCTCAGGAAACTGAAACACAATTTTTTTACGAGTGGCAACAAAGCTGGTGCAATTCTGGCATCACAACTGAAAAAAAGGAATGTCGCCTCCAGGATCGCCTTCCTCAATGACCCCAAGGGTACAAAGGTAACGAACCCCCAAAACATTGTAGACCAATTCGCTCAATACTACGGCGAACTCTATAACCTCAAACAAGACCCCAATGTGAACATACCAACCCCAGACAAAATAGATGACTTCCTAGCTACCTTAGACCTACCCAAACTGACAGAAGATGACCTAGCACCCCTGACAAGACCCTTCTCTCTAGACGAACTCACGAAAGCCATTTCTCAACTCCCAGCACACAAATCACCGGGCCCCGATGGCTTAACAAATGAATACTATAAAACCTTTTCACCAACCATAGCGCCACTGCTCCTTCAACTAATCAACAAATGCGCCACGGCAGGCGCGCTCCCAGAAAAAATGCTCTTGGCACATATCTCTACTCTCCCCAAACCTAGTAAACCCCCTACACAATGTAAAAATTTCCGGCCTATATCCCTTCTAAATGGAGATGCCAAGCTATACGCGAAGCTAATCAGTAACCGACTTGCCCCCCTCCTGCATAAAATAATCCACAATGACCAATCCGGGTTTATCAGAGCCAGGGCTCGGACAACACCAGAAAAATTTTAAACATGATCTCCACATTGGAGTCCAACAGATCGTCAGGCCTCCTCCTCGCCTTGGACGCGGAGAAGGCCTTTGATCGCCTAAACTGGGCCTATATGACTAAAGTTTTAGCACAATTTAACTTCCCAGAATCCACCATAACTAGCATCATGGCTCTATACCATCGCCCAGCAGCAAAGGTATCACACGGAGGGTTCCTTTCCGCTACATTCCCCATCACAAATGGCACCCACCAGGGATGCCCTTTGTCACCCCTTCTGTACATACTCGCCCTAGAACCCCTGGCCCAAAAGATCCGATCACACCCCGAGATACTAGGAGTCAATATCCACAACAAAATATACAGTCTAGCTTTGTTTGCCGACGACATATTTATAGCACTGTCAGACCCACAACGCTCTCTTACTCCCCTGTTAGACCTCCTACAGACATTTGGCGATATCTCCTACTACCGCCTAAACCGAGACAAAACCCAAGCCCTACCAATAAACCTGCCAAAGCCCTTGTTGGACACACTCCAGACCTCCTACCAGTTCGACTGGAAACCACACTCTATCACATACCTGGGAATAAAGATAGCACCCACAATTTCTGCCACTTCACAACTAAACTACAAACCTCTACTAACACTATGCAAAGTGGAAATGAACAGATGGAAACACGCAAAACTCTTGTGGTTAGGAAGAATTAACACATACAAAATGATGATCCTCCCACGTATCCTTTATATTTTTAGGATGATACCACTAGGGATCACGCCCCAATTTTGTAAAGCACTACAAAAATTATGTGGCACTTATATCTGGAGTGGGAAAAGACCCAGGGTATCCTTAGCACTTCTCCAGACTACTCCGCGACTTGGAGGAGTGGGTCTCCCAAACCTGAGGCAATACCACAGAGCAGCGATTCTCTCCATGGGCATACTCCTTCACGCTCCACCAGGCACATTACAGTGGGTGGACATGGAAAGAACACAATTTACAGTCATATCTCTAACTGACTACCTATGGACACCGAGGAAGTTTAGAACTAAACACACGGACCTGTTTCCAACCACACAACTCACAATATCCATATGGGACACCTTTATGGAGACTATAGGCCACAAGGACACACTACACACTAAATCCCCAATCTCAGTCTTAAGAACAATAGTACCCAACATGCCCCTTAAGGACTGGAACACAGCAGGAATGACAAAAATATCACAGCTTTTAGACGCCAAAGGCATTATACCATTCCCAGTCCTACAAACACAGTGGCAACTCCCAAACAGAGCTATCTTTTCATACCTACACTAAAAAGTGCGATACAAGCACACACACACTGCATACACCACCAGATGCGACTAGAATCACCTCTTACTTACTCCTAGACAGATGCTGGGCAACACCCACAAAACCCAAAACACTTACGCTATGCTACAAGGCATGGCAAGAACTCTCAACAACCACATCGCACCCCTATAAACTCCATTGGGAGACAGACTGTGGGACAGTGCTGACGGACTGCGACTGGCTACGCGCCCTCAACGGCCTCTCTAAATGGACAAAGTGCTACACGCACGTTGAGGCCCACAAAAAACTCCTCTACCGCTGGTACATGACCCCACAGAGACGTCACCGCATATACCCCAATGCGCCCAATACTTGCTGGAGATGCAATGCAACTACAGGAACCTTGGAGCATCTCTGGTGGTCTTGTGGCAGTATCCAACCCCACCCCCCTACCAAGTTTTTGCCCTACCATAGGGCTACCCTTTTATACACCTACGCACCCATTAAAATGAGGCATGACTCCAGCACTTCCCAACCCGCAAACTTGGGACTAATTGACGTAAAGAACCACCACAGGCCGTACGGCTTACAATAATAACTACGTCGGCTATACCGACCACTCACGCTCACAACCTTAGTTACGGGAGGATCCCCTTGCATGGCTCTCACTCAAGAGCCAGGCCACATGGACACTAAGTGACACTGTACACAACTTAACAGTTAACCAGCTTACGCATACACCCAATTTACTGTGTCGAAATGCATGTATGTACCAATTCCCCCTATATTACCTCCGGTTCTGCAAAATTCTACGGATGTGATGGTTGTGTAAAATGCTGAAACTTTGTACCCCCCCGCTAACATACCCCTTTTCCTTCTGTACCCCAGACCACATTTTGAAGAAAATAATAAAATACAAATCTGAAAAAAAAAAAGATTTGAATTTATATTTATTTTATCCAAAGCTGTTTTTGCTGAAAATTGGCAAATGTTTATTTTTTTCTACTTAATTGTTTCAAATGAACAAAAAGCTGTATATCTTTAAAACAGAATGGAAAGTAACAAGAAAAATATACTGGACAGATGGATAGACTTTCATTAAAACTGTGTAAGACAGATCATGTAACTTGACAAAAGCACATTTACTAAGAAGAACAAAACAATGGCCTCTGGGACAGTGCAATAATAATGGATAAAGGAATTAATGAATTGATGTTTCCCAGGAATGTCACAAAGCATTACATTTATGTTTGGACGATAGGTAAACTTGTTTTAGTAACTTCTTTCACAGTATAAGAAATTTAACACTACACACTATGTGAGGTTTGACGTTCATTTAATCCGTTCTCTTCTTTGGACTCCTACAATTAAGAGTTTCAACAACATCACATAATTCAGTGTCATTAGGCCTCTGATGTTCCAAGTTATAACTTGAATGAAACCATTATATTCTAACTTCTTTTTGTTATTTCAAATTATAATGAGCTGAATGCCTCAATTTTCCCTTAAAAAAAAAATAATATATATATATCACAGGACTGGTGAGCTCCCCTCACTTGCCAAACTTGTTGAAAAACTAACTTATATCTGCTTATCCCCTTCCCGACATATATACATTTATATACACATACATAAATCCGTTTCAGTTCTCTGATGGAGCTTTCGTCAGGATAAAGTGCAATACAAGAAACAGTGATTAAATAGCCTAAAATAGTAATAAATACACTGTATACAGCCTGTACACACATTTAACCCCTGGACTGATCCTGGCTGAAAGCAAAAACTCACAGGTAAATTTGACTCGGCATTACAAAAACCGCTGGTGCAGCAGTATGCTGTTGTGGACTGTTTGCATTCTAATGGTTGTCATAGATACCAATTGGAACGCAAGTGGGCATGTATGTAGAGCGGATTATGCTACCCATAGTAACCCGAAGGCTAGAAACAGTTATATGCTCAGTGTGGGAAGGGTATAATGCAGGGGGGTGGATATACCACAAGGGGAAGGATAATAGCTTGAAATTGCCAACGTTATTAAATGACAGGGTAGAAAGAACAGCACCTATTATAAGAGATAGGTGATAACGGTTGCCCGGGCATACAGTGACAATATGTGTTACCGTTCAGTATGCACAAGGTGTCAGTTTTACTGTAACTGAAATGCATCTAAAGATTTAATGGTTAGTGTATACAGAGGCTAGAACTGGGATGTCGTAGTGTGTCTTAGTAAGATATACTTTGTAGGTAGCATATCTAGACAATCCCCAAATTGGCTACATCAAGCAAAGATGTGGGTAACATATGTCCATAAATAACATGGAGATATATACAATGTGACATCTATGGAATTGCAACAATATACTGGAATCACAATATAATTGGTCCAACTGAACTTTAGCCCCTGATCGAATGTGCCCCGAAGCACGAATCTATGACAGCTAATGACAAAAGTCATCTCACCCATGTTGTTAGGGTCGCAGAAGAGACTGGCTTATGTGGGTGCACATACGAAATAAGGAGTTGTTCAGACGGAGCCCTGCGCAGAGAAGAGGTAACCTCCACGTATTGAAGCAACGTCTTAACCACACAAATCTGTGGGTCAGCCAGAAAAAAACAAGTAAAAAACCAAAGTATAGTTAGTCTTAGTCCGACTTGAAATAGAAAAAGAAACCCCTTCTGGCGAGAGGGAGATGGAGGCGACATCAAAGGCCCAAATGTCCGAAACCCGACGAAAGGAGACCATACAAAGTAATTGGGTCAATTTTGCAGAGACTTGGCAAACAGACAACAGCGGGTTATCCAGCCAATTCTTCATGAAATGAAGGACCACGTCCACGTCCCAGAGCCAAGAATATTTTGGGGCAGGTGGACGTGATAATCAGATACCACAAAACAGTCGACAGACGAGCGGTTTCTGCCCTACCGGCAAACTGAGAACTGGAACATGTGCGGCAGAAGTGGCCGAACGGTAAACATTAATGGAATAATATGAACTTCCTGTGGCAAATAGTTATGTCAGGAAATTCAGTATGACTGGTAGAGGTGCCATAAAGAGATCGGAATCCCTCTCCACACACCAGCTATTCCACTTGTTTCAGGCAGCAAGGTAACTGCCGGGAGCCCGTGAGCCCCACAATAGGTCTTTAGTGGCCTGCGATAGGCCGTCAACATTCCAAGATCCCCTGAAATCATCCAAGCCCCAAGCATGGGGTTGGAGAGTAGAAACGGAAAACATCGGAAGAAGTGGATGGTCATAGTACAGTTCCAACAGGTCTGGGAACCATGCTTGGCTTGGCCACGACATTGCAATCAGTAGCAGTGAGATCCTTTGTACACACAGTTGGTGTAGAATTTTCGAGGGAACCTGATTATCTCCCAGACACAGTGACTACTGGGCGGGCTTATGTTTTGGGTTACTTTGAATGGAAACCCCCTGTGGGGGTCTGTGCATAAAAGCTGTGTGTTCCAAATAAAGTGTTGTAACCTTCAGAAGGGGGGGGAGAAAGGGTTAACACCTGGGCCAGCTTGTCGCAACTGGTAAGATGCAGTAGGGAAAGTCCTTGTAAGGACTGAGGAGCTCCCAGGACTGAGTGCCTTCCAGTCCCTAGGAGTGCAGAGAGCTAGTTCCCCTATCCGCTCTCCTGTTCCAGCTAGGAAGCAGTCCCTTTGGCGGAGGTACCCAGCCGGGGTACAGGAAGCTCCGCTACAGGATCTACTTCTGCCATCTTTAATATCTTTAATATCCTCTTCCAAGTTATCAATCCAAATCTTTAATGCTCTGGATACTGAACTGAGGGCTACTGCGGAGTGAAAACCTGTGTCATATGCTTTAGAAAGATGAAAAAGTAAATTTTCTTATCCATAGGGTGTCTAAACAAGCCTGCATTGTCGACTGGTAATGTGGTGTGTTTTTCAAGTCTGATCATTGCTGCATCTACCTTTGGAGCAGAATCCCAAAAGCTTGAGTCAGATTTTCCAAACGGGTAGAGGCGCGAGATTCTGCCTTGTGCTGATAGCTTTTTTATCTGTATTGGACCATTCATCCATAATTGAAGATTATGCTAGCTTTAGTGTACTAAAAATCTTAATTTTAATAATGACAGGAGGCGAGTATTTTGCATAATCTCTCTTTACTAGCTCCGCACAACAGCAAAGAAACACATAGAAAAAAGAACCAATCACGAGAGTAGGATGTACATAAGGCATAGTGACCTCATCACTTCCTCTTTCAGAAAGTGACCTCAAGCAGAAGTAAACATATAACAAGCAATAACAGTTACTCCTAAATCCAACAACCGAAGTAGCAAACTTCCCATTATATACCACAAAAACAATGAAAAAGTGTTCAGGGACGAATCAAATCCAAAGGATCAAAATTCCAGAGCGTTTCACAGAACAACCAAATGTCTTCAGAGACGAATCATACTAAAAAGAGAATATGTGACAGGTTTAGACACATAGTCATGAACATGTAAATCCAAATACCGTACCGTATACCTCATCTCATAGAAGAAAATTGTAAATTACAATCTAATAACTGAATAACTATTATGTAAAACTCCAATGAGAATTCCAGATTAATGGAAATACAATCATCAATGTAAGCACAAAACATTGAGAGCCAAACCCGTGATACATACAAAGAAAACGAACAGAAAGGGTGGGTTAGCGAAGCAGGGAGGGAAAATACATTTATCCTATCATCATTAAAATTTAAATTATTAGTACACTAAAGCTAGCATAATATTAAATTTTACAACATGACAGGAGGCTTCGTATTTTGCTTTTTTAATGCTGAAAGTAATAGAAAATTAATGAAGAATCCGAAAGGGTGAGGGGATACCTAGCACGTGAGTTTTACGGGAGAAACTTCCCTGTCGAATGCCCGAATATACGGTACCTGATGGAAAGCCATTAGTCCAAGCATAAAAGTCTGTCAGTTGATGCCCTAGACTCGTAGAAAAAAAACAGAGAATGACCTCCACGTCCCATTAACCAGAGGTGGATGTCAGTGGGTAGCTTGTATATAAGTGTTAGGATCCTTGCCCATTGGGAGTCTCCAGACCGGGACACGGGCCATTGAGCCGAACAAAAAACAATCAGAATGGGAACACCCAGATGGAGAGGTTGCATCGACACGTCCTTGGGCCCTAGAGACAGCTAAGAGGACAGCTAACAACCTGCGATAGTGTGCTGATCTGTCAAGAATCCCCAAATGACTTCCAGCCACCAGGTTCAGCCGACCCTCTAGGAATAGAAGATGCAGGTTTCCTTTGGATCCATGAGAATAGTAGGATATGAATGTAGGAGGAGGAGATCCTCACCAATCAATCCCGTAAGGTCTGAGAAACATGGTTGACTCCGTCACAGTGGGACAGCCAAGGTGGTATTATTCGCTGAACAACAAGATGATGGAGAAGTTTTGCAATCATCGCAAGGGAGGAAAAAGCATACGTGCCCCGGGGAGGCCCAGGTGGCCGTAGTGCGATCACCATTGTGCAGCCTCGTGCAACGTGCCAATTGAAGAACACCTCATTCTGGTGGTCCCTCTGATATGTGTCTCAGTAGATAGGAAGGCAGGAATCTAAGATGCCTTTCATGATGTCTGATAGAAGAAGGGAGTTAGTTCCGTCCAGTTGATTGGTATACCTAACTGTCGATGCTCTGTCCATCCACGCTTTTACCATGCTGTGAATGGAGAATTCCTGAGTTATGAACCTGGTTTCATGGGTGTGGTCTCACAGGTTGTCCTCATTTCCCCTTGCCCCACAACCTGGCATCCAACTTCCGAACAAAGTCCGGTTGATCGTAGGGGTCTGCCTGAGTGAACCTCCTGATAAGATAGCGAGTCTAGGAAGATGGCCCGGATGGAGGAGGGCAGTATCCCACGATCTGGGCGAGTGTATGTAGGTTCACGGTTTTGCACTGAAGAACCGAGTGAAAATTCCTTGAGGATAGAGGAGAATGAAGGGAAAAACTTCCATGTGCAAGGAGCGGAGTTGCTTAAGAATCCTAAGAAGCAGATAATCCAGCACGAAACAAGACGATTCCAGCCAGACCACGGAGAATCTCGAGTGTTGGCGCAATCTTGAGTTCCCTGAATCGCCCGCAAGAGATTGTCCTGGATGATAACACTATGTCTTCCCCATACGTAATTGATCATTGGTTTCAGTAGTTTCATTAGTAGTTTCACAGTCCAAGGATCTGAGTTGAGGGGCCAGGTGAAGAGCCGGGGTTGATCGTGTCACAGGGGACTTAGATAACGTCGTGAATGGGGATGGAAAAGGATCACCATGATGTGTCTTCATATCCAGTTTTGTCAGGTCAGTCGTTCCTTATTAGGTTTGAATGCCTTCCACCTAGATACGATGGAAACTCCTATGGACAGAGTAGAAAGTACAGTCGATGGTGCCTTAGAGGCGTTAACCTGAGGAAAAATGGTATCTAGCACATCTGTGCATTCTTTGTTCTCTGTCCGATCGTCTGGAGCACCAAAGGTTGACTCTCGCTCCTCCCAGGTAATAAAGTTGGCGATAGCGGGGTACGTGGTTAGATGTGCCAAAGTGGTTGGCGTCAAAACCCCAGTGTCAGCCAGTCCCCTTAGAGGGGGTTACCACATAACACATTCCTCCTGGAGGTGTGTTTCTCGATGAGGGCAGTGGGACCATAAATGTATGCTATAAGTGCCCTCGGGAAAAGTCTCCCTTGTGTCTGGGGTCCCAATGATTTGGCGCCCAGATCCATCAACTGACTGTCAGTACGGAGGAGTGCTGCTATGCGCTTCCCATAGGAGAGGCGAACACTGGGGTTTCTGATGAAACAGACATCTGAGTCCATTCACGAATATCAGGAGTCCATTCCAGGACTGTGTTGGCGTTTCTGGTATTTTACCCATGATAGAGTCCAGCAGTTAGTCTTGGGTGTCCCTGAGACCTCTCCTGGCTCCCTTGCGGAGTCAGTCGCCCAGAGCCAGGAAGGACATCATTCACTGGTCAAACGCAGCCGTCTGTGCCACTCCGTCCGAGAGGGCAGGGCATGGGACGTCTGACCCCAAGCATTCTCAGACATCTTATATAGAAATTACAAAGCCACAGGTGCATAAAGTAGCCAGGTGATCGAGAGGGGACCACTCCCTCGAAAGTGAGTGAAGGATGTGTAGGTTACACAGCCATTAACCAGTAAGCATGCGAGGCACTGTCATGTTAGTTACCTGGGGATCCCCCAGAAAGAAATAGGCAGGTAGTTTTATCGTGATATGGGATAACCCTGTAGAAGGCACAAACCAGTAGGCAGTCTCAGGATGCAGGGCAAACAGATCAGCCTACCATAGTAGTAGGTAGTGTTCACAGAAACCCCTGCAGGGTTGTACTCTGAACAGTGACCAGATAAAATAGACTGGGGCTCACCCAGTAAATAGAAGTTGCAACAGCATGCCTCTACTCAGCAGCACAGTGCAGCACACATATAGGCGGCAGCATTTGTATCAAACAGCTAGGTTACAATGCTGCCGCCCATCCCATGTGTTCCCTATTAAGGGTTAATAAGTATATAGGGGTGTATATAAAAAAATACCCCTCTCTGTCTCATTAGAGATATCTTTACCAGAAGCTCAAGGAAGCAAGGTGAAGGATCAGAGTAGGACTCATCTAGAGGGTCTGCCTTGACGTTGGCAGGTAGGCATTCCCTCCAGTGGCCATTGGAGTAACTAAATGACCTCCATTTGTTTAAATATACATAGGGATTAAGGAGAGAGCGCAGGTAACTTTTTTTTTCTTTGGTTTTTGCACATATAGTAGGGCCTCACCCTAGGAGCACAGAGTATGAACCCTTAAGTGCTGGCCACAGCCCTGATAGAGAGCACCCATTAGTTATCCCACAATTAATCCACTGGCAATGGAGATATGCCCAGAGGCAGGCAGTGTTGGAATCCTGTTCAGCAGTTAGCCGAGGGTGCAACAGCATGCCTCCATTCAGCATTCCAGTGCAGCACACATATAGTAGGGGCTTCACATCTTTATTCTGGCGGCGTGCAGGTGTAGCAAGATGGCTGCCCTCAATCAAGCTAGATTACAGATGGCCACTGCGGTGCACGGATGAAGCAAGATGGCTGCCCTCAATCTCGCGAGACTCAAGACTAAAGGTGGTCGCCGCGGTTCAATCACAATCAGCCGCGAGTCCGGCCGGCGCTAAACTAGAGAGTGCCTGGGGAGGAAAGGCAGCGGTCGAGCCGTGATTTAAAAAAAAAGAGGGAAGGGGAACAGCGACATGGAGTAGGCGGAACACGCAGAGGGGTAGGGTTGAAGCCCCAGAAATCCCAAAGATAATTTGCTTAATATCTTCAGATAAGGGAAATAAAGAAAGGGAGGGGGCCAAGCACCCAGAGTAAGGTAAAATGTCAAAAAATATAGACAAAAGCCCCAGATGCCCATAAAAAAGAAGCACAGTAAAACAAATAGCAAAGCCTATGGCAATACAATCTCAAAAACAGTCCCAAAGAGGAATTAAAATGCAATAATGTAGAAGAGTAATACTCTGACCTGTCTGCTTGATGGAGCAGCAAAGAAAGAGTAAGTGATGAGGTCACTATGCCTTATGAACATCCTACTCTCCTGTGATTGGTTCTTTTTTCTATGTGTTTCTTTGCTGCTGTGTGGAGCTAGTAAAGAGAGTTTATGCAAAATACAAAGCCTCCTGTCATGTTGTAAAATTAAACCTTCAATGGTAGTATGCACCGGAAAAGTTGCTATTTTTCTCCTTAAATCTGAGAAATAGCAGTTGGACCTTCTTCCTTAGAAGTTTCTTTCAATCTTAATGCCTTATGGACTCTGGATATAAGGTGATCCACTTGAACTGGTTTCAAAAAATCTGTGGAAGGTTAAGATTCTTCCTCTGAAGAAGAGAACTTTTCTCGGTATGACTCTATATTCATGGATTCATCTGATGAATCATCCTGTGAATAATCAAAAGGATCAGGGAGCCTGGGTCTTTTGCATGCATTTCCTGCCTCTTTAATGCCTTGGGATACTGCCTGCTTTATAAACTGCATAATATCCAGCATAGGTATAGGATTAGAAGAACCAACTACTGCCGATAAGCATTCTGCACAGAGGTGTTTACCATCCGGAGGTCTCTTAGAACACTACATTCGTTTCAACACTTAGTTCAGGGATGCGCGAATATCGCACCTGCGCGAACACCTTGTTCGTGTAAACAATCTGTTCATGCATGCGCGAACACTTTGGATCCGACACACTTATGCATGGTGGGTATCACTGTACTCAGGAGATGTTGTTTAACACATATTGGGGTGTTTTTTGGCAGGAACCTTAAAGTTCTCAGTACATGTATTCTTAAATTGCTATGTGTGTCAAACAAATCACCAATTATTTTTATTTTTTTTAAATTTGGCATAGATTGGTGGTAAAATTGTTGCATGAAAAGAGTCAAAATACCCCAAGTTTAATATTCTAGGTTTTCTTCTTTTAAAAATATATATACAGGCGCAGGGTTATTCAGGGATTCCTAACAGATATCAGTGTTACAATGTAACTTGCGTTAATATTGAAACAAAATGGTTTGGAAATAGCAAAGTGCTACTTGTACCTATTGCCCTATAACTTGCAAAAAAAAGCTAAGAACATGTAAACATTGGGTATTTCTAAACTCAGGACAAAATTTAGAAACTATTTATCATGGGTGTTTTTTGGTGGTTGTAGATGCGTAAAAGATTTTGTGGTCAAAGTTAGAAAAAGTGTTTTTTTACTTTTTTTCATCATATTTTATAACTTTTTTATAGTAAATTACATGATATGATGAAAATAATGGTATATTTAGAAAGACCATTTAATGGGGAGAAAAACGGTATGTAATATTTGTGGGTACAGCAAATGAGTTAGAGCAAAATTATAGCTAAACACAAACACAGCAGAAATTAACAAACAGCCCTGGTCCCAAACGGTAAGAAAACATAACTGTCCGTATTGCATTTAATCTTCTGTTCATTCCATGCTTCCTTATGTCTCTAATCATACTAGTCGCTCACAAAAAATGTGCCGCAATCTCAATGTCATTATTATTATTATGATATTTATATAGCGCCATCAAATTCCACAGCGCTTTATAATGGGTGGACTAAGAGACATGTAGTTGTAACCAGACAAGTTGGACACACAGGAACAGAGGGGTTGAGGGCCCTGCTCAATGAGCTTACATGCTATGGGGAGTGGGGTAAAATGACACAAAAAGGTAAGGATAGTATTAGACTAGTGACAGTTGCAGAAGAGGAATCAGTCAGGAATAGTGATGTCGCGAACCCGAAATTTTCGGTTCGCGAACGGCGAATGCGAACTTCCACAAATGTTCGCGAACCGGCGAACCGGGCGAACCGCCATAGACTTCAATGGGCAGGCGAATTTTAAAACACACAGGGACTCTTTCTGGCCACAATAGTGATGGAAAAGTTGTTTCAAGGGGACTAACACCTGGACTGTGGCATGCCGGAGGGGGATCCATGGCAAAACTCCCATGGAAAATTACACAGTTGATACAGAGTCTGGTTTTAATCCATAAAGGGCAGAAATCACCTAACATTTCTAAATCACAATCAATATGGATTGACACCTGACATATGACATATTGACACCTTGACATATGGATTGACACCTGTCCTCAGAGCCCCTGATGCACACGGACACAGAGCAGAATAGAGACTGGTCCCCCTACATAGGGTCACTTGGCAGATATGGATTGACACCTGTCCTAAGGATCCCTGATACACACTGACACAGAACAGAATAGGGACTGTTCCCCCTACATCGGGTCACTTGGCAGATATGGATTGACACCTGTCCTAAGGTTCCCTGATACACACTGACACAGAGCAGAATAGGGACTGGTCCCCCTACATAGGGTCACTTGGCAGATATGGATTGACACCTTGTTACAAACTGCTATTTGTAACGGGCCCTTTAAATAGCAAATTGCCCTGCTTCCCTGGGTTGTGGAGAAGCCTATTTGCCAGCCTCCTCCCGCATGACTATGGCCCCTGGGAGATTGTGAAAATGTATACACTTTTATTTGGTGTGTATGGCCCTTTAAGACTGTCGGTGGGCATATTGGGGCTTATGGACTCTTTATGTGACTGGTGCTGGCCCTTTAAACACCTTTTTTGGGACATCAGGAAGATTTGGGACACTGCCCCTTTAAGGCCGTGTCCCCAGACT
>OW240921.1:45221490-45274422 GCA_933207985.1 Pelobates cultripes
CCAGATATAAGCGGTGGCACTGGGCACCGTATCCACTGTTAGCGTAACACACCCGCTTTAAGGACACTGACTGCTATTCAATCTATAACAATGAAAAAAGTGTTTTTTGTTTTTAAATCCAAGCTTTGTGTCACCAGATCTAATTGGTGGCACTGGTCACCGTATCCACTGATAGCGTAACACACCAGCTTTAAGGACACTGACTGCTATTCAATCTATAACAGTGAAAAAAAGTGTTTTGTTTTTAAATCCAAGCTATTGTGACACACCAGATTCAATTGGTGGCACTGGTCAAATCGTATCCACTGTTAGCCAGTAACACACCCTCGCTTTTAAGGACACTGACTGCTATTCAATCTATAACAGTGAAAAGTGGGTTTTTTAAATCCGCTTTGGCTGTGACACAGATCTAATTGTGGCACTGGTCACCGTATCCACTGTTAGCGTAACACACCCGCTTTAAGGACACTGACTGCTATTCAATCTATAACAGTGAAAAAGTGTTTTGTTTTTAAATCCAAGCTATTGTGACACCAGATCTAATTGGTGGCACTGGTCACCGTATCCACTGTTAGCGTAACACACCCGCTTTAAGATAACTAACTGCTATTCAATCTATAACAGTGAAAAAGTGTTGTTTTTTTTAAATCCAAGCTTTGTGTCACCAGATCTAAGTGGTGGCACTGGTCACCGTATCCACTGTTAGCGTAACACACCCGCTTTAAGGACACTGACTGCTATTCAATCTATAACAGTGAAAAAAGTTTTTTGTTTTTAAATCCAAGCTTTGTGTCACCAGATCTAAGTGGTGGCACTGACTGGGGAAATGGGCACAGTATGTACTGTGAGCCTGACACAGAAGCTGGCAGCAGTGGCAGACAACTGACTGCTATTCAATCTATAACAGTGAAAAAAGTTTTTTGTTTTTAAATCCAAGCTATTGTGACACCAGATGTAATTGGTGGCACTGACTGGGGAAATGGGCACAGTATGCACCGTGAGCCTGACACAGAAGCTGGCAGCAGTGGCAGACAACTGACTGCTATTCAATCTATAACAGTGAAAAAAGTTTTTTGTTTTTAAATCCAAGCTATTGTGACACCAGATGTAATTGGTGGCACTGACTGGGGAAATGGGCACAGTATGCACTGTGAGCCTGACACAGAAGCTGGCAGCAGTGGCAGACAACTAAGTGCATTTACATTACATAGAAAAAAAAAATAAAAAAAAAGCATACCCTTATCCCTAACCTAGCTATGCTTTTCCCTATCTTATGAACAGCAGCTACACTTTCCCTCCTCTTACTAAGCATGCAGCTTGAGAATGAATCTAAAATGGATGCTGTCCAGTAGGTGGGAGGGTCTGCTAGGGAGGCTGTGCTGCTAATTGGCTGGAATGTGTCTGCTGACTGTGAGGTACAGGGTCAAAGTTTACTCAATGATGACGAATAGGGGGCGGGTCGAACCGCGCATATGTTCGCCCGCCGTGGCGAACGCGAACATGCTATGTTCGCCAGGAACCGTTCGCCGGCGAACCGTTCGGTACATCACTAGTCAGGAACTATTAACAGTTTAATTGATACGCTTTTATGAAGAAGTGGGTTTTTTAATGATTTTTTTAAGAAGTGGAGACTGGGTGAGCGTCTAACAGAGGAGGGAAGCTTGTTCCACAGGAACGGTATAGCCCTCGAGACATCTTGAAGGCGAGCATCTGAGGTAGGAGTACAGACAGAAGATAGACGTAAGTCTACAGCAGATCGTAAAGGCCTAGACGGGACATACTTGTGTTTAAGGGAGGATAGATAGGTAGGAGAAGCATTATGTAGAGATTTGAAAGCAAGAACCAGAATTTTAAATTGAGCTCTATATTTTTATAGGAAGCCATTGTAGGGACTGACAGAAGGGTGCCGCCGCATTCATTATAGACTGTACCGGCGCAAGTTGGGAGCACGTAAGACCACTGAGAAGCAGATTATAGTAGTCAAGGCGAGAAAGGACAGTGGAATGGACCAACACCTTAGTCGCATCTGGCATTAAGTAGGGGCGGATGCGCGCAATGTTTTTGAGATGGAAATGACAGGATTTGGCGATAGATTGAACATGAGGCTTGAAGGAGAGGTCGGAGTCAAGGAGAACACCCAGGCAGTGAGCCTGCGTGGTGGAGCTGATGGTAACACCGTTGACTTGGAAGGAGACAGACACAGGAGTAACAACACTTGAGGGAGGAAAGACCAGAATTTCAGTTTTGGTCAAGTTTAGTTTAAGGAAGTGGGCAACCATCCAGTTAGAAATAGCAGAGAGGCAGTCAGATACACTAGTCAAGAGGGTCGGAGAGATCAGGAGAGGTAGATTAGCGTGTCATCTGCATAGAAATTATATTGGAAGCCAAAGGAGCTAATGATAAAACAAGATATGTGCACAATATGGAGGCAAGTGGATAAAAAAAACTCTAACACCTAAAAAGTGGTATCCCCTACACCACTTAAGAACACATTGTTATACATACATAGAAAAGGTGGAGCTTCTGGGTAATAATTCAACCGATATTCTGCAAAATAAAATTGTACAAGAAATAGTGCAATACAGTATTAAAAGGTTTAAATAATGCAATGAAAGAGTGATGTCACTCACAAGCCTGGAGTCATACCCTCATATAACTCGAATAGTATGCGCTTTGGACGATTTCAGGATGTCCAGATCCCTCTTTACGAAAGTATTGAGTGCTTTTCTTCTCTCTCTTAGTTGACTCCAAAGTATAAAGATGCCAGGTTGGAGAAATTTCTTTAAAAAAGTTGCTTTATTAATCCAAATAAAAATCAAAACATAAAATAAATAAAATCATACCAGATCAATATCTGGGTAGGCTGTATAGTCTATAACAGTAGTCCAAAATGCGTTTTGCCTTGAAAAAAAGCTTCCTCGGTTGGCTGTTGTGTCCTTTGTTTGTTCTTTTCACTTTTAAATAGCCCGCTCATAAGGTTCGGTCCTGATATCTTCTACTTCCGGGTTGCGTCTAATGGAACGCAACGTGCGTTCCAGCGCTCTTGATAGTTATTTCACTTCCGGGTATGACGTTCTCGGTCAACGATTTTCATGGAATCATCAAAATTAGAATGAGACAATCCTATCACATATGTGGAACGCATTTGCGTTCCAAAATTATTGCTATTATCAGTCAGTGTCCTTTTTTTTTAACGAAAAAATAAGGAATTCATGCTCTGAATGTTTCATTACCATATATGCATTCCTATGCTTGTATATTAGTATATATGGATCCCATTCTATCATATTCTATATTACTAAAAAACAGTGTTTAAGATAATTGGGATATTTAAAGTGGTGCATACATATTTCATAAAAAATCCTTCACATTCTTTAAATGGACACATGATTTGAGTGGTATAAATTCTCTATGCTTAGACACACACAGAAAATACATACAAAATAAATATTCTAAGATAAATATCTACAAAAAGATCAGTACCTAAAATCCAAAGGATAAAAACAGAAGTTAAATAAATAAAAAAACTAATAAATAAAATCAAAATGGTAAAATTAGATGTATATTGGAAGGGTTCTAAAATTGTACTCTATTTAAAACCTAAAAAAGTATTTCATTCAAAAAATTGTATAATTCCAAATCATTATTTAACCCATGCGGTATCATAGTATTAAAATTGAAAATAACTGTCATTTCTTCCATTCCTATTTTTTTTATATAGTCTCCTCCTCTCCAATCTTTTTTCACGAGTTTAATGACACTAAAAAACATTCTTTCAGTGTTTTGATTGTGAACTGTTCTAAAAGAAAATATTTCTTGTGTGTTCCGCCACCCTTGTGTTTAAATTACGGATTGTTCGGCCTACGTATAGGAGGTACATGGACATTTTAAAATATAAATAACTCCTTTGGAGTAGCAGGTTAAATGGTCTTTTACTTGAAATGTATGGTTTATAATAGGTTCCATGTCTATATGCCATTTTTTGCTTTTAGTGTTCCTGCATGCCAGGCATTGCCCGCATCCATAGAAACCTTTACTCATGCTGAAAAAGTTGTTGGTTGATATTATTTCTTTATTACTGCTTTGTACTAATGTGTTTTTAGGTTTTTAGCTCCTCTACAAATTATTTTAGGTTTCTTAGGTAAAATACTTTTGAGAACAGGGTCATCTTGTAAAATGTGCCAATGTTTGTTTATAATTTTGTTTATTTTTCTGTTATTCCCATTAAAACTACATATAAACGGGACACTACTATTGGTCCATTTCAGATCTCTCTTTTTTTCCTTGTATACTAAAAGTTTTTTCCTTGGTATTCTAAGAACATTCTTAGCCTCTGGGTGTGATTTGTTCCCTTACATACTTACATACTTTTTTAGGGTGGCCACTTCCCATTTAATTTTCATTTCTCTAATGAGGGCTTTTTCCAAATTGTATTTGCAGTTATCTGTATCAACATAGAAAGTTTCGCAGATCAGGGGGACGGCGATGGGCACCAAGTTCGGCTCTAGCTACGGTAATTTGTTTATGGCATATTGGGAGGAACAATTTGTATACCAGGGACATCCCTGGGGGGCGAACTTGGTGTGCTATTGCTGCTTCATAGATGATATATTTTTATCTGGACAGGAACCGATACAGATTTAGACATTTTTATTACTTATTTGAACGCCAATGAATGGAATATTATCTTAACTGCATAAACCAGCACCGAGAGAATCAATTTTTTAGATTTAGATATAAATATAACAGACACAAGAATCATGACTTAGAACTATTTTAAAGAAGTAGACGCCAATGGATACATTAGGAAGAAAAGCTGTCATCACACTCCTTGGTTAGCAAATGCCCCTAGGGGCCAATTTCTAAGAATCAGACGAAATTGCTCAAGTGATCAAGATTACATGACACAAGCAAACAAGATTAAGACTCAATTTTTACAAAAAGGATATGAAGAAACTAAACTCCAGGCTGCTTTAGAGAATGTTCTTAGAATACCAAGGAAAAAACTTTTAGTATACAAGGGAAAAAAAGAGAGATCTGAAATGGAGCAATAGTAGTGTCCCAGTTATATGTAGTTTTAATGGGAATAACAGAAAAATAAACAAAATTATAAACAAACCTTGGCACATTTTACAAGATGATCCTGTTCTCAAAAGTATTTTACCTGAGAAACCTAAAATAATTTATAGAGGAGCTAAAAATCTTAAAAACACATTAGTACAAAGCAGTAATAAAGAAATAATATCAACCACCAACTTTTTCAGCATGAGTAAAGGTTTCTATGGATGCGGGCAATGCCTGGCATGCAGGAACACTAAAAGCAAAAAACGGCATGTAGTAGATATGTAACCTATTATAAACCATAAATTTCAAATAAAAGATAATTTAACCTGCTACTCCAAAGGAGTTATTTATATTTTAAAATGTCTATGTAACCTCCTATACGTAGGCCGAACAATCCGTAATTTAAACACAAGGGTGGCAGAACACACAATAAATACAAAAAATGGAGTAGAGACACATAGTGTCCCAAACCATTTTGAAACAGTTCACAATCAAAACCCTGAGGAATGTTTTTTAGTGCCATTAAACTTGTGAAAAAAGATTGGAGAGTAGGAGACTATATACAAAAAATAGAAATGGAAGAAATTCAATTTTAATACTATGATACCGCATGTGTTAAATAATGATTTGGAATTATGCAATTTTTTTGAATTAAATACTTTTTTAGGTTTTAAATAGAGTACAATTTTAGAACCCTTCCAATATACACATAATTTTACCATTTTGGTTTTATTTATTAGTTTTTTTATTTATTTAACTTCTGTTTTTATCCTTTGGATTTTAGGTACTGATCTTTCTGTAGATATTTATATTAGAATATTTATTTTGTATGTATTTTCTGTGTGTGTCTAAGCATAGAGAATTTATACCACTCAAATCATGTGTCCATTAAAGAATGTGAAGGATTTTTTATGAAATATGTATGCACCACTTTAAATATCCCAATTATCTTAAACACTGTTTTTTAGTAAAGAACAGCAAATAGATTGAGCCAAGTTAGATACACAGAAAAAAATGGGGGGTAACCCCGAGTAGAAAATGAAGAGAACAAAATAAAGTGTATCTAATGCATGATGCAGAATATAAGCATCAAAGGAATTCAAGATAGCCAACGAATAGCCTACTGTGAAGGCCACATAAAGCCACTAAAAATAAAAACAAAAATAATAAAGATTTATTAAACAAAACAAATATAAGACCCAAATAAGTGCTACCATATAAACACCAAAAAGTTAAATCTTAAAATAGTTACTAGACGAATCTGTAAAGATAAATATAAATCGTCTAGATAAAAGCAAAAATATAATTGCAGATCAGAATATGAAAAACCATTCCTGTCAGTCGTGGCTGGTAATATACCAGACTAAAGAAGCAGAATGCCAATCTAATGGATCGATAATATATTAAATCTAGCACTTTAAATCTCCATAATAGAATGGTGGACCATATATGTCCTATCAAAAAATATATATATATATATAGATCAGTATGGAGAGTAGTTAATTATCCATAGTAATTAATAATATACCAAAATAAGAGATCTGTCTGATGATAAATCAATCGATTATGAGGTCTGTCCCTTTAAAAATCGATAACGTGCTAATGGACTATATAGGTCCTCTAAATAACTGAAATACTTATATTAATAAATTTTATATGTCCATAAATCACAGCGAAAAAAGAGAGGATGATTAGATCGATGTTAAGCTGATAGACTAACAGATGTTAGAATAGTTAGAACAATGATCTACATAAAGAAATTCTGCTTATTAGCTAGATAGAAAAAATATATGTAAAAATAAACCTCAGCGTATATTAACTAAGCCAACAGTAAAGCAATCGTTAAGACATCTAGGAGGAACAGGATAAAGGAGAGAAACACGTGTAAATAAGGTTACGATAGACGGTGCTACAAAGTATCTGTTGAGTAGCACACAGTGTGTATAGAGAGCTGTTAACAATATGAAAGGAAATAACACCCTCTATAAATGTGTCCCGTGCCTTCGAGGGCACCTAGCTCCAACCCCCCAGATATCCAATAGATAACAGTAGATCTAGAGAAAATAGAGTCTGCAAAAATAAAAAATTAAATGTAATAAATAAAAGTATAGGATATGAACAGCGCGGTCGCCAGTCTGTGTTCTGCACTAAAGATCCGACACGTGCAGTACACCGCAGTCCTCTGACGCGCGCGTTTCGCTACACCTAGCTCTAGATCTACTGTTATCTATTGGATATCTGGTGGTTTGGAGCTAGGTGCCCTCGAAGGCACGGGACACATATTTATAGAGGGTGTTATTTCCTTTCATATTGTTAACAGCTCTCTATACACACTGTGTGCTACTCAACAGATACTTTGCAGCACCGTCTATCGTAACCTTATTTACACGTGTTTCTCTCCTTTATCCTGTTCCTCCTAGATGTCTTAACGATTGCTTTACTGTCGGCTTAGTTAATATACGCTGAGGTTTATTTTTACATATATTTTTTCTATCTAGCTAATAAGCAGAATTTCTTTATGTAGATCATTGTTCTAACTATTCTAACATCTGTTAGTCTATCAGCTTAACATCGATCTAATCATCCTCTCTTTTTTCGCTGTGATTTATGGACATATAAAATTTATTAATATAAGTATTTCAGTTATTTAGAGGACCTATATAGTCCATTAGCACGTTATCGATTTTTAAAGGGACAGACCTCATAATCGATTGATTTATCATCAGACAGATCTCTTATTTTGGTATATTATTAATTACTATGGATAATTAACTACTCTCCATACTGATCTATATATATATATATTTTGATAGGACATATATGGTCCACCATTCTATTATGGAGATTTAAAGTGCTAGATTTAATATATTATCGATCCATTAGATTGGCATTCTGCTTCTTTAGTCTGGTATATTACCAGCCACGACTGACAGGAATGGTTTTTCATATTCTGATCTGCAATTATATTTTTGCTTTTATCTAGACGATTTATATTTATCTTTACAGATTCGTCTAGTAACTATTTTAAGATTTAACTTTTTGGTGTTTATATGGTAGCACTTATGTGGGTCTTATATTTGTTTTGTTTAATAAATCTTTATTATTTTTGTTTTTATTTTTAGTGGCTTTATCTGGCCTTCATAGTAGGCTATTCGTTGGCTATCTTGAATTCCTTTGATGCTTATATTCTGCATCATGCATTAGATACACTTTATTTTGTTCTCTTCTGTTTTTTAGTAATATAGAATATGATAGAATGGGATCAATATATACTAATATACAAGCATAGGAATGCATATATGGTAATGAAACATTCAGAGCACTAATTCCTTATTTTTTTGTTAAAAAAAAGGACACTGACTGATAATAGCAATAATTTTGGAACGCAAATGCGTTCCACATATATGATAGGATTGTCTCATTCTAATAAAGTTTGATGATTCCATGAAATCGTTGACCGAGAACGTCATACCTGGAAGTGAATTAACGATCAAGAGCCCTGGAACGCACGTTGCGTTCCATTAGACACAACCCAGAAGTAGAAGATATCAGGACCGAACCTTATGAGCGGGCTATTTAAAAGCGTAAAGAACAAACAAAGGACACGACAGCCAACTGAGGAAGCTTTTTTTCAAGGCAAAACGCGTTTTGGACTACTGTTATAGACTATACAGCCTACCCAGATATTGATCTGGTATGATTTTATTTATTTTATGTTTTGATTTTTATTTGGATTAATAAAGCAGCTTTTTTAAAGAAATTTCTCCAACCTGGCATCTTTATACTTTGGAGTCAACTAAGAGAGAGAAGAAAAGCACTCAATACTTTTGTAAAGAAGGATCTGGACATCCTGAAATAGTCCAAGGGCGCATACTATCCGAGTCATATGAGGGTATGACTCCAGGCTTGTGGGTGATATCACTCTTTCATTGCATTATTTAAACCTTTTAATACTGTATTGCACTATTTCGTACAATTTTATTTTGCAGAATATCTGTTGAATTATCAGCCAGAAGCTCCACCTTTTATATGTATGTATAAAGGAGCCAATGCGTTTACCAAGGGAGGCAGTATAGATGGAGAACAGTAGGGGATCAAGGACTGAACCTTGGGGGACACCAACAGAGAGGAGTTGGGGAGAAGAAGCAGAGCCAGAGAAAGAAACCCTGAAAGAGCGCTGGGAGAGGTAAGAGACGCACCAGGAGAGAGCAATATCTTGTAGACCGATATTGCAAAGGATGAGAAGAAGCTGTTGATGATCAACAGTGTCAAAAGCCGCAGACAGGTCAAGGAGAATTAGGATAGAGTAGTGACCATGAGATTTTGCAGCGAGTAGATCATTGGATACTTTGGTCAGTGCCGTTTCCACAGAGTGCTTATCGCGGAAACCAGACTGAAGCGGGTCTAGCAGAGAGTTGGACTCGAGGAAGTCTGTCAATCTCGCATATCATAGATATAGTAATGAACCCAAGGCACACCAAGGTTTGAACACAAAAAAAACGTTTATTCATGCATTGACAGAAATTTTCTGTCATGCGTCTTTAACCCCTTAAGGACACATGACATGTGTGACATGTCATGATTCCCTTTTATTCCAGAAGTTTGGTCCTTAAAGGGTTAAGGGTAGGACCAGCATGACGAAAAATTTCCGTCATGTGTCCTTAAGGGGTTAATTAATTTTCTCTTAACGTATAATAAATATTTGCAAAGTGTGAGCATGCATTAAGGTTACGACGAGATGCATCTAATTGTCACAATATGTAATCAAAAAGATAACAGCAAGTCAGTGGCACCAAAAAGGCTACAGAGATTGGACACTAGTCATACCCTCCCATAGCACAGTGCTCATGGTATCTCTCTGTATGGTCTGGGTATCATGCATGTTCATGCTGTACAAATATTTTAGACAAGGATAATTGGGGCTAATAAGATAAAAAAAAAAATAGCAATCTGGATCTTAGGACAAATTAATTCTTGACCGCCATTTAAGTATTTTTTTCCTCAACAGAAGATGTAGAGGAGGCACAATAATATTTCCCAATCTGGAACTCCCAGCTAAATTTATCCTGCTGTTGGTCTGTCTTTGTATAGAATTACGTCCTTGAATATTCCAACTGAACTATTTTGTTTCTCTGTCATCTGTGGAAAAATTTAACAAAGGGAATTTCAAACTTTAAACCAAAATATCTAAACGTACATTTTTCAACTATTTTGGTCAAAAAAATTACAGATAAGTTGTCAGCACACCACAATTCCCAGCTTGTGGAATGATCCCATTTATGTTGCATCTTGCAGATTTGATTCAAACAAGCAGTTTTTGGTATATTAGTAGTATTTTTAATATAGCTCAAATTCTGACAATGAATACATAACATTCATCTCAATATTTCACAGACCAACTGAGCTGTTTATTTGATTAAATACACAGAAGATGGAGAAATAGTTTTAGAGAAAATAGCATTATTCTCTGCATAGGGCACATATATTTAAAGAATTATCCATTAGGTTTGATATTCACAGAATTTGTACATGCAGTATGATTTATTAAACACTTTTCTGCAGGTGACAAGTAAACAGAGGGAAGCTTCAATAACAAAACAAATGTTGCATTGCAGTATCTGAAAATAGAGAAATTACTGTTCTGCACCACCTGCATATCTCAAGTTGGACTTTGAGAATCCTTCTTAGGCACAGAAACTCAATAAATTGCGTGTCTACAACTGTGCCAGAGTTCCCAGCTTGACATACAAAGAAAGACAGTCATTTTGTTTCAGACTGCACTCTACATTTTTGCAGGTTCCCCTAGCAATGAGCAATGTTTTAAGCAGATTTTTTTTTTAATCAAGGCATGGGGTGTGATTCTAAGGAAAAAGTGACTTGAAAATGACCATTAACTGGACTGTTTCAACCTTTAGGGTCTCATTACCATGATGTTGGTTCTAGTCTTAAGGTTGAAGTCTCTCTCAGTTGTATAACTAACAGAAACATTATGGTGCTACTAAACACAATAACTCCCCACAGTGCAGATATAGAAAGTTATGTTGTACATCGCCTGCCAGTTTTCCTTGGGCACAGAAACTCAAGAAATCATGTTTCCACAACGAGTTACAAGAAAGTTGCATTTTTTTTTTCTAGTTGCATCAATTATTTGGGCTTAGTGATAGACATTTTAAACAAGCAGCATCCAATCTTGAATGTCCATTTATTTTTGAGTTAAAACTATAATTTTCTGTCAGCCAAATGTTAACTCTGTTCGGTTCCATTTAATTCAAGGTCATTACTACACCTGAAGTATAGACAGTTGGTCAACACAACAGCAAAAAAAACGCCTGAAATAATAAACCAATTATTTCCTGAAATAATAAACCAATAATCAACAACATAAGGAATCAGAATGTTCTATAACACTTTTAAAAATCCCTTTACCAGATGGATTTTATTTATAAATATTATAGCACGCTTCTTTTACATTTGACATTGTAGTACGTTTATACAACTTTATACAAGGAATGCTGGTACAAGTTACCTATGCCTGATTGCCCTTACAGAGGTGGGTGCTAGGTGCTACACTTGGGAAATATGCACTGCCAGTCCTCCCCCTCTCCTCCCATTCTATTCTTTGATTTGCCCTGCCTCGGGATACTTTTCCAAGTAAGGCAAACCAGTTCCACAAGACACTGGTTTCTCTGCTTCATAACAGCACGTTATCTGTGTCTGTGTGTATGTGTGCATCTGTGTGTCGGTTGGTGTAATATCTATTTGTGTATGTGTCAGTGTGTATGAGTCAGTGTGTATCTGTGTGTGTATGTGTCCCTGTGTGTACCTGTGTGTATTTCAGTGTGTTTGTACGGGGCAGTGTATATGCATACATCCTAGCTATCGAATGCCAACTCTACATACAAACACATTAAAACACAAACAATAAAAACAAGTACACTACTACTTTCAAATTGCAACAGTATATGCAAATGCACAATTACATTGAAATTCCAACACTAGACACAAATACAGACATACTTTCAAACACACAAAACATGATTAAACTTGTCACCAGTTATTTTTTTCTTTGCGTTAAGAATTGTTTTTTTCATAAAAATTGTAATGCACTTTATCAACAAACACAATAGTCTATACATGTGTTGAATTAGCCTTACAACCACAGGGACAGAGTGAATAAGGGTTGTGGCAGTACGTGGGGGTACAAACTTTTAGTTCTGCCCCAGGCGACCATAACTCTTATAATGCCAGTGATACTACTATTTATATAAAAAGACTGTACAATCCAGGCATTACTTATCCGCCAAAACCCATTGAGTAACCTTCATACCTCAAATACGGCAGGTTTCATACCAAAAACTCCATCCTTTACAGCCAAGCAATTAAGTACAGCAGAATATGCTCACAGAGCTCGGATAGGAACAAAAAGTTGCAATCACTAAAGAGGGTGTTTATAATACACTGTTATCCAACAAAAAACATAGTCCAAGATTGTGAAAATATCCAAAATACCTCCTGGAATAAAATCTTGAAAATACCTTTTTTTTTATAAAATCCATATCTCAAGGCAGTCAGAAAAATTACAAAAGACTTTACAACAGACTATCATTTATCTAAAAAGCAGTGTTTCCAAAACAACAAAGCCTCTCCTAGAGACAACTCAACAACAACAGAAATACAAGCACATTACTCTTAGCAAAAGTGGAATTCCTGACACTATAGTGTTAAAAACAGATATTAGGGAGGCAGGGCCTGGCCATCAGGGTGTACAGACATGCATAGTGTGTGCTCCTCAAACAATTCATTAAAACCTTAAATTTTTGTGGGATTATAACTTCAGAAGCAACCTTCACAACTACTTACCTGTTCCTGTCTGCTGAGAAGCTTTTTGGAGCAAATTTGAAGCCCTACTCCATAGCCTGAGTCCAGGAATCGTTTTGCGGCCTTATCGCCTGGAATGTTCAATGGAAGGGAGAAATGGCCGAGCTACCAGAATTTGTGACATCTGCTGCTGCATAACAGCCCTGTTCTCTCCTCTCTGGACTGGTGGGGGTAGTCAAGATAGTCGCCACATCAACAAATCCTTCAAAACCATTATGGGAAGCCAAGTTCCAAGCAGCCACTGATGCATTGTGTGCTGCCTTCGAGTCCCATCAGAAAACACGAATGCTCACCTAATCCACGGATGCTGAGGCCTCCAGTGGCGTCCCTACATGTCGCTCTCCATTGGGACAGAGAGCTAAGATGGCTACTGCAAACATAAGCTACAAGCAGCCCTGTGGGACTGCCTGCAGAGCCGGTGGGGTTTGTTGTTTCCAGGCACAGGCTCATATGCCATCCTGGGCTTGGGCATAGTTGACATTGGTGTCTCGAGGTATTGATCCTCATGGCCTTAGGGGCCCTCTTGTGTGGCCAGGAGATAGTGGCAGCACCATCCAGCAATACACAGCCAAAAGCAGAGCCAACTTCTAACTGAATCATGTCTGTGTCATTGGCTGATGTGACAAGAGCAATCTCGCCACATTGCATTGGAGAAGCCTGTTTGCTCGCCTGTTGCTTCTGGACTATGGCCCCATGATAAAACGCTTGATTTTCCACTGCGGAGACACGAAAGTTTGGTCATTCGGTGCTGGCCCTGTTTGAGCGGTGATACCCCAGATAGCTTTGCCATGGAGCCCATTCGTATAATGAAAGACTATGGGAAAGACTTTGGCTCCGTGGCAATTGAACTGTATGTGTTTGCTCTGAGCGCCATTCAGTAATAATGTGCGCTCAGATCTGAGCTATCTGGGGATATGTTGAATGTACTTGTTTTGTGCAATGGCTGCACAGTTATATGTTTTTATGTGTTTTATTGTCTTTTGCTGCCATGTGTTCAATGGAGTTTTGCTCTGTCTTTGGAGATAATTGGATTACTTCCCAATTATCTCCAGGATAGAAGTCTCTGTGGAACTGGTTTTGGGCAGAAAAGCCATGCTTCCTTTGGTCACAAAGGACTACGATCTATCTTTTGAACCATTGGACCAATTTGTATGAATTTGACATATGTTTGTATTTGGAGTATGCTGATTCATTCTGAAAATGTAAGTTTTATGTGAATGTGATGCATACTTTTCAAGTTATGAATAATGTGGAAAAATTGTATTTCTCTGCTTGTTATAATTACATTACCCATTGTGTAAGGTAATTGTATCACAGGCAGAGGGGAGGATTTTGTGTGGGAGTGTCTGAGTGTATTGTATGTGTTTATTAGTTGTGTTCCAAAACCCTGTGGGTGGTACTAATGTGTAAGAATGTGTACATAAGCACAATAAACCCACAGCTCTGGCTGTTACTGCTTGACCCTCAACACAGAGCTTTGTCTCGTTCTTGGGGGGATTTATTGTATGCTGTTCCGGTTTGACTGCTAGGAGTGTAAACCTATTCGTATGGTTTTTCCTATTCGGCTGTTTACGGCATTCATATGGTTTCCTGTTCGGCGGATTGGTGTTCTGCAGTAGCTGTGCCTGTGTCTCTGGAAGGGAAGATCTACTAAATGGCGGTTTAACCCTTTTATGCTGAGGGTGCCGTTACAGCTGAAGTATGGACTTTCACTAATATTAAGCCTCACTTAGATAAGAGTAATTGTTCCAGACCTGACCAGTGTTTGTATGTTTGTTGCTTGGGTTCAATGCCTAATCTTAAGATGTTCCACCTCTAGCTGAACCACTCTTTTATCACTTTAACATAGCCAGCCTATTGCTGTTATTACTTAACTAGCCTGGTGGTCCCATCCCTATAGTTCACCTATGCATAGATATAGTTTGTTATACTCTAGACAGTGTAATATTTCTTGATGTTCTGTACGTCCTCTTTATGATCTATTACTGTCTATTCACAACATATATGCATAGATTTAGCTTGTTATGAATTACCAAAATTTGTGCAGTGTTTCATGATGTTTTGAGCCTAGTCATTATACCTTATATTATTGTAATCGCTCTCACAAAATGTAATTCCAAGCTTGTATGCATTTCTACACACTACAAAAATAAAGAATATATAAGAACATATCCCCCGTCCCATGCCCCCATTAAAAAGGTCTAAAATATACCTTTATTCCGCTCTGCCTCATTGGCTGAGATCTTCAGAATTAACAATCTCAGCAAATCCAATGCTTTCCCATAGGAAATGCCCATGAATGGCAAATTGAGGAGCTGAGTCACTCAGCATTTCCTCATAGAGATTCATTGAATCATTGTGCAGCACTGACCCCAAAAACACCTCTAGTGGCCGTCTGAGTGACTGCCACTAAAGGTGTTCCTAGGCAGTAATGTCACTGTCTTTTCTGTAAAAAGGAGACAAGCTATAGACACCAGAACAACTACATTAAGCTGTAGTTGTTCTGGTGACTATAGTGTTAGTTTGGGAATGAACCTGCATTGCTATACAATTAATAGCAAGAAAACTGGCAATCCTGTGGACAAACATTTCAACAGCCCAGGCCACAGTGTTTGAGATATTAAAGTGTCCATTCTAAAGGGAAACTTCACATCACAGACCAAAATAATAATTGGTGATTTAAATGTTTTTAAAATGTTTGATGCTCTAAATTCTGGGTTTAATATAAGCCAGGATTTCAAAGGTGATTCTTTAATATAACTCAGAAATTTATTCAATTTAAACTACCTCACGCAGAAGCCAAACGGGGTCCCTGCAGAACTGTAACTTATCTTAATTGCACTCAATATACTAAAGATCTGGAGATATCAAGGGGGACCAAAAGGAATCTTCACACGTCCATGTAAAATCATTGCAGACACTATGATCAAACACTCCCTGTTTCATCAACTTTAGGTGAGTATCTTTTATTTTACTTTTTTATTTTTATTATATATAATAAATGGGTGTCATTTATGACAATTGTTTCAATTTTAGATACTGATGCTGATCACAAACTTTTCAGAGCAACAAGTAAACTGAATTTTTAGAATAATAAAATGTAGCACATATCTCATCGAGTAAATCATTATTCAAGTAATTCATCAAAAATTATGGAAACCCTAAAACATTTGTAGTCTTAACCTGCTCTGTATTCATTGTGGTAAGGAATGTATGTATAAAAAAAAAAAAAAAATACAAGATTTAAAATTCTGTATGCAATGTAAATTTGTTTTTGTGGCCTAAGTTCTTACTAGAACAACAGACAGAATGTGAGAATTGGTTTTCATGAAGGTGTTTTCTTTCAGTGAAGAAAAGAGGTTATATTTATTAGTTACTCTGTACAGACAGATGGTATGATTTATTAAACTAGCTGCAATACGGTGACAACACGGTCACAAGAAAAGCAAAAAAAAGGAGAGACAAAGAAATGCAATCTTTATTCCCAATGTAATATTTAAAGAAAATATTATAAATAGAAGAATCTCATAAATTAATTATTTCTATAATGCAACTGAATATATAAATTATATAGACCCGCAGATGAAGATATTGACTTATGAAGGAGATGTATTATTATAGCATGGCTAATCAAGTGAAAACAATCGACGATGAGGTCATTGTCAAAGCCATTCTTTCTTTTTCTTGTCAGTTTTTTATTAAATGGAAATGACAGAGAATTATAAAATACAAAGTAGAGCAACAGAAAAAAAAATCACATAAAGTCAGCTATATCCAAGATTGACCAATAAGCAAACAAAATTCCAAATTTAAATTTAAAGTGCCTTTTTAACACAGAAATTTGTAACTGTCATATGCATAGTCCCCTTTTGGCATATGCTTAACCTACCCCATACACCCAAAAATACTCAGACACCTTGTATTGGGAAAATTATTATCACAACTTTAACATGGTGGGATGAGACACATGACTGGGCAGTTAATTTAAATGGGTACACGTTATTTAGGAAGGATAGGAAAAACAAGAAGAGTGATGGGGTATGTGTATATGTCAACCATGAGTTAAAGTCAAATCTTAGGCATGTGAAGTGTGACGAGGAAAAGGTAGAGGCTTTATGGGTAGATATCTGCTTGGGGCAAACAAAAGGAAATCAATTATTGGTTGGGATATGTTATAAACCACCTAATGTAAATATTAATGAGGAAGAACAGCTGTTAGAGCAAATTGAGAAAGTTGCAAATCGAGGTAACATTTTAATTATCCAGACATAAATTGGGAAAGAGGGACTAGTACTTCAGCAAGGGGCATCAGGTTTTTGAATGTGTTAAATTACACCTTTATGTCACAACTGGTACAAGCACCAACTAGAAAGGATGCTTGTCTGGATCTTGTCATAACAAACAATGTTGATCTTTTAACCAACATTCAAGTAGGGGAGCATTTGGGAAATAGTGATCACAATATGGTAAATTTTGAAATAAACTCAAAAAAGCAAAAGCAAGTGGGGTATACTAAAACATATAATTTTTAAAAAGTCAATTTCAATAAGATTAGGGCAGCTCTACAACATATTGACTGGCATAAACTCCTTAGTGATACCAGGATAAATGCCACTGAGGATAAATGGAAACTATTCAAACAAATATTAGAAAGGTACATTTGTCAGTATGTACCATTGGGTAATAAATATAAAAGAAACAAATTAAAACCAATGTGGCTTAGTAGAGAAGTAAAACAAGAGATTAAAAATAAGAAAAGGGCAATTAAAGCATTTAAATCAGACAAATCAAAGGCATCCTATTTAAGATATAAGGAAGCCAATAACACGTGCAAAAAGGGAATTAAAGTAGTTAAACTAGAAAATGAGAAATTGATACCTAAAGAATGCAAAACCAACCCCAACATTTTTTTCAAGTACATCAATTCTAAAAAACAAAAAATGAAAGTGTAGGTACACTTGAAACAGAGTTGGGTTTATTAGCTAATGAAGACCAGGAAAAAGCAGAAATTTTAAATAACTATTTTTCTTCAGTATATATTAATGAGGATCCTATGGCAAGAGATATGCAAATGATTGCTGCAAAAAACTTGCAGATAACTTGTGATTGGATAACTCGAGACAAGGTGCTACAGCTATTAAAGAAAATGTAAATAAAGCTCCGGGGCCTGATGGTATTCACCCACGAGTACTTAAGGAGCTAAGTGGGGAAATAAGTGAACCTCTGTATTAAATTTTTCAAGATTCTTTTGTTTCAGGTGTTGTACCGGAGGATTGGAGGAAGGCAGATGTTGTTCCTATATTTAAAAATGGTTCAAAATCCTTGCCTGGAAATTATAGACCTGTGAGCTTAACTTCTGTAACTGGGAAAATATTTGAAGGGCTATTAAGGGATAATATTCAGAAATTCATTGGGAAGAACGTTGTTATTAGCAATAATCAGCATGGTTTTATGAAACATAGGTCATGTCAAACTAACCTTATTGCATTCTACGAAGAAGTAAGTAGAAGTATAGATCAGGGTGTTGCAGTGGATGTGATCTACTTGGATTTTGCCAAGGCATTTGATACGGTTCCTCACAATAGGTTAGTCTTCATACTAAAAGAAATTGGTTTAGATGAATATTCTTGTTCTTGGGTAGAACATTGGCTTAAGGATCGAGTACAGCGAGTTGTAATTAATGGTACATTTTCATACTGGACAAAAGTGATAAGTGTTGTCCCTCAGGGTTCTGTTTTGGGACCACTTCTATTTAACATATTTATAAATGATCTTGAAATAGGCATTGAAAGCCATGTATCAGTGTTTGCAGATGACACACAACTTTGTAAAGTAATAAAATGTGAGCAGGATATTGCTTTGCTGCAGAGAGATTTGGATAGATTGGGGGACTGGGCACTAAAATGGCAGATGAAATTTAACATAGAGAAATGCAAAGTTATGCACTTCGGGGTTAAGAATGCACAAGCAACTTACACACTAAATGGTAGTGAATTAGGGATAACCACACACGAGAAGGATTTGGGAATTGTTATAGACAACAAATTAGGCAGCAATATGCAATGTCAATCTGCAGTTGCTAAGGCCAGTAAGATTTTGTCATGTATAAATAGGGGCATAAATTCTCGGGATGAAAATATAATTTTGCCTCTTTATAAATCGCTGGTAAGACCACACCTTGAATATGCTGTGCAATTTTGGGCGCCTGTTCTAAAGAAGGATATCATGGCACTGGAGAGGATCCAGAGACGAGCTACAAAATTGATAAAAGGAATGGAGCATTTTAGTTATGAAGAAAGGTTAAAAAAAATTAAATCTGTTTAGTTTGGAAAAACGGCGCCTGAGAGGGGATATGATAACTTTATACAAATATATTCGGGGCCAGTACAAACCTTTATCTGGAAATCTATTCATAAACAGGGCTATACATAGGACACGAGGTCACACATTTAGGCTGGAAGAAAGGAGATTTCATCTAAGGCAAAGAAATGTTTTTTTTACAGTAAGAACAATAAGGATATGGAATTCTCTCCCTTTAGAGGTGGGTTTTTCAGAGTCCATACAGATGTTTAAACGGAAATTGGATAAATACTTACAAAAACATAATATACAGGGATATAATTTCTAATTAGTGGGGTAATAGCTGCTTGATCCAAGGAGACATCTGACTGCTATTTTGGGGTCAAGAAGGAATTTTTTCCTAGTTTGTGGCAAAATTGGAAGCACTTCAGACCAGGTTTTTTTGCCTTCTTTTGGATCAACAGCAACAACATTTGTGAGGAAGGCTGAACTTGATGGACGCAAGTCTCTTTTCAGCTATGTTACTATGTAACTATGTAACATAAACCATTGCCACCAAGGGCAAGATTTCCCAGCTTTCACAATGTAGGGGCATACCAAGATACACCCTTCACACACCAGGTTCGGAGCTACCAACGAGCTTATACCTACCAATACTATTCCAAACCTAACTGTTCTTAGCAAACTAAAACTATACCTATGAACAAATGATCTACCCCGCAATTTTCGATCCATACCCCGTCACAGCTCAGTGTTTGACTCCTTAAGCTAACTCCCAACAAAAATACAACCTTCAGTAAACCTTCTTGAAAACCTAGCCACATAAAGTCCAGACCCACATCGGAAATCGGATGTGAAACACCATCTGGCCGGTAGTATCTGGGAAGCTTAGCTTCCAAATCCTGATGCCTGAAAACCACCACCCCCACTCGACGGATATATTTCACCATAATTTTATTCACCTTACCCCTGCTTTTTTCAAATGCCCTCAATTCCCTGACATTACACCAATGCAAACAGGGAATCATCTCAGACCATACCACCACCACCCGTGGGACCAGCTGCCTCAAAGTATCAACGTCCGTTTTCATCTGCTGAATCAATTCCTGCTGTGGGACCTGCCCCAAATCGTTCCCCCCAGAGTGTACCAACACCACATTTGGCACCTTTTCCCTTTCCAACCTGCTTCCATAACGCCCAAGAAACGCCCGCCAGCTGGAACCCCAAAAACCAAACCACAGAACTCGAACTACTGAACGAGAAAAGACCAACTGCCGTGATGTTGAACTGCTGCCCTCTTTTTTGCCCAGTAGGCAAATGAGTGACCAATCACCGAAGCATTCCAGCCATTGGGAAAAAAGCAGGTTAACAAAGGTACACAAACAAGTTCCATATACCCCCAGCATTCCAACTATGGAAAGAAAGCATATTAACACATGTACCCGCACAAGAAACCCACCTGGATTTAAACTAAACAGTCAGGCCTCACATAGGTTTTAAAGAGCACCAATTCCCACCTACCAATCTTCTTAACCAAGTCCTCCTTTAAGCCCAGACGGGCTGCCTGCATCACAGCTCCGATCTGGTAGGAACGTGTCCCGAACTGCAAAGGAGTCAAACCCATATGTGCCGAAGCTAACCGAAAACCCTTGATGAATTGGAATATCGATAAGGAGGACCCATAAGCATTAGCCAAAAACAAACCCTGAACCCCAGCACGAATTGTCCGAAAAGCAAAAGCTGAATAGACTGGATAACCTTTGGCACCTGGCAATAAAAATAGCACCACTGAGCAACCAATACCAAAGACATCAGTCTTAGAATGACTTAAATGTAATACCACATGATCTTCCCACAATTCTACCTCCGAATGCTGCAAACCACCCCCACCAAAACGATTGCTACTGACAAGTTCGCTCACCCCAAACGCCCCGAAAAAGGCCCAATTAAATGCCATGGAAAACAAAAGAACTTCATACTCCGAAAAACAAACCTCCGGAAGCGTGCCAATCAAACCTTGTAGGATCTCAAACGATACTGGCTGCCGCGCATCCCGTGATGTCCTCGCACAGTCTCGTTTATGGGAACACGTCTTCATGGTCGGCATTCTCCAACGCCGTCCTCATGATGCGGCCGTCGTGGGACTCTGACCAGTCGCTGCTTCAGCCCTACCAGTCTCCACTCTCGGGCTCTTTTCCCTCCAACCAAGGGGCTACTCACTGGGGCTTAAACGCTGAGGCGGCCTGTTCCTCCTAGCGGGTCGACTTCCCTGGACTGAAGAGGAAGGCCCAGCTGGGTGCAGAGCATCTCCCAGACATCTGTGAAGCCACTCCACTCACCTCTCCAGCACAGCATTCTGAACTCCAGAATGCACCTAAAAGACAAAACAGAAAAAAAAAAGTTAGGCTAGTCTAGAAGGAGGGAGGTACCAGGTACATCTTGTATGTATTTTTCTGCAAAGGAATGTTTTATGAGAATGTATGCAGGGATCTGCTAATGTTATCTGTGTTTGAGGAAATATTTAGGCTTTTGTATACTTTACGTGTTCATAGACGGGAGGTTTGTGGGCCAAGAATGCATGTTTTGTAAATTGTGTTGTATAGAATTTGAGAGATGCATACATCAGGTAAGGGAGTATTCCCACCAGAGTTCTTCAGGAAGGGAGGGTAGACCGAAAAAAAACACCGGAAAGTAGGAGTTGCCCAGGCACACCCAGTAATTTCAACAGGTAGTCTTTTATTAAGGAACAGTGTACAGCAACGTTTCGGCCCCAAAAATGAGCCTTTGTCAAGCCTGTAAATGGAGTCATTGCAGAATGTCTAATAATTATAAGACCTGTGAAATTTGTTTCGTTATGAATGTAAATTCGGGTGAATTTCAGCAATTCGGACATTTGGATGCTTCCGAATGTCCGAATTGCCAAATTTCAGAAGTGCCGAATTTCGGATGTGCCAAACCGAACCGAATTGCCAAAGTGACAAATTTCGGAAGTGCCGAGGTGCTTCCGATTTCTGAAAAGTGGCAAAACAAGAGAGGGAGGGAAAATCACGGTAATAATGACACAAGTCTAACCCTACCCCTAACCTTAACCTTAACTCTACCTCTACCTCTAACCCTACCCCTAACCCCCAACCCTACACCTAACCCTACCCCTAACCCCTAACCCTACCCCTACTCCCAACCCTACCCCTAGGTCTGTAAGTGGTTTTGGTGGTTAGGGTTAAGGGTCATGGGTAGAGTGAAGGGTAAGGTTGTGGGTAGGGTAAGGGGTAGGGTTAAGGTTGGGGGTAGGATTGGGGTTAGGGGTAAGGTTAGGTGTGGGGTTTGTGGTAGAATTAGGGGAAGGGTTAGGGTAAAGATTAGGGGTCGCGTTAGGGGTAGGGGTTAAGGTTAGTGAATTGCCAAAGTCCCGAAGTGCCGAAGTCTCAAAGTGCTGAATTGCCGAAGTCCCGCATTTTGGAAGTGCCAAACCGAATCAAAGAGCCAAAGTCCCGAATTGCCGAATTCCCGAAGTCCCGAATTTCGGAACTCCCAAACTGAACCAAAGTGCCAAAGTCCCAAATTGAAGAAGTCCTGAATTTCGGAAGTGCTGAACCAAACACATTTTTTTTGCCCATGTACATCCCTTCTAATAATGTTTATATGGGTTAATTGATAAAATCAGTGAATAGGACATCATGTATCGGTGCATAGAACACCAAACAGATCATCTCTTACTAGGCCTTCTGTGTAGATGGATATATATTATACACACATTACAATAGAATGGATTTGTACATCCCACCCTATCACTGATGTGATGGAGTTCCAAAGAGGCTTATCCTTCATGTGGGAATGGGGAAAAATGTGACTTCACTGTCATCCAATCAGGTTGCAAAAAAGTCTTTGGTGGTACAGCTTGAAGAGTCAAATTCATAGATCAAGTCAGCAAATTAGGTTTTCAAAAGACAAATGGACCTTGAAAGGGAAGAACTAGTAATAAGGGGTATTGTGAATTTCAATGATAGTGAGTTTTTATAGACTACCTATTGCCCAAAGAGACTAGATATAAGTTGGGATTTATTTGAAATATCTATCTGTGGTAACACTTTGATAAATCCTCTTTGCAGGAGAAACGCGTTAGTGTTTTTTAAAGCTGTTTTATGTTACTGATTTTTTTTGACTCCAATAAAGATAGCCCATTTATGCTATTGGAGCCTCCAAGCCTATCATTTTATTCTATTTTATTTTTTAAATATATAATTCCTTTCAACTCTCTCCAACACCCCCAATAGAGAACTTGAGGAGTGATATCCTTGGTGGGGATCATAGCACCTATGCCTACATACATTGAGTAATATCCTATTTGCTCTTCACTTTTGAGTATACCATTTTTTATCATTTTATTTTGTATAATCCAGAGAGCACTATTTTGTGTTTCTATCCTCTTTTTTATATATCACCAACTATTTGAATACCGGCCTACTGCCATTGGAAAGGAGATATACCCTACTACCACTGGAGAACCCCTTTTGAGAACATCCAAGGACCATCTACATATCCACAGGTGGGTATTGTACCGTCCAGGCGCACATATCTGGAGCTGAGTAGGAGCCCCAGAAAATTGTAAGTGCAATTCCTTTTCCTCCATTTACCAACACTTAATACCTCTAGGATTGCCTGAAGTTGCTGGCTTATAATTTGTATTTTATCTAGCTATATTATGTCCACCTGTGCTTCTGGGAGTAATTGTTTGACAAGTTGAATGGTAACCATATGCGCTTCTTTATAGAATTATGGGATACCCCGCAGCCTGACATTTCAACTATGGCAATGATTTATTGGGTCCTCCTGTTGGTTTCCAGTTTAACAATGAAGTCACTCCAGACCAGTAATGGATGTCTAATTGGATTTAAGACATTATAGAAAATAATAAGGTCCCTGGCAAATCATAGAGTAGAGCTTGTTGATATGTTTCTATGAAAAGTTGATGTTTTAGAGGAATGTGTGTTCTAGGTAATTACAATGACTGGAACCTCTCAGATGCTTTAAAAAATACAAAAAAGTTAGGGTTATTCAATAATGACAGGATTTTGTCCGGATTGACAAAATCCTTTAAAAATGGCTGAATTCTGTCTGCAATGTCAATTCTCATATTTGCTAATGCCAATTCTGGTCAGAATTCCATCTGGCAGAACAAATGTGCAGCAATCATCTGGATGCATAGATTTTAAATTGTACTATCACTTGAGTCCTACACGAAGTACTGGTTTTACAAAAATTGGGAACCGAATGCATCCATACACCCCCCATTTAATTATTTAGCACCCTCACACACCTTTCATGGGTATGGGCTGGGGGGGAGGACACATGTAAAGGCTCTAGTCCACGTGAGTGAAATTTTCTTTGATGTGCCATAATACCTTTTATCAGATATATTGCACTAGTGTGTTCTCTCATTTTTTGTCTTTGAGGTTACTACAACTCCCATGAAAAATTACATACTGCTAAGTATTTATTTGCATAATACTTTAGCACTTTTGTGAAATTTTAAACACTTTTTTATTACAATTTAAAAACCACTGTATTTTGCACATATACAGCACAGAACTTTGGTTTATTAGGCACTTTATTAAAATATAAATATATATATATATATATATATATATATATACGCACCAGAAAGCGCTACACTATTTGTTTGGATGGTTTATTTATATCATTTTAATAACATTGGAGAGTGTATAGCAGCTTATTTAATATTTGCACTGATTGAGTTTTTTAACAAAAAACTGAAGCGCCTTTTATACTTACATTACAGCCTAGGAACACCTCTAGTGGCAGTCACTCTGAAGGCTACTAGAGGTGCTTCCTGGACACACATTTAGTGTCTCCACCCTCTGCATTAAGATACTGACATTTCCTCATAGAGATACATTGATTCTGGTGGCCCATGCTGTTAGGGCCACCCGATGGCAATGAATTTCCAGGTGGCCCGGTCAGCACTGCAGCGCTTTAACAGCGCAACCAGGTCCCCTGTGATGACATTAGGGCTGGGAGGAAGTGACTACCCCGGTCTCTCCTCTCAGTAATCACCAGGAGCAGCACAGGAGCAAAGAGAGGAGGGAGCTGGTTTGATTGTTTGATTGTTTATAATACTTACATAGTTGCGTGTGAACACATTTTTCCAATATTTTTGACAATACAGGAGTAATCACATAGGTCGGCAGTTAGACACCAAAGTATCATCACCACTTTTATAGACAGGTAGTACTCTTGAAGTCTTCCAAAATTTGGGTATGTATCCAGTCACCAAGGATTCATTGATTTAAGATTGCAACTAGTGGTAACCACTTTGTGAACATATCAAAACAGATCTTCAGAAATGGAACTTACTGTTCTTTTCCTTAATAGGTAGGATTAATATATTAAAATTTATGATACTTGTTTTAGACTTTGCCTCTAGATATCACATATATACATACACATATATATATATATATATATATATATATATAATATTTTTTTTTTTTTTTTTTTTTTAAATATAAGAACATTATTTTCCAATTTCAAAAATAAAATGCCACATATTGCATATAACATATTAGCAGGCCCTAAGGAGAAAGGAGATTTGGGACTCCCAAATCCCCAATACTTCTATCTTGCAAATGTTGGTATGAGTTAAAGCAGAGATTTGCAATAGTTCATTTGTGTACCTTACCTTGGCAGATCTCTCCTATTCCATGTTTATTAACTTCAAATTATCCAGTAAATGGAATGGTTTTGAAAAGATGGTGAGTGCATATACTTATAGGATATAGAAAGTAGAGGAGATGTTCTTATATCTAATAATTTAGATTTTCAAATGGGACATGGCTCTCAAGTATTGAAATCTCTGAAGTTAGAGCGGAATAGCATGATAGGGTTTTTCTTTTGAGAAAATGGTTCCTTTTGTACGTTGACTCAATTGCTGGGACACAATAAAATTTCAACATTTCTTCAAAGTTGTGCCTATGCACAATTGAAAGATTATTTGAATAATATATATATATTTTAAAAGCTGGGACTCTAGAAATGTAACTCTCTTTGAAGAATATTGTATGTCAAGTAAGAAAATAGGAAGAACACTGTAATTGGTCTATGCATTAATCAAACAGGGCACAGCTGAAAGAGTAAATTTGGGGTTTCAGAGAAAATGGGCAGCAGCATTTTGGGTGCAACCAAATGAGAAAGATTGGCAGTATATTTTTGGCAAAATGATGCCCTAATAGTAAGTCTAACAAAAAGAGAAGCATTTTATAAAAAGGTAACAAGATGTTATAGGACTCCAAAAATATTACATTCTATATTCCCTTCAGCAAGTCCCTTATGCTGGCTGTGTCAAATAGAGCTGGGAACACAGGGGCATATATGGTGGTACTGTTCAGAAATGTCTAAATATTCTAAAAAAAAAAAATTGTTTTTCATGTTTTTCATTTTCTATATTCCTTTTCCCCTTTTCAGATACTTCTGGGTTGGCCTAATTTTTGTGGGGATTTAAACAAACAATAGTTTTATATGGATATTATTAGGGGAAGCTAATGTTTTCATACCAGACTTTTGGAGACAGGAACAAATCCCAGCAGTGGAAATGTAGGTAACAAGAGTAGAACATACCAGAGAAATAGAGGCGCTACATGTTACCCATGGTTGAAACATTGGAAGAACTACTTGGGAAATAAGATATAATCTTTACGATTTGCCTGGGTCAGAATGATCATAATTTGAAAATGTAATGCACGAACAGTTAGGTCTATACCTTCTCACAGGAAAATCATGTGTGACCTTCGATTACTGGACATAGAATAGATATCGTCGGCCTAAGTCCTTACATGTTAATATTGGAAAAAGACCAGTTGAAAAATTTTGCATTACTCTGGTTTCCCCACAGTGAATTTTTCTTATATGTATTTTTGTAGGGTTTTTTTTCTTTTCTTTTTCTTCAAGACATGTGTTTTTGTAATGCCTGTTCTATATGTACTCTCAATATGTTTTATGGAAATAAATAAAAAAGACATTTAAAAAAACATAAAAAAAAAAAAAAAAAAGATTGCGACTGGTTTGACAATTGCTGGTCAAGAGCTTCCTCAACATTGCCGGGATTTGATCAGGTGAAACACAGCTATGCATCAAAACAAAATCAAATAGCACACTGACTGTAGTTCACTCTTTCAAATATCTAGGTACATCACTAGACTTCGATGCATCTTTTGGCTTCCACATGGAAAAACTCTCATAGACACTTTATCTAAAACTGGGTGCCCTGTACAGAAACAAATCCTGCCTAAGCCCCACGGTAAAGAAACAGAGTGCAACAAATGCTAATGCCGCGTTGATCCCCGTTGAATATGGGGGTGTAGTGTAAGCACCCGAGCCACAAACCCACCCTCATAAACTTACTATGTTGTACAACTTGTTCTCCTGCTTTGTGCTACAATGTAATTAGATGACCCACCATTGTGACACTTTAAGAGAGCTAAACTGGCAGTCGATGGAATCCAGACACACACTCCATCTTTCCAGTTTGCTGTTTAAAAGCTTTTCTGGGAAGTTCCAACCCTATCTGTGTAGAATACACTCCCATGTTTTTACCACCTCCTATAATCTCTGATCCAGTACCAGCACTTTATTTATTATACTGAATTAAGGAAAAAAAGTAGCATGATCGCCATTTTCCAACAGAGCACTGCCATTATGGAAAAACCTTTCCGTCCACAATTAAATCTTCCCCGACTAAAATACTTTAATAGATATGTGTCTACATATCTCAGCACAGAATGCACCTGTAATCATGGTTGATTATATTTTTTACTTGTTCTGTGTTAAATGTATATTTTAATATTGCTTTGTATTTTTAATATTATACAGTACTCTATTGCAACAATGCAATATTTGTGGGCCAATGACATGCTTGAAAATGCTAGAAATCTCAATGTATCCTTCCTGGTAAATATTTTATAAATAAAGAAATTTCTCTATAGTTCATGGGGAATTTGATAGATTTAATTCAAGTCATCTTGAAAATAGAATGGATTAAAAAAAGGTCTTATTATTTTCAACTGTGTTGTATTTTTGCAGTAATATGCTTAAAATAAATACATTTGTAGAAATTTGGTGACATTTAAAGTGAACCTGTCAGGATTCATTGAATACATATTTTAATGTGAAGCTCTTAGATTTAAACCAACCTTACTTCTGTAATATCCATGTCAGCTTCGCCCATACTCTCTTCCTCAACCAGAGCAAACCTCCTCAGTGACTCTGATGTGCTGGCTTCATTCCAAACATCTAAATGGAGTGATGCTAGTAACTCCATTCCTATACTCCCGAGCCAGCACTATCAGCGTCAGCGTGTGCTGTGTGGAGAGCATAAGGATCACGTGTGGGACAGCTCTTGTGCTCTCCCTTGACAGCCAAATATTCAAGATAGACTCTATTTTGACTGAGAAGAATTGACTGATAAGGGAGAGCAAAATTGACTGACAGGTGGGATAAATAGCTATTGTTAAATATATTTTTCTTCCAATCTATACATTTGTTAGTTAACCTTTTAGCACAAAGTATAGATGAAATGTTATGCTTTTTCAAAAGATAGTAAGTTATAGGTACCATGACAGCTAGCCTTTAATGTAATAATGGCACTGTGAACATCCATTCCTTAAAAGAGCATGTTGATATCAATGACGATATCACCATCTTTTAATAATTTATTAAAATAAGCAATTGCTTTCTTCCTTTCCTCATTTCCAGTTTAATATTTTATAGCAAGGAAACCTTTTAGTAAGCACTGAAAAATATTATACATTAAACAACAGAACATAATGTTATAGTTTGCTAATCACATTAATAATATAATGCTCTTTATGGAAATTTCTTTGGCATTTGACAATGCAGTTTAAAGAATCATGTAAAATTCTGATTTCAATTGTAGGGAAATTTGCACACTAATGAACCACAGATACACTTAGTGATTTGCAGCCATCGCCGGTGATGCACAATGGTCTGCACACTCAGGGAGCCATCAGGTGGCCCATGCACCTGGGCCCACACAATGGGTATTGCTGAACATGGGCCCAGTCGGGCACAGTGGCCTTTTAAAAGTATGACCAGGCCCCTGTAGAATCGGCAATGCTAAAAGGAAGTGAAAGTCAGTTACTTCTTCCCACAAGCCACATGGGAGGAAGCACAGGAAGGGGGAGGAGCAAGGAGAGAGAGCCAGCTCCAGACCAACAATCAGGACCCCAAGTTAAAAATATGTTAACAGGAGGGTGGCTGCAAATATAAAAATTATGACATATAGGTGCTCATCTATCTTTACGTGTGTATCTGTGTGTCAGTGTGTGTTTGTGTAAGTGTGTGTGTATGTGTCAGTGTGCGTATCTATGTGTCAGTGTGTGTGTGTGTGTGTGTGTCACAGTGTTCCCACCTCCTATAATCTCTGATACAGTGAGTATGTGTTTCAAGGTGTATGCATGCACATCTTTGAGTCACGGTGTGTGTGCATCTATGTGTCAAGGTGTATGTGTCAGTGAGTGCATTTGTGTGTCAAGTTGTGTGTCAGCGTGTATCTGTGTGTCAATGTATGTGCATATGTGTGTCAAGGTCTGTGTAAATGTCAGTGTGTGCTTGTGTGTAAAAGTGTATGTATGTGCCAGTGTATATGTATATGTGTGCCTATGTGTGTATGTGTATTTGAGTGTGTGTATGTTTCAGTGTGTGTATCTGTGTGTATGTGTTAGTGAGTGTATTTGTGTGTCAGGGTCCTTGTAAGTTGCAGTGTACCTATCTCTGTGTGTGTGTATATGTCAGCGTGTGTATCTCAGTGTGTGTATGTTTCAATGTGTGTATATGTGACAGTGTGTATCAGAATGTGTGTGTATGTGGCAGTGTGTTTATATATGTGTGCACACCTGCAATTAACTGCAAACATTAAATAAGGTGGCAGAAATGCCTCTGTCACGTGTTCTTGGAGAGAAACCGAAAGAGAGACCGTTGGCCCTGGAACTGTTTTGGGCATAGGACCATGTGGACGGTCGGTCAAAATTATCACTTCCATGGAAATCCCGTACCACTGAACTGATCTGTCTGATTTTTTTAATATGTTGTTCCCCCAGATCGGGGCTATCAGGGGATGTGACTTTTATTGGGTTTCCATGTGTTTTTTGGGGGGTACTTTCAGGATGTTAAAATTTATATTTTCTGTGCCTGGAGATAATTGAGTTCCTGACTCAATTATATATCAGGCACAGTGGAGGGTTTATCCTGTTTTGTGTGGGAGTGTCCTGGACCTGGGAGTCAATGTAATTACAGTGTGTACTTTGTCACAATCCCCTCTTGGGTCCAGCGGGGAATGCCCCTGGAATATGTTATGGAAAACCCCTTGCATGGGGTCTTGCATGGACTTGTGGCTGCCATTAAACAGTTCAACTTCACCCTCAACACAGAGCCTCATCTTGTGATTGTAGGGAGCAGCTTTACCAGCTTTATCACTAGCTCTTGTGAGAACTATACTGCTATAATCTCTGGCATAGAAGAGGTCTACCCATTGGAAGCTGGATCCCTGACTTGGGTCCAGGGTGGGTGGAGGACAGCGAGACTCCAGCCAAGCTGCAGTGGCTAAGGGTCTACAGTGCTGATGTTGTCTGGTGGAGTGCTTGGAAATACTCGGAGATACTAGGAAGCAGTGATTGGCGGAGGCACCCAGTCCGGGTGCCAGGCGGTCCGTCACACACAACCATGAAAGGATTGTCAAATTGTTAATTCCCAGCTGGCATAGCATCATGGGGGGTTTGCTGATGGGGATCTACCTTTTGGTCATCTTTGTGCTAGAGGGGAAAAGTTCCTTGCACTAGGGCTCTCTCTACATAAATTTTTCCACTGTGCCTTTGGGGGATCAAATTAAACATTTTCAACACTATACACTTAACATAGAAACATAGAATGTGACGGCAGATAAGAACCATTCGGCCCATCTAGTCTGCCCAATTTTCTAAATACTTTCATTAGTCCCTAGTCTTATCTTATAGTTAGGATAGCCTTATGCCTATCCCACGCATGCTTAAACTCCTTTACTGTGTTAACCTCTACCACTTCAGCTGGAAGGCTATTCCATGCATCCACTACCCTCTCAGTAAAGTAATACTTCCTGATATTATTTTTAAACCTTTGTCCCTCTAATTTAAGACTATGTCCTCTTGTTGTGGTAGTTTTCTTCTTTTAAATATAGTCTCCTCCTTTACTGTGTTGATTCCCTTTATATATTTAAATGTTTCTATCATATCCCCCCTGTCTCGTCTTTCCTCCAAGCTATACATGTTAAGATCCTTTAACCTTTCCTGGTAAGTTTTATCCCGCAATCCATGAACCAGTTTAGTAGCCCTTCTCTGAACCCTCTCTAAGGTATCAATATCCTTCTGAAGATACGGTCTCCAGTACTGTGTACAATACTCCAAGTGAGGTCTCACCAGTGTTCTGTACAATGGCATGAGCACTTCCCTCTTTCTACTGCTAATACCTCTCCCTATACAACCAAGCATTCTGCTAGCATTTCCTGCTGCTCTATTACATTGTCTGCCTACCTTTAAGTCATCAGAAATAATCACCCCTAAATCCCTTTCCTCATATGTTGAGGTTAGAACTCTATCAAATATTCTGTACTCTGCCCTTGGGTTTTTACGTCCAAGATGCATTATCTTGCACTTATCCACATTAAATGTCAGTTGCCACAATTCTGACCATTTTTCTAGTTTACCTAAATCATTTGTCATTTGGCTTATCCCTCCTGGAACATCAACCCTGTTACATATCTTAGTATCATCAGCAAAAGACATACCTTACCATCAAGACCTTCTGCAATATCACTAATAAAAATATTAAAGAGAATGGGTCCAAGTACAGATCCCTGAGGTACCCCACTGGTGACAAGTCCAAGCTTGAATATATTCCATTAACTACAACCCTCTGTTGCCTGTCACTCAGCCACTGCCTTACCCATTCAACAATATTGGAATCCAAACTTAAAGATTGCAGTTTATTGATAAGCCTTCTATGTGCAACAGTGTCAAAAGCCTTACTGAAATCTAGGTAAGCAATGTCTACTGCACCACCCTGATCTATAATTTTAGTTACCCAATCAAAAAAAATCAATAAGATTAGTTTGGCATGATCTCCCTGAAGTAAACCCATGTTGTCTCTGATCTTGAAATCCATGTGTTTTTAGGTGTTCATCAATCCTATCCTTTAACATGGTTTCCATCACTTTCCCCACTACTGAAGTAAGGCTTACTGGCCTATAGTTGCCCGACTCCTCCCTATTACCTTTCTTGTAAATGGGCACAACATTCGCTAACTTCCAATCTTCTGGGACTACTCCTGTTAACAATGATTGGTTAAATAAATCTGTTAATGGTTTTGCTAGTACACCACTAAGCTCTTTTAATAGCTTTGGGTGTATTCCATCAGGTCCCATTGACTTATTTGTCTTTACTTTTGACAGTTGAAATAGAACCTCTTCCTCTGTAAACTCACGTGTAATAAATGACTCATTTATCCTTTTTCTCAACTGAAGTCCCTTTCCTTCATTTTCTACTGTAAATACAGAACAAAAATATTCATTGAGGCAGTCAGCCTGACCTTTATCCTCTTCTACATACCTTCCTTCTTTTGTTTTTAATCTAACTAATCCTTGTTTTACTTTTCTTTTCTCATTTATGTATCTAAAAAATGTTTTATCCCCTTTTTTACTGACTGTGCTATTTTCTCTTCTGTGTGTGATTTTGAAGCTCTTATAACTTGCTTAGCCTCTTTCTGCCTAATCTTATAGATCATTTTGTCTTCCTCACTCTGGGTTTTTTTATAATTCCTAAATGCTAACTTTTTGTTTTAACTATTTTGGCCACATCTGCGGAGTACCACAGTGGTTTCTTGAATTTTTTGCTTTTACTGACAAGCCTAATGCAATTTTCTGTTGCCTTCAATAGTGCAACTTTTAAATAATCCCATTTTCTTGGACTCCATTTAAATTGCTCCAGTCTGATAATGACTCCTCTACCCATATTCTAATTTTAGAAAAGTCTGTTTTCTAAAGTCTAAAACTTTTGTTTTTGTGTGGTGTGACTCAGTCACTGTTCTTATATTAAACCACACTGACTGATGATCACTGGATCCTAAACTTTCACCTACAGTAACATCTGATACCAAATCTCCATTTGTTAACACTAAATCTAGTTTGGCCTCTTTACGAGTTGGCTCCTCAACAACTTGCTTTAGAGACAACTCCAGTAGGGAGTTTAGAATATGTGTGCTCCTGGCACAAGTAGCTAATTTTGTTTTCCAATTTACATCAGGAAGATTAAAGTCACCCATGATGATAACTTCCCCTTCATTGTCATTTTAGCTATTTCCTCAACTAGTAGATTATCTAACTCTTCAATTTGTCCAGGGGGCCTATAAATCACACCTACACGAGTTACTGTGCGATTACCAAATTCTAACGTAGCCCAAACGGACTCTATGTTTGCCTCACTAACTTTTATTAGGCTAGATTTTATGCTATCCTTCACATACAAGGCCACCCCTCCCCCTTTCTTGCCTTCCCTATCTTTCCTATATAAAGAGTACCCTGGTATTGCTATGTCCCAGTCATTTTCTCATTGTACCATGTCTCAGTAACAGCGACTAAATCTACACTATCAGTTGCCATTATTGCCACAAGTTCATGGATCTTATTCCCTAAACTGCGAGAATTTGTAGACATGACTCTAAGCTTATCATTTTTTAACACACTTGCTACAGCACCACTAGCCTCAGTGCCTCTCTCCACAACACCACTAGCCTCAGTGCCTCTCTCCACAACACCACTAGCCTCAGTGCCTCTCTCTACAACACCACTAGCCTCAGTGCCTCTCTCTACAACACCACTAGTCTCAGTGCCTCTCTCCACAACACCACTAGCCTCAGTGCCTCTCTCCACAACACCACTAGCCTCAGTGCCTCTCTCCACAACACCATTACACTCTGAAAGTGCAGAAAATGAATTATGAAGAGCAACAGACTGTGCAAAATGCCTTTTATCCACAACTCTAAGTCTACCAGATCCTACAGTAATCCATCTGCCTTTCCTAGCATGTCTCTGCGGCAGTGGCTTTGCAGCAGTTCCAGTCTGAGTTTCTACACCAGATAATTTACAAATCTCAGACTTCAAAAATACAATCTCCTGCCGCAAGATAGAGAACTGTCTACAGATTAGACAACAACCAAACCTCCAAAAAGTGGAACGTGAAACAAATGCATAGCAATTGTTACACTGAACTAAACCTGCCATTCCAATTATAAGAATAATATAAATCGAACAAATCTTAACTTTTTTATTTATCCTCCTGAATACCTCAGATTACCTCCAGGTTATCTCCAGAATATCTCCAACGACACACTTAGAAACAGCACTTGGAAGTAGCACCAAGCTACTTGTCTATGTTAATGAAACAAACACATTTCAGCATTTATAAATAGCATAGCAGCATTAAAAAATGTTAATCTTTCTATGTATCCTGCAAAATGATCAATCATAATGACTTGGAATTAAAGCGATTTTACCCCTTACAAAGCTGAATTATAAAACAGTAGGACAAATCACATAAGCCAGTCTATTAAGTAATTGTATAATGACAAAGCTACTGTCGATTTAGTATTCCCTTCTTGGGTCTAAATTCTAGAAATCTGGCAATAAAACATGTTGTAAAGTACCAAATCATTTTCTATAAATAAGTAGAGTGTAGTAAGTAATTTGTTTCACTGTAAACACACTATGAAGGTTCATTATGTCACTGAGAAAATTGATTGAATATTTCCTAGTAATTTGTGCTACATTTTGCAGTGCATCATTCTGAATGATTGAAGTCATTTCAAGTAAATAATAATAAAAAGTGCTCTGAAATAGCAAATTGAAAGATGTCATAGAAACAGAAAATATCGAGAAGGCTATTTGAGAAAGCCCCAAGAGGCGGGGCGAAATGCGTCAAGTGACCTGGTGATCAGGATACAAGGAAGTGAACTGAATACACACACCAGCCAGCAGGACCTCCAGAAGGAGAGAGATTACACTGAACTGTTATCAAACTCCCCATGGTGTGCCCAAAGATATTGAAACATTCTGTAAACATTTAAGAGCAAATGCACAAATCGATGCTTTGGAGCAAGGTTTATCTTTTATGCTGGAAAAAAACCATACAGGAAATATTTTAACTCCAAAAGACAGATACTCCACCTTGTATTGTATGTATATTTCTGTTTGCTGTGGGGTTAAAGGGAAAACCCACTAAGGTGTTAGAGTATCTACCACTATTGGCATTACTCACTGGGATATTGTAATATATATATATCTACATACTTGTTATGATTCCTGGACCTCTATGGGCTACAAGAATTAAAGGACCACTATAGTGCCAGGAAAACAAACTCGTTTTCCTGGCACTATAGTGCCCTCAGGGTGCCCCCACCCTCATGGCCCCCCTCCCACCGGGCTGAAGTTGGAAGAAGGGGTTAAAGGCTTACATTTCTCCAGTGCCGGGCCCCCTCAGCGCTGGGGACTCTCCTCCTCCTTCCGACGTCATCAGCTGAATGCGCATGCACTGCAAGAGCCGCATGCGCATTCAGCCAGTCCATTGGAAAGCATTCTCAATGCTTTCCTATGGACGCTGAAAATCACAGTGAGAAGCGCCTCTAGAGGCTGTATTAACCCATATGTAAACATAGCAGTTTCTCTGAAACTGATAAGTTTACAGCTGCAGGGTTTACACTAGATGGACCTGGCACCCAGACCACTCCATTAAGCTGAAGTGGTCTGGGTGCCTATAGTGGTCCTTTAAACTAAAATGTTGTAAAAATGCAGCTAAGTATCAGTGGCCTGGCTTCATGTAGGCAGTAGACTACATTCATCCCCTGAGGGGTTACCCAGGCTTGTGACTCAGGGATATGCTGTTGCTGGGTCTTCAGGGATAAGACTAACCCTGGCATGCAGTGGACGATTTTCACCCCCTGAGGGAGAGGTTGGGTCCGACCCCTGGTCACTAAAGGCGGTAACCAGGCTAGCCACTTTTACAATAGTGCGTTGCTGCATCTTCAGGGCTTAGAGGCAGGGCTACAAAAATATGAGTAAATGCTTCCATGATTGATCAGGAAACAATAGTTTAAGTGGCTTCACTTTAAAGAGAAAAAAAATCATGATCATGTGGAATTAAGTTTAAGTTAAAAAAAGCACATTATCCAATATTGTACAGTTTCAATGAGATAGCAATAAAGAAAACCATTTTCAATGTGCTCTGTGGACGTTTTATTAGAAAAAAGGAAGATTCTGACTATGAATACTTTTTCCATTTTTTAACTGCTTTTAAACTTCCACTTCCATAATTTCTTAATTTAATTTGAAACAGCCAAAGAATGTAGTGGTTTCAAATTAGTAGTGCAATTTCAGAATTTTAAGACTTTTCCATTTTTGTCATGTTTACATGCCTAGCTGTGTTAATGCGTTAATGCACATTACATCCCTGTCTATTGAGCATGATAGCTGAGTTATTGCCTGTAGCACACCATCAGTTTCATGTTTAGGCACTCTACAGTAATTTGAATAGAATTTTGCTCACTTGCTTTGTGGGGGAGGAGGAGGAGAGAGAGAAAGAGAGCGAGAGAGAGAGAGAGAGAGAGAGAAAGAGAGACAGACACATATAGGGATAACCAAACAGCAGAATAAATTCCCCCTCTTGGGAATTTATTCCAGAGGTAGGCAAAGTTGATATATTAGATTCCGGTAAAAAGACCTTGTTTTACTACAAATCATTTTACCGTTCTATTAAAGCATAATTTAGACTAATAACGGGGTTATTCGCTAAAGACAGTCTGACAGTAAGGGTGACAGTTTAGCGTTTTTGCATTCACCCCACTGTCCAATCAAACCTCTGCCCACACCCCTTCCCTCTCTTTCTCCTCCTTTGAAATTCACTCAATTTGCTTTTTCAAGTCCATGTGTACAAATATTTGAGGTATTTATCGGCGCCCTGATCAGTGCCGGTGCAAGGATTTTTGGGTACACAGGCGAATATGATTTTGGCACCCATCCCCCTCCTACCAAAAAAAAGCATCTTCACCTATGTGCCTCTAAATGCCCTTTTTTGTGTCTTATCCCTTCTTTTAAATGTCTTATGCCCTATTTTTCCACATTGTGTGTCTTACACCTCCCTTCTGTATCTCTTATAACCCCTTTTGTTTGTCTCCTTCTCTCCCAGCCCCTCTGTGTCTTTTACTCTTCCCAGCTCCTTTGTGTATTTCTCTTTTACCCCCAGCCCGTCTGTCTCCCTCAGCCTTTTTGTGTCTCTTTTTCCTCTTTCCAACCCCTCTTTGTCTCTTCTTACCCCAACCCCTTTGTTTTTCCACCCCAGGCCTTTCTGTGTGTCTGTTTCATCCCCAGCCCCTCTTTCTCACTCCCTGTCCCATCTATGTGTCTCCCCCCCATGTACCTCTGTGTGTCTTTCTCCCCACTGTGTGCCACTCTCGCCTCCATTTCTCTTAGTGTTCCTCTCCCCTCCCCTCTATGTCCCTTAGTGGTCCTTTCCCATTCCTGTCCCTTAGTGGTTCCCTCCCTGTCCCTGACCTTTCCTCTTCCTGTTCCTTAGTGGTCCTCTCCCCTCCCTTCCCCTCCATGTCCCTTAGTATTCCTCTACCCTCCCCTCCATGTCCCTTAGTGTTCTTCTCCCCTACCTCCCTCTCTCCCTCCCTCCCATGTCCCTCTTTGTTTCTCTCCCCTCCATCCCCTGTCCCTTAGTGTTCTTCTCCCTCCTGTGTTGCCTGTACTGCCTTATTGACATGCCAGCCCTACCCCTGGTTCCCCTCATCTCTTCCTCGACCATTTTGCTGCCTGGCTTCCTTGCTTCCTTTCAAGTAATGTTCCATCCCTAATTCTCTGGGATTTCAACATTCCCATTAACCCACCCTTGACCTCAGTAGCCTCAACATTACTTTCAATTACTTCCTCCCTTGGGCTATTGCAGTGGGCTAATTCTCACGCAAATGTAGCTGGCTATACCCTAGAACTCATTTTTTCAAAGGAGTGCATGCCTGCAACCATGGCACACTAAGTTAACCTGCTACCTGCAGAGATGCTCCCATTCAGCTGAATGCTGCTGGAGGAAGTATCGCACCTTGTCAGACTTTCTGCATTATAAATTTTTCTTGCATTCATACAGTGCAGCCCTCACCCTTACTAAACAGTTTTACTTTTCCTGTCTCATTAGTTCATGATCCGACAATCCTAGGCACCTCTATAATATCTTTAAATCTCGTCTTCATCTTGCTGTGGCCAGCCCCCCAAACTAATCATTCAGCTGATAGCTTTGCATGTTACTTTACTGACAAGATTAAACAGTTAAGGAATTAATTATCCCCCCTTCACTCATCTCTAACTCAACCTCACTTACCATCCCTACCCTCCAACACTTCTTTCCAGCTTCTGAACCGGAGGTGGCTGCACTTCTTTCCTCTTGTCTCACGACTTGTCCACTTGATCCCATTCCATCTCACCTCATCTGATCTCTTGCCCCTTGTCTTGTGCCATCCTTAACACACATTCTGTTGTTGTCCCTGCTCCCCTTATGCAAGTTACTGTTGTACCAATCCTAAAAAATCCATCTCTTTACCCAGCTTCCCCTTCCAACTATCGTCCCATATAACTGCTCCCTTTTAACTCAAAGCTTCTGGAAAGACTTGCCTTTACCTGTCTGATTTGATTGCACAATTCCAACTCTCTCCTCGACCCTCTTCTGTCTGGATTCCACCCCCTGCACTCCACAGAGACCGCTCTGATTACAAGTTACAAATGATCTAATTGCAGCTAAATCCAAAGGCCACTACTCCATACTAATTCTTCTTGACCTAACTGCTGCTTTTGACATTGCTGACACGGCCTCCATCTCCAAACTCTTCAATGTCTTGGTCTCTGTGACATAGCCCTCTCATAGTTCCTCCTATCTCTCCTAACATTCATTTAGTGTCTCCATATCCAATGATAGCTCCTTCCCTCATTCTGTCTCAGTCAGAGTCTCTCAAGGTTTCATTCTTGGTCCCTTTTTGTTCTCTCTTTATACTGCCAATCGCAAATTCATTAATTAGTTTGGATTCCTCTACCACCTGTGAGCTGATGACACCCGGATATATCTGTTCTCCCCTGACCTCTCCCCTGCTGTCCTACAATGTGTCACCAATTGCCTTTCTTCTATCTCTGATTGGATGTCCTCCCGCTTTCTGAAACTCAATCTCTCTAAAATTTAGTTTCTTATTTTTTCCTCCTCATAACACTGATCCTCCTCCATCAACCTCCCTGCAGGTTGATGGTACCTGCCTCACCCTATCCTTTTAAGCTCACTGTCTTGGTGTCATTTTTTATCTTGGCCTCACCTTTGCCCCTCATGTCCAGTCTTTTGCTAAAACCTGTCAATTTCACCTTAAAAACATTGCCTGCGTCCACCCCTTTCTAATGCAAGATACTGCTACCGTGTTTCTCCGAAAATAAGACCGGGTCTTATATTAATTTCAGTCACAAAAAACACACTAGGGCTTATTTTCAGGGTAGGGCTTATTTATTTACGGTACCGGTATGTACATTGAACCCCCCTTTAATTAATCCACCCCCCCCCCCTTTAATAAATCCACCCCCCTCTAATTAAACCACCCCCTCTAATTAATCCAGCCCACCCTTTAATTAATTCACCCCCCTTTAATTAATTCACCCCCCTCTAATTAATCCAGCCCACCCTTTAATTAATTCACCACCCCTTTAATTAATTCACCCCCCTCTAATTAATCCAGCCCACCCTTTAATTAATTCACCCCCTCTAATTAATCCAGCCCACCCTTTAATTAATTCACCACCCCTTTAATTAATTCACCCCCTCTAATTAATCCAGTCCATCCTTTAATTAATTCACCCCCCTTTAATTAATTCACCCCCTCTAATTAATCCAGCCCACCCTTTAATTAATTCACCACCCTTTAATTAATTCACCCCCTCTAATTAATCCAGCCCCCTTTAATTAATTCACCACCCCATTAATTAATTCACCCCCCTCTAATTAATCCAGCCCACCCTTTAATTAATTCACCACCCCTTTAATTAATTCACCCCCTCTAATTAATCCAGTCCACCCTTTAATTAATTCACCACCCCTTTAATTCACCCCCTCTAATTAATCCAGCCCACCCTTTAATTAATTCACCCCCCCACCCCCTTTAATTAATTCAATTAATCCCAGACATAAAATATCTAGCGGTACTCACATTTCAAAGATTCCTTGCCGAGTCCGACCACTGGGAGCCTCACCGCCCGGAAATGGATCCTTCCGCTGAAGATCCGTGAAGGCAGACTGACGGCGCTGCAAAATGTCGTCATCACGTTGCGCGACGCTCCTCCTACAGCAGAAGAAGGAAGTCTCGCCGCAAAGGTACAATGCCTAGGTCTTATTTTCGGGGTAGGGCTTATATTGCAGCCCACCCCGAAAATCCGACTAGGGCTTATTTTCGGGGTAGGGTTTATTTTCGGGGAAGCACGGTACATGGAGCTTGTTCATGCGCTAGTAATCTCTTGTATGGATTAGTATAATTCTCTCATAATTGCTCTACCCAAAATCTGTGATGGATGCTACTGCCAGACTGATCTTTCTCTCCTCTCGCTCCTCTCGCTCCTCTCACACCTCACCCCTACATCGATCCTCCAGATGTCAATTCAAAATACTAACCCTTGCCTATAAAGCTCTTACCAACTCTAGTCTTTCTTACATTTCTTCACTGCTTCGTAGTTATGCCCCCTCTTGGCCTCTCCGCTCTACTGTGGACCTTCTCCTATCTGCTGCTCGCACCCTTACTGCTAATCCGTGCCTGCAGGACTTCTTGTGGGCGACTCCTTTCCTTTGGAAGTCCCTCAAAACCCATCTTTTCAGGAATACTTATGGCCTCCCAGAGTAACTTCTATCTCCCAAACCTGCCTCTTTCGCTCTCCTAGAGGGCCACACTCCACTCTCACTTCCAGTTCTACTATTTTCCCACCATGTTTCTCTGCTGTCTCCCTTAATACCCTTCCTATTGCATTTTATGCCTCACCTCCTCTAGACTGTAAGTTTGTTTGAGCAGGGTCCTCATCTACCTATTTTTTCAGTAGAATTTCTTTATTGTCTCATTTGTTAAATTTCCCTTTTAACGTAAAGCGCTGCAGGAAAAGATGGCACTATATAAATATCAAAAATAATCATAATAATAATAAAGTGAAAAGTCCAAGTTAATTAAAACAGGGTTTTTCACTGAAGTGAGAATTCAAAATGAATTTGAAGTGAATTTCAAATTTAAGGTAAAAAAAAACAAACTGGAAAAATTCAGTGCTTTTCAGTTACTCTGACCTTTCTAAATTCACTTTGAATTCACCTTTAACTCTCACTTTAGTAAAAATCCCTTAAAATTAATTTCAAATTTAAGGTCAAAATGGTCAAACTAGAAAAATTATTTTATGACACATGTCATGTGTCCTTAAGGGGTTAAATGCTTACTGTAGTGAAAAATCTTGTATGTCGTCTTTTCCTTCACTGCCTCTTCAACAGTCATATGTTGTTAGTTAGAACAAACAGCTTAAATATATTTAACAAGGAGCATCACCTAATTACAGGGCCCATTGTCAGGGCTTACCTGAGTTGGGAGTCCGGCAGGCAGAGATATATGCTCACCCTTGCAAGTAAACACAGGCCGAGGTGGTCAGGTAAGAATTCAGAGTCGGTGCACAGGGGCTGTGCAGGATAATTTTCCAAGTCGCAGTACAGGAACGGATAAAGCAGGAGAATCGTTGTGGGTAAGCCAGAGGTCAGAGGGTGCCAGAAATCAGGATCAACAAGAAGAAAGCCGAGATCAGAGGATGCCAGAAGTCAGAATAAACAAAACAACAAGCCAAGGTCAAGAGTAAACTGGAGAACACAAAACAGCAGTATGATCACCAGAGTCAAGGAACTGACACTGCCTTCTGGGAGAGGCAGTGTTTTATACCTGGCTAACGAGACCATCAACATCAGGTGTACCATGAGAGACAGGAGAAACTTCAATGCATGTCCAGCCCCCAGTACTGGATACAAGACAGAGCTGGATACTGGCATTACTACCGTGACACCCATACAGCGACTCATGGGGCTATTACTGACCTTAAGCCAAACTCCTACCATCCAGCAGAACATGGGTGATGCTCCAAAAAACATTGAGCAGATCGAGCAGATCATGGTCTTGGCTGCCGAGAAATTGAGATCTTATTCAGACAACCATGAGAACCCACACATTCCAAGATGGTGCCAACTGAGGCCTACTACACAGCTTTGTCTGAAGCTGAGAGTACACGGGAGGACGAGTCCTCTACCACTATGCAAGCTTCACTTCCTGCAATCACACAGTTTTCTGGGGTGGAGGATGCTGCTCCTTTGACTAGAGGATGTTTCGAGCAGACATGGCTGTAGTACGGGAGGAAATAGCCATGCTGACAGGCCATGTCCAGACTGTGGAAGTAGAGCTAGGAAGTACACAATTGGCGCAATCTGCCACAGATGCAGTGCTCCACACCCTGCAAAAAAATGTGGCGAAATGGGCCTGTGGCAGAATTGCCCCACTACATACAGCGTTTGCTAACCAGCCTGCTGTTGCCAAAGCAAGCTGCTGCTGACTGCTGTTTTCGATTGCCCAAGGCTGCTAAGGCAACCCCTGAGGCGCATAGGGATGTGCTCCTACAATTGCAAAGGGACTATGACAAGTCTGTAGTTTCGGGAGTCACAAGAGTATTTCCCTTACTGTCTTTTGAGGGCTCAGGTTATCCTTTTTTCAGAGATCTATCGAGATCAACCATGCAATGCAGGCAATCTCTTCGCTCCACTACAAAGCTACTAAGAGTGGCTGAGATTCCGCACAGATGGGGCCCACACCACCTACTGGTAAAAAAGACGGCAAGAAGTTCCCACTTACACAGCTCCAAGACGCACCTGCCTTTCTCCAAGCATTGGGAATTCCAGCTGAAATTCTTCCATCGCAAGGCAGAAGAACATAGGCGGTCAACGAAATGAAACACTAAGCACATCATAAGTCATCATAATGCTGTATGACTTGTCTTGACTGCTGAGGATGTATTGTTTTAAGTTTAAAGTTCAAGCTTGTATTTTCTATTTCTAAACCTCATGTCACGTATACATACCGGGTATCACACCTGATCAGTTGTCACGCACTTCTGGCTAATATTCTGATATACATGTCGCTTGTATTACATTGTGCCTAATTCTTCACCTGGTGGCCAACTACAAGAAATGTCTGACCTCTGTGATTGCCAACAAGGGTTTTGCCACCAAGTACTAAGTCGAAGGGGTCAAATACTTATTTCACTGATTGACATGCAAATCAATTTATAACTTTTTTGACATTGTTATTCTGTCTCTCACTGTTAAAATACACCTACCATTAAAATTACAGACTGATCAGTTCTTTGTCAGTGGGCAAATGTTCAAAATCAGCAGGGGATCAAATGCTTTTTTCCCTCACTGTATACACAATGGTCACATATAGACAATCACGAAAATACTCTGAAGCTCAGTCCAATCATGTCCATTCCTTTATTTTTTACACAATGCTATCCCTAATCATATGTTCATCCATGGTCTAGTCTTTCTGAACTATTTAATCTACAATGAATAATTTTTATTTTTGGGGAGAGTGTTACTGAGATCTGTAACACAAACATAGACTAATTTGTTTCGTACACAGATTAAAGCATGTAAAAATTTGCACTTTATGTTTCAAAACATTTAAGTTTAATTGTGTCAGGACCTTTAACCTCTTAGCAACTCATGGTGGAAATACTTCATTATGTTTGTCCTTCCCTTAAGAACGACCAAAGAGAAACAGTTGTCTAGCGCTGTAGCATAAATGATTTGGTTTTTGTACGGAAGGGTTCTGAAAGTGATTTAAAGGATTTCATTCAAACGTTAAACTCTAATGATTGGGGAATCTCTATTACAGTAAATTTTAGTAAGGCTATGGTAAATTTATGTGGAAAACAATAGAATCAAAACTAGCACATATTTTAAACTGGTAGATGTTTACAGTTACATTCAGTTACCCAGCAGACATTTCTCTTTCTGGTTGATGAGTGTACCAAGGTCACAGTTTCTCTAAATTAGGAGAAACAGTTCTGTCCTTGGGACATTTGTTAACCCAGTATCAAGAATCAAAAATGATTTTGAAAAGAGAGGATATACTAAACCAATGCTGGAAGAAAGTTACGTTAACATATATGAGATAAAGAGCAACATGCTTGTAGATTATAAAAAAAAAGATATACAAAGTGAAATAAAAGTTGTCCCCATTACATGTGACTACAATCAGAATGGCCATCAATTAAAAAACATTTTTTTTTTTAAATGTGTCCAATAATGAGACATGATCCAAAACTCTAGAATTATCTGTAGGGGGTCACTAGCCTAAAACAAAAGCTGGTAAAGAGTCATATTAATGAAGAACCAAAAATTAAAGGGAAAGGTTTGTACAGACATGATAACTGTTTAGCATGCAAAAATGTAATGACCCACATATAAGAAAAACGTTTTCAAAATAAAGGATTTGATAAGATGTTACTCCATAAATTTAATATATTTATTTATATGTTCCTGTGGGTTATATTATGTAGGAAGTACAAAATGGGGTTTACATAAATGTATAGAACACACTAGGATTATTAACTGTTTGACGGTCATAGTGTATTGCAACATTTTAAGATTGTACATAATGGAAACCCAAGGAGTATGAAAGTGATAGGGAAAACAATAGTAAATTGGACAGGAGACAATTTGGTAAAAATATTGGGTCAAAGAGAGATGAGATAGAATTGTAAGTTAAATACAATATAGCCTTTTTGAATCAAACATAGATTTTGAATTGTGCAATGTTGTTAGAAGAATATTTAATTAGATTTAAACATTTTATTTAGAATGAATATGTATTTTAATTATAATAAACTTGTTTTTTATAATGTATGTACTTTATTTAATCATTACTGACTGGGCAATCCATATGTAAGAGGCAATATTAATATATCGGCACAGAATGTGGGCTACACCTGCTTAGGCCCTGGTGGTAGATACCACAAAGGGTAGTTAAGAATGACAGGGCTACGATCCTCTGGGGCTTTCAGATGCAGACAGATATGCAAATAGTGGTCAACCAACCTGACATCGTGGTAGTAGAAACGGAATGGATATTCAATGACTATAATAGCAGGAAAAAGGAACATGAGAAGGTTGACACATACCAAGCCAGACAAATACAAATACGTGATAAAGGATGTGGAAAGTGAAGGCAATAGTGATAGGAGCAATTTTGGCTGTGACCCCCAAGTTGGGGAAGTGGCTTTAGCAGATTCCAGGTAGGACGTCTGAAATTGCTGTCCGGAAGAGTGCAGTTCTAGGAACAGCTAAGAAACTGTGCAGGACCTTCACAGGGCCCAAGAAAGAGGAATACAAAAAAAAAAGCATCAGGTATTATATATATATATATATATATATATATATATAAAATTATATTTACACACACCACTCGGGAGGGTTATGAAAATCATTATATATGTAGGATGCTCAAACTGAGACAAATTTACTGAGCCAACACAAAATATATCGGGGCTGAATGTAATGAACAAAAGTGACTGTAGTGTGGCCGAATATGAACCAAATGAACTGAGACCAAATGAACTGAGCCAAATAAAAGAAAGTAGCAAGGCTGACTTATCCCAAATATGCTGAGCTGAAACAAAAAAATGTAGAGTGAATGAATGTAGGCCTAATGTATAATCAAAGTGAGAATTTAGCATGGCAGAATGTAGACCGAATGTAATAAACCAGAACCAAAATGTAGCGTGGCCAAACGTAGGCAGAAACTACTAACCAAAGTGACCAAAATGTAAAGTGGCCGAATGTAGGCCAAATGTACTGAAACCAAATTTTGCATAGCTGAAAGTAGGCTGAATTTATGTAACGTGGTCAAACGTATATATTGTGGTTGAACATAGAGTGAATGTAGTGAAATCAAATTTAGTGCTGGCAAGAAAACCTTCCCACAACTCCAGGCATACTATTTTTACCTATATATATGAATGATGAACTAAAGCAAACTGCACCCTTGTAGTATTACAGGCATACCACCTTTACCTATATAAATATATATAAATAGGTAAAGGTAGTATACCTGGAGTTGTGTGAGGGTTTGCTTGCCAGCACTAAATTTGACTTAGTATATTCTGCTTATGTTTGCCATGTAACTAGCTCAGTTACTTAAAGCGGTACTGTCATGGCTGCATCCGTTTGTTTTTTTTTTATCCCCCTTCTGACTCCAATACATTTTATAGTGCCCCTAGTCACCCCCAAATGCCCCTATGCCCCCCAATTTACCTTTTTTAATAACATTATTTTATGCCTGAACCTAGTTCCTGGGTGCCGCCATCTTTGTGTGGGCAGATGAAGTCCCTGTTGGACACATCATCTGCCTACGCTAGATAGCGCTATGAAATTCCTGTGCATGCCCAGTTAAACACTTGGGCATTCGGACAGGAATTTCATCAATTAATTCATTTGTCAGAAATACGAATGAAGAGACATTTCTAAATGACAGGACGTTCGGGAAAAAAGTGAAAGGAGGCATCACGAGATCATGGAGGAAAGGGTGAGTATTGTGGGAGAGCCAGTGCTGAGGGACATCAGCGCCGGTCTAAGGTAAGTAAGAAATGGGTTTTTAAACCATTGCCACGGGGGGTGGGACGATGTGGGGCAGACTGAGGGTATTATAACGTTAGGAATAGAGTTTTGTATTCCTAACGCTATAGTGTTCCTTTAAAGCAAGTTATTATTTCTTTCTATGATCCACGCTGTGGATAAAATAAAAATTTAACAAATTATCGGTAAACTGTCTAATGCCAGATAATTTTTAACTGCTAAGCAACATATAAAGTATTTGTATTATACCTATGAGCGTTATAATAGTCATTTATTTAGGTTAATTTTAAAGCTTGTTGCTACACTGTATATTTTTATTGAGAGCGCTGCTTACTGTCTTTTTATCGTGTGGCTATAACTTTTTATAGGCTTTTAGGTTGCCAATGGGTATTAACAGCTTTTTACTTTTAATGAACTTAAAAGTGATATAGGGGGCTCTCTTTCCACATCTCTTTTTATAAGTGTGGTGTTACCACTTATTTGGTCATGCTGATATGCATCAAGACAATCTTCTGTTGTATTATTTTTTCATTTTCAACTAAATCATTGTTTTTAGGGCTACACTTGTTGACTGATGATTTAATCATGTAAATGCTGGGGTTGAATATCAGCTGTTGGGAGGTCAGAATGATTCCCCTAGAATGAGTATGTCTTTTTTCCTAGCCTCCTAGCCAATTCACCAAACTCAGCAAGGGGAAACAACAACCAGCAGACCAACCAGTGTAACGCTCACCCTTATTTGCTAAGGTTTACACAAATCTTGTTCAATGTGTTACTTACAGAATTAGTACCAAGACTAGGTATTGAAGCTGTTTGGGATGATGGATAGGAAAATGCTCAGGCCAAGAAGGATAAAAGTACCACCAGCAGTTCTTCTCATTGCATCCTTCTGAAAAACACTGACTATTTCAAATTTGTGCAACACTAAACAGAATACTGAATAGCTTTCATGGACAAAATGGAAATTAAGTCCGGGTTAATGAAACAGTTCCCTAAGCGTATCAACATTGTTAGTTATCTTACTGACCTATTTGATTTTTTTGTTCATTTATTATCCTCTCTAATGATCTTTCATCTCATAAGGAAGCAAATGCTGAGTTTTGTAACAAAATGCAAATTAATTTTCCAAAGGATTTTAAAGCTCAGCTAATAATGAAAATTATGTACAATGAAGTTTTGAAAACTTTGGCGACTATGCATAAACCTTGATTAAAATGTTCTATTTATCAGCAAATCCCTGTCAACCAGCAGGTTTAATCCTTTACTACTGATAGGCTGTTAAATATGTTGTTTAAATTGTGGTTCTTTCATTTCCTTCATAGTCAACTGAAGTTGTGTGATTAACTGCATATTTAGTACTGATCAGGTTTTTAACTTCTTTATGCTTCATACTGTACATACAGAACAGTCGTGGATAAACCTCAAAGCATCAAGCATAGGCAAATTAGAGCAAAGTAATTTATATCCATCTATCTGTCATACAATGTTAAAATCAAAGTATTCTGCAAAGACTAATATAAACATCACATGTAACAACTAGGGATAATAACATTGGTTCTACTGAATGTTAGCCATTCAGTTCTTTATCACACATTTTGTCTTCTCAATTCCTGTGTCCTAGACAAAGTGTTGTATTTTCAATCAGGATTAAATCGCAGATACTCTTGTGTGGGTCAAATCTACTAAAAAACTATTTCTGGTATTTCTAAAGTTTGATATAAATTTCATCAATGATACAAAAATCAATCGTTCAAATTCTTATTGAGCGCTGACAAATAACTAAGTCTAATTTTGCATATTCATGCATTTGATCTACCCTTTTCCATACATTTTTGCTAAAATGTCAAAATAATTAAAATGAATGATTTTACTGATGTTTAAGGAAAGAGAACTGCCTAGAATTAACACTTACGGGTGTATATAAAAAATACCCCTTTCTGTCTCATTAGAGATATTTTTGCCAGAAGCTCAAGGAAGCAAGGTAAAGGGTCAGAGTAGGACCCGTCTAGGGGGGGCTGCCTTGACGTTGGCAGGCGGGCATTCCCACCAGTGGCCATTGGAGTAACTTAAATATACATAGGGATTAAGGAGAGAGCGCAGGTAACCCTTTTTTTTCTTTTGGTTTTTACTATATGTATTAGCTGATGTGTACTGTAGTCATTGCAGCCGCCCAGGAGTGATGGGAGTGAGCGCAGGACTTTTCTTTTTGTATTTGTACTCACTTTTTGTATCACACAGCTAGCTTACAATGCTGCCGCCCATCCCATGTGTTCCCTATTAAGGGTTAACCAGTATATAGGGGTGTATATAAAAAAATACCCCTTTCTGTCTCATTAGAGATATTTTTGCCAGAAGCTCAAGGAAGCAAGGTAAAGGGTCTTAACACTTTGTATTTATATGCAGTCTAGACTTAACACTTAATTTGGAGAGTTGGTCACAAGTTCAGTGCATATTCTTCATGGCCAAACAATCCATGGTGTGAGAATAACTCTCTCCTCATAGATATTAGAAAATCAAAAAGAACATGGGGAGGTAGTTTTGTCCAAAAAAAGAACTTAAATGACTGTAGGTATATACGTATGGAAAAATAAAGGGTATACATTGATCAAACACAACTTAAAACCACTGAATAACATTAATTTACAATGATTACAGTGGCACTTGTCAAGCAGTGGGATATATTAGACTACACGTGAGCAGTCAGTTCTTGAATTTTGTGTGTTAGAAGTAGAAAAAAAGCAAAAACATCTGAGTGACTTTAACATGAGGTAAATAGTGATGGCTAGACGACTGGGTCAGAACATCTCTAAAATGTCAAATCTTGCAGGTTGGTCCCGGTATGAAGTGGTAAGTATCTACCAAAAGTGGTGCAGGGAAGGGCAACCTGTAAACTGGTATCAGGGTCAAGGGCGCCCACCCAAGGCTCATTGATGCATGTGAGGAGTGAAGGCTAACATGTCTGATCCAATCCAATCACACAGAAGAGCTACTGTAGGTTAAATTGCTGAAAAACGTAATGTTGGCCATGATAGAGAGGTGTCAAAACACACAGTGCATCTCAGTTTGCTGCATGTGGAGATGTGTCACTGCAGACCAGTCAGAGTGCCCATGATGATCCCTGTCCAAAGTGCCTTCAATGTAAGCATGACAATTGGAACATGGGGCAATGGAAGAAAGCTTCCTGGTCTGATGAACTGCATTTTATTTTTAAATATTTTGGATAGCCGGGTGCATGTGCGTTGTCTGCCTGGGAAAGAGATGACAGCAGGATGCACAATGGAATGGGAAGAATTCAAGCCAGTGGAGGCAGTGTTTTGCTCTGGGTAATGTTCTGCTGGAAATCCTTGGGTACTGGCATTCATGTGGATGCTAGTTTGACATGTACCACCCACCTAGAGATTGTTGCAGACCACGTTTATCTCTTCATAGCAATGGTGTTCCCTGATGGCAGTGGCTTCTTTCAGCAGAAAAAAATGGGCCCTGTCACACTGCAAATATTGTTCAGGAATTGTTTGAGGAACATGACAATGGGTGTTGCCTTAGCCTCCAAATTCCATCACATCACGCAGATGTTCAGTCGGATTGCGTTCTAGGGAAACAACAAATTCGATCAATGAATAACCCATGTCGCAACTTGCAAGACTTAAAGGATCTAAAAGATCTGCTGCTTATGTCTTGTTGTTAGATAGCACAGCACACATCATAGTGGCTGATTAAGCTGCAGCTACAGGCCCATGCACATGGAATAGCCCTATTGATTTTTTTTAAACTACTCTTCACATGCTCTTGCTTAAGTATGGAAACTTAAGAGGGATGAAGGGGATGGCAAAAAAATTAGTTAAGGTAAAAAGGTAAAGCTGATCTTGCGCACTATGCAAATGCTCTTGCTGCTTCAGTCTTTCTAACACTGTGAGTGCTAGTGCATCATTAAACACAATTATGCCAAGCTAAGGAAGCTGCACGATTGGCAGGCAGCTTGACATGTATTCATGCCAGGTTGGCCTTCCAAATCTTCAGGCAGATGCGTCCTCAAAGACACGCCCCCTTTTGGGGCATGTCGCCCCTTTGGACGGTTCTGGTTACATGATTTACTTCGGTGGCCCACCCTTTTACCCAACCCTCTCACATCCTGCTTCACAGGGTACTGCTTTTAGGGGGTATGAATTTACTTGAAAGATGAAAGTAAGACAGTAGCATAGGGTATGTGTTTTCGTAAAGCAATATCATGTGAGTTCTAAGCACCACCTCGGCCAGATACATGATGCTTGGGAGGTTTGGTTTTAGTGCTTTCTGTCGATACTATTCTGTAATTAGGCCAATCATAATTGTCAGCACCAGCCACAATAGGCTCTTAATCTGGCCCTGGTCATAGGTCTTGTAGAGCCCATGCCTCGATGCATCTGAGATGTTTTGGCAGCACAAGGAGGACCTACACAATATTAGGCAGGTGGTTTTAATGTTTTGACTGATCAGTGTATGTATCAATACACTAAACAATAGAAATAAAGATAAACGGAGACATAGTGCTTAGTGAAGAGCTTAAAATATAGTCTTTACCATTCTTTTCCCAAATTGTTTCACTGTGTGCCATTACAAAGGGAAGCTATGCTATTTGCAGATCAGACTGATCCCACCCAAAAAGGTGTTCCGGATCCAACATAGCAACCCCAGACAATCGCTTTGGCGTTGTTAGGCCTTTTTAGTGAGGTATAGCCAATACCACTGTAGGCACTATGAGCAAGGGCTCCATATCTGGATTAACCTTCACATTTGGGAAGAGCAAAAAAAAGCAAGGTGCAAGAGAATACTGAGAACTGACAACAGTTCAAGTTTCTTGCCATTCCATGGGTCCATCCTCAGATCTCAAGTTGGTGTAAGCTCATTGTGTGCCATTACAAAGAGAACCTAGGCCATTTGCATATCAGACTGATCCCACCCAAATTGTTGGTCCTGATCTGACATGCAGGCTATCTCTCTCTGTGCAAGAGATTCAGCAACCCCAGATGATTGTTTAGGACATGTCTTTTTATAATTAATTACCTCCCCTTGTTCATTTGTTTTTTTTATCATATTGTGTGGTCCGTCTAAACCTTTAGACTATCTGGTTATTATTTAAGTAAAAGACAAATTGAGCAGAAAGGCACTCAAATGTATTGAGACTAAGCTGTCGAACTCAAAACCCTATCAGTAAAAAAAAAAAAAATATATATATATATATATATATATATAAATAATAAGAGTATATAAATAAATGATACTCCAATCCAGGAACCTTGAAAGATAGTTTACACAGTCACTACAGCAGAAGTCCAGCAATGTTTTGATTTCAATTGAGATCTTTGTCAATTCCAAGTTAATATTCATAGTATTCAGAGTGATGGAGAATTGCTTAGTTGGATTATTATTTTGAATTCTCCATGGCTGGTACTTTGTCTAGACCATAATTTGTCGATCTATAAGAGGGGAAATAAACAAATGGGATGCATCTGAGCTAAATTTCAAGTAACACATGATCTAAATACTTAATTCAATGTGAAAACTCCTTTTTTTAAAATAAACTTTTTGTGAAACTTTAGTAATCTGCTATTTGTTTGTCATTATGGGGTATTGAGTATAGATTAATAAATAAATAAAATAATAAAATAATACTTTTTAAGGCTGTGATAGAGCAAAACATGAAAACAAATGAAGGGATCTGAATACTTTGCACAGTCTGACACACACTGCTTCACACAAATACTAGTACACACTCACTAACCCTTGCAAACACTAACACACACACAGACCCATGCACACAATGACATGTACACAAGCCTATATATATATAAAAATTGCATATTATCTGACATTCTCCTTCTATTAC
>OW240921.1:45285131-45333117 GCA_933207985.1 Pelobates cultripes
TACACGTCCACTGATAGGAGACGCGGAAGGTATTAAACTGATCAGAAAAATACTAAACACACCACTCCTATCTGGTGGCACATTAGCTTGACCGCGCAGTGCCCCAAATTTGAATTAAGAGGACCGACCAAGCATCTTCTTCCATCTCCCTGTTACAGAAATCACTGCCATATCCACACAAATTGTACAGAATGTCCAGGATAGTTTTCCAGGGACAAATGTTGTCGCCTGTTGAACGAGGTGACCTTGCTCGGGTCCCAGGTGTACGGTTCCTAAAATGGCTGCCATATACACGCCCACTGATAGGAGACGCGGAAGGTATTAAACTGATCAGAACAATACTAAACACACCACAAATAAGGTTTCTCTCCCGTATGGCTCCTCAAATGATGCTTAAGATTAGAAGCGGCTGAAAAGCATTTCTCACACTCCGAACAAAAATATATTTTTTTAACATTCTCTCCACTTTGAACGAAATGACGTTGGGGAAGAGATTAACATAATTAAACACAGGCAGTAAAAATACAGTTTTTAGCCATACCCTGTAACTTTAAAACTACACATCCCATCTTCATAATTACATATTTGGAATCAGCACACCTAAAACATAAACATAACCAAAAAATCAGCCAAATCCATCCAGGGGTTAAAAAGTTAGCTGTAGGTCCCTTTATGACCGACTGCAAGCACATTTTCCTGCCCCAAACAGTTCCATAGATTTGGGCTGTGAGGTCGGTCTATTTCAGGCTGAAAAAACGACTAAGTCCCATCGCCTAATGGGACTTAGTCTCTGCAGCTGAAATAATTTCCATTTACTTAGTGGGAATAGCAAGGCAGTAAAATAAAGGGTTTCGCACCAGGTCTGGGGACAGTATACCATTCTAAAGGCTCGTTTAACAAGTCTGAGGACACGGCCTTAAAGGGGCAGTGTCCCAATCTTCCTGATGTCCCAAAAAAGGTGTTTAAAGGGCCAGCACCAGTCACATAAAGAGTCCATAAGCCCCAATATGCCCACCGACAGTCTTAAAGGGCCATACGCACCAAATAAAAGTGCATACATCTTCACAATCTCCCAGGGGCCATAGTCATGTGGGAGGAGGCTGGCAAGTAGGCTTCTCCACAACCCAGGGAAGCAGGGCAATTTGCCATTTAAAGGGCCCGTTACAAATAGCAGTTTGTAACAAGGTGTCAATCCATATCTGCCAAGTGACCCGATGTAGTGGGACCAGTCCCTATTCTGCTCTGTGTCAGTGTGTATCAGGGAACCTTAGGACAGGTGTCAATCCATATCTGCCAAGTGACCCGATGTAGGGGAACAGTCCCTATTCTGCTCTGTGTCAGTGTGTATCAGGGATCCTTAGGACAGGTGTCAATCCATATCTGCCAAGTGACCCTATGTAGGGGGACCAGTCTCTAATTCTGCTCTGTGTCCGTGTGCATCAGGGGCTCTGAGGACAGGTGTCAATCCATATATCAAGGTGTCAATATGTCATATGTCAGGTGTCAATCCATATTCATTGTGATTTAGGAATGTTAGGTGATTTCTGCCCTTTATGGATTAAAACCAGACTCTGCATCAACTGTGTAATTTTCCATGGGGGTTTTGCCATGGATCCCCCTCCGGCATGCCACAGTCCAGGTGTTAGTCCCCTTGAAACAACTTTTCCATCCCTATTGTGGCCAGAAAGAGTCCCTGTGTGTTTTAAAATTAGCCTCCCCATTGAAGTCAATGGCGTTTCGGGCGGTTCGCCGGTTCGCGAACATTTGCGGAAGTTCGCGTTCGCCGTTCGCGAACCGAAAATTTCGGGTTCGCGACATCACTACTGGTAATAAGTCTATCGAGTCTATTTGGGATTTGCCATTCCTGTAAGTTGAGTTAAGGTCTTTAAACTATGTATCTGACCCTGTGACATATACATAGTGTAAAGACAGTCTGCAAATAGAAGTACGTCCCAGGTGTACAATTTTGGCTGTACATATATACCAACCTCCTCACTAGTTCCTGAAGGAGACAAGAAGGTTGTGGATTTCCTTGCATTGAAAAGTGGCCTACATATGGCTTGCTTACGATCATGGGAACCATAGTCCACAACAGCTGGAACGCCAGAACTCAGTTATCACTGATCCATAAAATGAGTAGATTGAATCTACATGGAGCTTTGTCTGAATCTACATGGCGCTTTACAAACATGAAACAATGTAAATTCTGTGTGTGGACAAACTTGAATGCTTGAATTTCTTAAATGAAATGTGTGTTTGTTGTATTTCATAAGTAACAATGCAGTCAAGTCACCAAACTAAAATGAATAAGAAAAACAAACTTTTTTTGTGGATGATCATTATTCAGATCAATAGCAGCAAATATTTTAAGAGCTTTTCGTAAAAGGGTTTCATCAATCCAGTGTTTGCTGTGAGCAGTTTGTTAAAACCCCTGATGATTACATTTTAGCAAAAACAAAATTGTCCTGCTGTAAAACCCACAAAACAATGCACTCTGACCGCGTTTGTTATTTTGCAGTCAAATCAAAATGTTGCTATCCAGCAAAGAAGAAAAAAGACTGCATTTAAAATGGTTCTGTTTTGATAAACACGGAAAACATAGATTTGTTTAGTTTTTCTAAAATTACAATAGAACTGGAACAATAAGAAAAGTTAATGTTCGCGCGTAGGGTAGTAATGATTTTCATCATACATCCTGTATAAACAAATAACAATATGTAGAGGTCCATGTGTATAGTAATTCAGAATAAGTGATGCAAAGAAATAAAAGTTAATTCAGTAAATAATCTCCCGTCAAAATCACAATTTTTATTTTAAAGGGGAACTTTAGTCAACATAGCTACTAGGCTTGTGCTATCTACTTCAGATGATTCCAAAATCATTAGCATTTTAGGTCATTCCTCATTCATCAAAAATTCATCAAAATCATATACAATGAGAGTGAAATTCGTCTGGGTGGATTAATATTTTTATGTTAAAAATATATTTTATAAATATTATTTTGTGGAAGACTCAGTTTCAGGGTTGAAACGTGTTGTTTTTTCATAATATTTTATTCTAATGCCTTTATTGCCTTTATATTTAACTAATAATGTCTTGGGACTTCTATTGAAGACGGAACTTCTGAACTCCTGTATCCTATGTGAATGTATGTCGGCTCAGTATGTTGAGTGGTTCAATATTTAAATCCCCCAAAAAAGACTGCGTCAAAAAAGCAAAAAGATTTTTGTATTTTGAAAATAAAACAAGAATACAAAAAAATGTATATCAGAGGGCACTCACACTTCATTACACAAGGGCAAAATCCCAGAGAATTTAAGTGGGAAGGATGGGTGGATTCGCCTGCTAACACTGTAACTGAAAACTATGACTTCGATGATCCATCAAAAAATAGCTTATTAAAAAAAAGCTTGTAAAAAACATAGCACCTTGCAGTCACAAAGAAAAATCATATCTCCAGAGTAGGGTACTAACGCGTTTTGTACTGCATGGTACTTCACCCTAGGAACAATATACTAACACTGATAGAAATAACAACAGCTGATTCGGGTTAAGAGTAAACCCCCCCAAAGGAAGAAGGGAAATGCAACACCGTGAGACACCATAAAAAATAAATCAGTAAAATGAATAACCAACACCAGAAATAGCAACAACAACAAAAAGAAAGAAGGAAAAATACATACATTAAAAATATATACATTACATCAGCATGAGAAAAAAGCTGACAGAAGAGATAAATATACTCAAAGGAAAGTTAGTAACAAATAAATAAGACATTAAGTAAACAGTGAATTATATTCATGGCATTAGATACAAAAGACTACTAAGTAACTGTCAGCATTGAACACCATAGCGTCATACACTCTAAACTGACTTATCTATCCCCATATGTAGTGTGTGCACAGGTGCAGTATGTGTAAGGGATAAAGAGTGTGTAGGGGTGCAGTGTATATAAGGGGTGCAATGTGTATGGGAGGTACAGTGTGTTTAGGGATGGAGTGAGTTTGTAGGAGTGCAGCTAGTGTGGGTGGTGCAGTGTGTGTAAGGGTACGGTATGTGTAGGCATGCAGTGTGTGTAGGGTTGTACTGTGTGTAGTGGTGTTGTGTGTTGGGTGGTATATAGTGTGTGGAGGGGTGAGATGGGAACAAATGTACGTTTTGTTTTTCTTTATTAAGAAACAAAACAAAAACCTTTATATCCCATTTCCTTTTTTCTCACCTATCGTGTCCTCCTTCCCTCACTCTCCTGTAGTGAATTGCCAGTGGGCCGGTGAGGGAGATCTTTGATCTCCCCGCATGCTTCAGAAGGCAGACAGCAAGGCCAGCAAGGGAGACTGCATGGGCTGGCAGGGGATATAAAAGGATCTGTCAGTCCATCACCATCGCGACCCACTGGGCATTTGCCCAGTCTGCATAAAGGCCAGTCCAGGCCTGATGGAGACTTTAATTTGCAGGGTAAAGATTTGGACATTTAGTTTTATTTTTTACACCTCACAAATCTATATTTATTAAATATATTAATCCTGAGAAATGACAGTTCCCCTTTAACATATCCAATTCCTTTTAAGTTCTTTGAAACTCCCAATTGTAGCAAAATGAAATTCTAAATTTAAGTAAATTCTCCAAAACAACTATAGTCACAGCTTCATTTTGGAATGTTAATATTAATTCCCTACAATGCAGCATTACTTTTGACCACAAACTAACCCAGCAGCAGGATGATGCTCTCCAAGAGGAATTATATTTTTAAGAAAAAGGTATATTTCCAGTATAATTCATCATGTTTAGAGACTTAGAACTCCGGAAGAAGCTAGGCTAATGGTCATCAATCTCCACATGCTGGACTATGGCAATAAATTAATTCTGAGAAAAAATCTATCAATTTCCATTACAGTGTCATTCATTAACAAGTTCAAGGCCATTTAAACAGTTGCATGCTCGCCAGGAAGAAAATGCAATAAAATATTTCCTGCAAACTCCAAATTCAAGGTGTTCCACATAAATTCCACAAGTATCGACAGAGTTGTAACATAAATGACTATTGGTAATACAATAAAAACAAACAGCAACAGTTCTTAGGGAAAACAATGTGACAAAAATGACTATGTTAATTTTATATAGAGGTTATGTTTTTTTTTAATGCAAAAACACATAAAAAAAAAGAAAAATATGCATACCTTCAAAATTTCATCTATTGCACTGTTTAGTAGATCTTCCCACAACTGCAGTTGGAACCATTCTGCTTCAGAAAGAAACTCTTACCCCTTAAAACCCCAGTACAACAGATATTTATAAGATAAGTATCAATTCATCGCCAAAATTAAGAGTAGTTCTGCTTATCATATAGGATGAGTGGAATGGTTCTGCAAACTAATAGCAGATATACAGCAGCTGCTATTGGCCTACACATAGCTCTGTTCACTGTTTAGTGAACTACACCATGTGCTGCTATCAGTCAAGTTTGGGCACGTACATGTACGATCCACGTCTCACTTCAGGAGGAGGGCTCAGTCAAGCTATAAATGCAGGGAGAAGATAACACATGTAAACTATTAACTTTATAAAGAGAAGATGTCACGCAATCACGGGGTTTTAGCACAAGACAATGGCTAAACGTCACATATTGATTGTGCTGGTTTTTAAAAAAAATTCCAAACAGATTTAATATCATAATATATATTGTATTCCTGGGTGTTCTGGCACAAATATATTATGACATGTAAATTAACTTAACGCCAGGCCCGGACTGGCCATCGGGCAAACTGGGAAAATGCCCAGTGGGCCGCGAATGTCACGGGCTGAGGCCGGCCGGTCCATGCAGAGCCGGCGCTATCCGAGCGCCGGCCCTGTTGTGTTCCATGAAGGGCCGTGGGGAGATCAAAGATCTCCCTCACCGGCCCACATGCAGTCAAACTTGGCCGCGGGCGGGGAGAGAGGGAGGGAGACAGCCAGCCAGGAGAGGAGGACCCGGCGGAGCTCTAACATGCAGCTCCGCCGAGTTTCTCTCGCGAGATCCGGACCGCTGCCATTGCAACCGGCCGGGTCTTTCGAGAGTGAACTCTAGCCCAAAGGGCTAGGGTTCACTTACAACGAGGACCACCAGGGATGGATGGCAGAAGCACGACCCCCCCCCCCCCTTCCAGGCTACAGGTAAGAAGGGAGGGGGGTATAAGTATAATGTCTGGGTTTTTTAAAAATTTTATTCTAAAAATAAATCAATATTGGCATTTACCTGCCTCCCCCCAACACACAATCCTAACACCCTCACACAGCACCCTAACACACATCACCCTCACACACACACACAGCACCCTAACACACATCACCCTCACACACACAGCACCCTCAAACACACAGCACCCAAACACAAAGCACCCAAACACAAAGCACCCTAACACACACACAGCACCCTAAAACACTGCACCCTAACACACAGCACCCTAACACCCTCACACAGCACCATAACACACATCACCCTCACACACACAGCACCCTAAAACACAGCACCCTAACACACATAGAGCACCATAACACACACACACACATCATCCTAACACAGCACCCTAACACACACACACATCATCCTAACACAGCATCCTAACACACAGCACCCTCACACAGCACATCACCCTCACACACACAGCACCCTAACACACACACATCACCCTTACCCAGCACCCTAACACACATAGTACGCTAACACACACACATCACCCTCACATGGCATCCTAATACACCTCACACACTGAACACCTCACACAGACACAGCACCCTCACACACACACACACACACACACTATACTCCTCACAAATGCACACTACACCCTCACACATACACACTACACCCTTCACACACACACACAGCAGCCCCCAAACATGCTGCACCACTCACACACACAATACTACACACCAAACATATATGTATATACTACAGAACCCCTCACACACATACTGCACCCCTAAACACATTCAATTCCAGACAAACACTAGACTCCTTACCCAACTCTGGATCATCTACAAAGATACACACACTAGATCTCTATATACACTCTGAATCCTCTATATATATATACACACACACACACACTCACACTAGATTTCCTATACACACTCCTGAGTCCTTCAAACACACTAGATCCCATACACACACACACACACTACATTTCTGACATACACACTCTGGATCCCCTACAGTGAGTATCCCAATTATGTAAACCCCTGAGACAAGTTTCAAGCAAACACAACGCAAGCATGCTATTAAATTTGTTTGCGCTGTGCAGAACAAATACAGGGCCCTTTTCTCATGCCCTGGAAGAGCATTGAACCAACATGCTCACTTTGAGATGGGGCGTGCTTGTCAATGGGGATGGCAAAACACACCCTATCTGGCCCTGCCCCCTTTTCAGTGGGCCAATGTGAATAAAAAATGCCCGGGTCGAATTTTTTCCCCCGTCCAGCCCTGCTTAAGCCACATGGACCTCACTTTAATTAATTTTAATCAGCATCAGAAATGATTCCATTCTGTGATTATGTTTTTCAAGTTATTGATCTGCAAAAGTCCCTATTAAAGCTTATGTCAATTTTTGTCGATAAACCATTTTATAAGTTTTTTTTTCTAAGAAAATTGAATAATTTCTGATGTCAACTCAAATAAATGAAAGTAAAGCCATAGTATGATGCACGCAAGCAACATGCGCAAGAATGCATACACATGTATAGCACTGTAGAAGAAACGCTAAATCAAGCAAGTGCCCATGTGGCATTTTCCTCTAGCCGCACATACAAGTGCGGGTCATGGAGCAGTAATATGAACATGAACATGTTTATACTTACCTCTTCAGCACTACTTACCCCAGTGCATGCTTCAGTAGCTTTTACGGGAATTACGGAGGTGACAGTTCTATGAGATGGCCACATGTATTTTTTATGTTTTTGTGTTCATGCTGAGTTTATAAACACTCTCAAAGTACTTCTCATAATAGGAGAACAATCTTTATTTTAATCTAATCCCTACCTCGCCGCAGATGATGGGGTTTACAGTCGGGGAAAGTGCTGCAGGCTGACCTACTTGATGTACTTTAAGATTTATTGCCTTCCATTATTAAAGCAAATGACTTAGATAATGTATTATTCCTCTATATTAGTTCTTAACAGAATTGCTTTTTTTTAACATAAACAGTTCAGCGACATGTACTTATCTTCAATCAATCGTTTTGCTTTTAGTATTTTCAGGCTGCACAATCTAATTTTCTCCAAAACAAACACTGTTGCATACTTATACCTCCTTCTTCAACCTTCCTTAAAGTGTATCAGTCAGAAAGAAGCCACTTAACTTTAAATGATAAAAAATCTGATTTCATTCATACATTATGCATTTAAATATGCAGTATTACTAGCAAATGTACAGAACTTTTTAAAATCAGAAATTAAAAATAGCCCATTATCTCAGTCAATTTACTTATATGATGTCAGGCCAAATGGTTAGGTCAAAAATCTCGATAAATCACTACTTATAATACAAAACACAAAGATTGTTGCAGATTCTGGCAACCCGAGAATAGATTTTATGCCCTATGGGATGAATTAGCTTAGAAGGATTTTTAACTCATTTGAATTTAAGATCTTTCTTTATTCTTTGAAAATCTATATGTTCACTAAAAAGAAGAAAAACATTTTCAGGATTAGCTGTATTCCTGCAGAATATTCCCTGATCTAATTTATTTTCTCTTCTGATCCTTGATAACTATTTCTGTGTCTGTAAACTATAAATGTTTTGGTTTCTTAATTAAATTGTAAGCTCTCTGAGGCAATCTTTAAGTTATTTAAGTTATTTGCGTTAAGCCGCTTTTAAGTTCGATTTGATTTTCAAAACAGCTAAAACGTTTACATTAGATGATAGAAAAAGTAAAATTATATATAATTCATTAGTATGTTAATCTTCAATATTAAAAAGGGTAAAAAAAAAGCACAGCTGTATAAATGATGTTTTTTTTCTTAAATCTTTTTTTATTAAACAAAAGTGGTTTCTCTTGCTTTGGTGCACCCATCATATTCTCGGTAGGGTTTCCAGCACTTCGTAAATCAATTTCTGGAGATTTTATTTAATCTGGTTAAATGATGTTAATATTGGCTAATCTTCTTTTGGACTTCATTACAATCAACGACATTGTTGGCAAAATATACTTGTGCAAAAATGCATTTCAGCTGCTTCAAACAAATGAAATTCCTTTAAATCTATATTTGTGTTTTACCTGTGGAGTCTTATTCAATGGACAAGTCTATAGGAGAATCTGAGAAGATTATCTGTACAGCAAACATTATAAAAGTGTCCTCTTTCTCCGGGATAGGGTTGTCTGATCCCTAAATTTGTTGCTTTTCAATAAATGTATGTAACGGACAGTTTTGCCCAAAAGAGGTTAAAAACCGTTTAGGCGATATTCCCCTTTTCCAGCTGCACCGACAGCTACTACAAGCACCAATCTCCTGAACTGCAAACCCACGAATTCACCAACTCCCGAACTGCAACCAAGGGAATACTCAAAACTCCCGAACTGGAGACACACGAATAGCTGCTAGCAGACGAACAGGAAAAGCCCCCAAGCGGCTTACACTCCTGGCAATCAGTCTCTAACAGCATACAGTAAATCCTCCCCCAATAATGATACGACACTTCACTTTTAGGGTTAAGCAGGAACTCATTTACTGGGGCTAACTGCCCGGCTTTTTTGCAGGTCTCCCACCTGGTGGACACTCCCCTAGGGGACCAAATGGGAGACTGGGACACAAAGGGTAAAAGGACCAATCACAGACTTACACATTTCAACCATCCCACAATGCATCACAATCCCTCCTCCCTGCCCTGGAGATAATTTGGGAAGTAATTCAATTATCTCCAAAGACAGAGGCAAGACTCCATTAACCATATGGCAGAAAACAAACAGTAAAAGACATAAAATTACCTACAGTTACATTCAGTACGTAAAACATATATGTTCTACATATCCCCAGATAGCTCAGGTCTGAGCGCACATTATTAAGCGAATGGCGCTCAGACCACAGGAATGCAGTTTAATCGCCATGGAGCCAAAGTCTTTACACAGTCAGTTTCATGCGAATGGGCTCCATGGGATTCCTATCTGGGGCACAACACACTCAAACAAAACTACCGAACACCGGGCCGTTCGTGCACTTTCCCCGAACAAGAAGGGAGGTCGGCGGCTTCAGTGGTGTTCGCGCAAAACTGTGTCCGATTTCAGTTGCATGAATTAAGCGTCGAACACCGCTGTGCATTCGCATGTTTAAAATGGCCGCGACCTCGTGTTCGTGATACGAATGGCGGCCACCCAGCATTCGTCAATTAAGCTGCGGTTAACAGCAGCTTCAGGGAGGTTAATTGCCGGCACACTCCAGCTCCCAGGTGGTCTATTCATTCATGCGGTTGTTCGGTAGATTGAATCTACCGAACACCCAGCAGAAAAGCACGAATAAGTCTTTTCTGCGGGGAAAAAAGATGTCTTTTAACATGGGGCCATAGTCCAAAGGCAGCAGGCGAGCAACCAGGCTTCTCCAGTGTACAGTGGCGAGGTTGGTTTCGCCACAATGTACCTTTGCAAGAGGGAACTTATGATGACCCTTGTCTCTCGGCTTTGTTATGTGAGATGATTTTTGTTTGAATGATGCATTTACGTTGATGTTCTACCTCATTCAGGGCGTCAGGATGTTAAATATTCACACATGGTCTAATGGATTTAACATGTGTGTTAATTTAGGTTTTGTTTAATTGGTTTTGATATCTCTTGTAGGACCTATGTGCTCACATTGCTGTTCCTGCACCTTATTATAGACCTGCGTGGCAAACGAAACATACTTTTTATTTTTATTTGTCATAGTCATAACTGAGGACCTGCATGTCTCTTTTTCAATCTTACTAATTTGTTGGAAAAATCCAATTTACAAAAAAAAGTGACCTCTTTATATATTAGCAGGACATTCATTAAATTGTGATCTATGTGACCATTGTGAATTTTATTGCTTTATTTTCTAAATAAATGCAATTATTGTAATTTTATTTGTCAAATATATTGATGATATCAGTAATCAATAAACAGAGAATGGTTTTAAAATGAGTCAACAATGGAAATAAAGCAAACTACATACAGAGCCCAAGCATGTGCATATCAGTTCATTAAACCATTCTTATTAAAATCACAGGCATTAATATTGATTGGCTACTATGACAGCCTCCACTTTATTGTGAAGGGTTTTACTAGATGAAGCAGAGACATTACTTCTATTTTGTAAAAAATAAATAAAATAAAAAATTCATAAAGTTAAACACTCATGTTTAGTGATTATACCTAGTTGTAGCCATCATTCCAGTTCATCTCAAAATATTCAACAGAGTTGTGGTTAGGATAGTCAAATTCTACTAAAGCGATCTCAACAAACCTTTTCTGCATCTCCTTACTTTTCCAATAGGCATTGCCATGGCCCATCTCTAACCGTTGGATGCACACAATCAAGAATGTTAGTGTAGGCTTTAAGATTAAAGTCTCCATTTAATTAGAGGCTTTTCCAAATAGTAGAAACTAACGCTAGGCCATTGTGTCACCTCCATCAAACATTACAAGTGAAATTACTAAACAATACAGACGCCAGTCCCTGGCAACGGCAAAGGTCAGAATAACCTGACTCACAGCCAGGTGAAGAAATGTGATCCATCACGCCAGAGAACATATTTCTGTTCTTGTGAGTCCAGTGGAGGTGAAAATTATATAAATCCAGTTGAAACTTGGTATAGTGTTTGGTCATTACATGTTTTAGTGCAGCAGTTAGTCATAAAAATGTATTTCATAAAAACTCCCAATCAATAATTATTGTACTTGTGCTGCTTCAAAGGCAATTTGGAACATATGATTTTATGATGCTATATTTATGGTTAGACATATGAATTTTATGATACAAATAGAAAAGCTATTGGGCTGAATAAACACATATGCACACAATTTCACAGGGCAGTAAGTAAATAAATACTAAATGGACCTGTAACATTAAATATTTCAATCAGAAAGTTATGAATAAATCAATTTACATCAACTAATACAAGGTATATTTTCTTTTCTCAAACTGCACTCACGTAGTGTTTAATTATCATAGCAAGTGGCATGGGAGTTGTAAAGACTCATACAGAGAAAATATATAACTTAGTAAGTTTTTCTTCTTTAAGGGATACTAAAGGGTTAGGAATACAAATGTGGATTCTAATGCTACAGTGTTTTAATTAACGTTTGCCCCTCTGCAAGGGTTAAAAAGCAGTTCAATCGAATCTTATTCCACCCCTCCCTGTTCTGCTCATGCCTGCCTGCCTCTTTGACTGATATTGTCAATCTTGATGATCTCAACCAATCCAATGCTTTCTCTTAGGAGAGCATTAAGAGGCTAGTGCGCATGCATGGCAAAATGCCCTATGTGACCATCTGATTGAAATAGCCAAGTTTTGCTAGGCTAGTTCTCTGGAAGCACCTCTGGTGGCTATCAGTATAACAGCCACTAGAGGAATTTAAACCGTACAGCAAAAATATTGCTGTTCTAACAGCATGGCAATGTTTTATGTTGTAGGTTTAAAACTAGAGGTAAATGGCAACCAGACCGCATCATTGAGATGAAGTGGTCTAGGTGACTATAGAGATCACTATAATAAAAGATACCCTTTAATAAAAGAATATACCGATGAAATATAGTATAAGTGTTTTCCTCTTTAATAAAGCCCATTTCAACTCACAACACAAAATGTGCTTAAGCTGTTGCAACTTGGTTGTGAGTGATGATGATGATAAGGACATATGATTTTTATGCTCTAAAAATAATTTAGATAAACTCTGATATCACTGCATCATATTCACTCTCTCTACAGCAATCTAGCTGACTGAAGAAGCGCTATTTGAGAGTGAAATGCGTATTGGCCATTTTTAAAGGACTTTTATTGAGGACTTTTTAAAACATTTGTTTTTATATATATTATACACCAATAAATGTGTTATTTTATCTAATATTCCACTCCAGTCCTTTTTGGAGCCTCCAGAGAATCTTCATAGGGGTAGTGCCATCCCCATTCAAATTGGCACGGAGTTTATACACCTAGAGCCAGGACCCATAGGCTCAGGACCAGGTGAGCACCACATTTATTAACATATATGTGTGCTTTTATGACTGCAATCTACACATTGGTTCGCTCTCCCTCTGTTTTTGTCTTTGAGAATCACTCCAAATCGAAGTAGAAGGGTGGTGCTACCATAATAAGCACACAAGCCTCAATACGGAGCCAGTGTTTCTATATACAGGCTCCTTGAAATGTGAGTGTACAATTCATTACGACATCATTATAACTATTACATTGCCACTTTAAATACCATCTGCACTATATTGTACTTTTTTGTATTTTTCTTCACATGTACTCTTTACTGTACCATTGTACGAAATAACGTTTGGTAAGCTGCATATGTTTGAGTGCTCCACTTACAGGTGTAGGTCCTTGTTACTTACACCGCACTAAAATCTACAATTTTGTTTAGAAAAGCTATTGGGCTGAATAAACAGAGGATAGAGGATATTTCCACACAAGTGTATAGAGCTGCCTGTAAATCACTTTCATCTTTTAAGCACTTTGTTACACACATCCCTCCGTAAAAAGAGGTAACCTTTGATTGGTATTCATAGCTTTCTTGCCTCATTTAACCTTCCCTGTCCTCTATCTCAGACCCTGTGTCCCCCACCAAAGCCCCTGTTCCCCCACCAATTTGTGCCCCCTCTCTAAGACCCTGTCTCTCCACCACTGCCCCTGTCCCCTCTCTCAGTCCCTGTGCCCCCATCAAAGTTCTTGCCCCCTCAGACCCAGTGCTTCCCACCACAACTCATGTGCCCCCTCTATCAGCCCCTATCCCCCACCACAGCCCTTGCCCCCCACCACCACCAACCCTGCCCTCCACCAGAGCACTGTGCCATGCCCCATCTCACAGCCCCTGTGCCCCCACCACAGTTCCTGCCTCCCCCACCACAGCCCTTGTTCCCCCTCTCTCAACCCACAGCCATTTCCTTCTTTCACAGCCCTTGTGCCCCCCACCACAGCCGCTGCCTTCTTTCACAGCCGTGTGCCCTACCAAAGCTTCTGTGCCCCCTCTCAGCCCCTGCCCCACCTCAGCCACAGTCCCCTCTCACAGTCCCTGTGCCCCCCACCACAGCCCCTGTGCCCCCTCTCTCTGCCCCTGTGCCCCCCACTGAAGCTCCTGTGCCCCCCACCACAGCTCCTGTGCCTCCTCTCTCTGCCCAGGTGCCCCCACCACAGCCCCTGTGCCCCCTCTCTCAACCCCTATCTCCCCAGCCACAGCCCCTTTGCCCACACCAAAGCTCCGGTGCACTGGTGTAAGAGACACACAGGTGAAGACGTATTGAAGACATAGTAAAGGGGGGGATAAAATACGCTAAAGAGGGTAAGAAATTCAAAAGAGAGGGCTGCAAGACAAGCAGGTAAAGACTCTTACTTTAAGGGGGAGGGAGGGCGACAAAATGCATCTTCGCCTGCATAGCCAAAAATCCTTGCACTGGCCCTGGATATACAGAAGTTACATTGTCAGATGTATAATATAAAAACATAAGCTTCCATTATACTTAATACTCATTTGTTAGGACCATCCTCAAATCTTCTTGCCCTTCTCCTTATTTTATTTTTATTTTCCTCTATGACTAGTAAACACATTAAACAACATTACAGAGTATTCTTGCACTTCATTAATACAAATCAGAATAGTGTTTCATGTCTCTAGTAATTCATACATCAAGAATGCAGATTTGCTGATGATAATGATGATCTGCTACTATTCTTTTGTTTTGTCACAAACTTGAAGGAATATTGTAGGCACCATCAAAAGTAAGAACAGAGAAGAAAACAGGTTGTGCAGACCAGCCATATACTTATCTTATTATTAAATGGTAAAATACATATAAATCGTGTTAACTTAGCTATAAGTTCACAAAGGTAGTCCATATTAAATGAAAAAAATATATATTGGTAATGACGGTGGTTGCAACAGGTAATCCAGTGTATTCACCAATCAAGATATGAAATGACAATAAATGATAGAGAGAACAACAGTGTGATATTGTTTGTGACAAGGGTAGAATCAATGTTATGCTAGAAATTAGGGATGTGCACGGGCAAGATTTTCGGTTTGGTTAGGCATTCCGAAAGGACTTCGGCACTTCGGTTCTGCATTCCAAAATTCGGGACTTCGGCATTCCAAAATTCGGGACTTCGGCACTTCGGAACTTTGGTTCAGTTCGGGACTTCGGAACTTCGGGATTTCAGAACTTCTGAAATGTTTTCTTGCAGCCACTTCGTAGATAACTCTCTAATTCCCACGGTCTTTCATAATAAGTGGGGGCCCTAAAAAGGCTTATTAAGCCTGGCCCCGCCCTGCAATTAGGCTCAGAGCACTCTGATTGGTTGGTTTAAGACAGGTAGATGAAGAGACTGACAGGTAAGTATCTACATTTACCTGTCACAGCACTCTGATTGATTGGCTTGAAATCCAACCAATCAGAGTGCTCTGTGTCATTTTACACAGCGTGGGAAAGTTCTTTGGAATATTCCCACGCTGTGTAATTTGACTCATAACAACACTCTGATTGGTTTAACCAATAAGAGTGTTATGAGTCAAATTACACAGCGTGATTCAACCAACTCTAAAGGCAGCAATTCTATAGTATGGATACCCTAACAATCTAAAATGAGAATTCAGAAAGGGCAAGACCAGTATATACCAAAAAGAGGAAGGAGATACAGTGCTAACTCTAAAGGCAGCAAGTCTGTAGTATGGATACCATAACAATCCAATTATTTAAGCTATTTTACATATAGTGTGATACACTTGTTTAGCCATCATTCGTATTTGGCGCAGCCTGATCCCTTTTTTCATAAAACAAAACAAATACACATAGTAAATACTGTATACATACATGCGGTTTGGTTATATTTTATATTGTACTCACAAGAATAAAGACATTAGAGGTTGTATCTCTCAAACAAGAGTATTACTTCATTATCCTTCACATTTTCCCTGTGTTCAAAATACTTTGAACCAATGAAGCATTAAACCATTACATAAAAACAATAAATAGTAAGAGATTATAAAACTCTCTGTGTTTTGCCATTTTGCACATACTTATCCAGGTACAAATGTAACAGTAAAAAGGTTACAATAAATAAATTTACTATAAATAAATAAAAATAAAACCTTCCTCCTTGTTAGCATCTTTTTAAATTCTTTTCTTTTTGTAAAAATGTCCTATTGATCCAGTATTTTAAACCTCGACCTGATGCTGGCAGTACAGCTTCATCAGTATCCAACGCTTTACGCAACAGTCTCATGTCGCTAGAGCATGGCAGGTTCCTACACAGTCTCTAATTGGAGAACCTGCTCCTCTTTTAGTAAGACCGTTTTTCTCAAGGTGATTGTGGGTTTTTATGCTAAAGGGATTTTCTTATATTCCACCAATTCTGTGAACTTGTACAAATACCAATTTATCAATGCTGCAAAGATGTCATGTTTTGCCCCTTAACTGTAGCAGGTTATCTACAATTCATAGTTGTCACTGCTGGTAACAGCCTTTTTGCTGCTACAGGTGCTCATAGTTGCCTTTACTTACTTTTTGATCTTTCGTTTACTTTAGGGTATCCCTTGGCATTACTAATACATTCTAATTGTTTGTGGTCTGTTTTGATATGGAACTTTTCTATTTAGGCCAGATCTTTTTTATGTTGGTATAATTTTTCCTATTTTTGTGAGGTCTACATCTATATCTTTTATATTAAAATGTTCCCTAACTGCTAGTTGTTTTTTTTTTTTTTTTTTAAAGAATCAATCTAATTAAATAGACTTTTTCTGCTTCACTTCTGAAGCTCTTATCCTGCTGAATATTTAACAAAGGATATTTAAAAACATTGTACCCTTTCCTCTAGCTAAACATGACACCTCATAGACATTACTTTTGTTACAGTGCTACAGGGCAGTTTTGCTGCCAGCTACAATTCTGGCTCTTATACGAGATTCTGAATAGGAGCCAACACTTGAGTCTTGATCTTTTGATTCACTGGCTCCCTTTGTACCTGCACTTGACATTTTTATTCTGTACACTTTATTTGTGTGTAGTGTGTGTTTTTTCTTGTTTTTTTTTTATATCTATTCAAAAAAGATGTTAATACGGTTACATATAATAATTCTCTTGTTTCTTTTACAAGAATGTATTAAGAATGACTTCACATTGGTGGAAAATCTTTTGGAGCTGTGTCACGTATCCTTCGTATCCATGTGGCAAAAACGCAGATAGTTACCTTCCGAAGATTGAGGAGAGTGCCGCTCTGCGGTCTTCTGCCATAATGCCTGGCTTTTGCGGATTGTCGGTGCACGCCGGACGCTGTGGACCCATGCAATTATATAGCTCCATGTCCATCCATGGTAAAGATGACATCACACAAAAGATGCACACAAACGTTTCGGGGTCAAGGGCTAGGTACAGCCAATCGGATCTGCAAGAGGGTTGCAGTTATTCCTTAGCGCATTGCCCTGTTGTGGTTTCCCTTAGATGGTTATCCGACAGTGTGTTCTTGATTGTGTTTTTCTGTTTTTTGACTTTGTTTTGACTTCCCTGATTTCTGGTACCCTTGACTTTTGACTTTTCATTATCGCTGTGTCTCATTCTCTGTCCCTGACCCCGGCTAGTTTTCTGGCTATTCTCAGGGGGGGCTTGCTTTCATTAGTTTTCATTTTTGATGTAGTAGTTGGGTTATTCTCTTATTACACATTCAACCAGACAGAGCAACAGAACAAGACATTTTCATATTTACATCCGAAGCTATTTTGTTCAATAGTAAACTCACTGGGGGTGAATTTTTACTCGCCAATTGCTAGTGGTTGAGTGGAAATATTAAGCCCTATTTTTCTATTTCATCTTTCACCACATCATATTAGGTACAGTTCACCTTTACTAAGATAGTAATCATTTTGAATATAAATATTCTTATGTTTCCCTATAGAAAAAGCCAAGACACCCAGATGATTAAAGTCCTTAAAAGAAAATTTCTGAAGTCTTTTAATTTAATATGAACCTACACAAAAATGATAAAGTAAAATCTAACATAAGCCCTTTTACAGATACAGAGATTCAATGAGAATAGATGCTAAGCAAATCTGAAATACATTTTTCATTCTCATCAATCTAGGATTGATCAGTTAAGAATTTGGAAATGTACAGTCATCATACATTGACAAAAGGGAATTGTGGGACCCATCTCAAGCATGTGTTTTTCAGCAGTGGTCATCAGGGCTAGTGCAACCATAGGCAAGTACAGGCAGCTACGTTAGGGCACACCAGCTCAGGGGTTTGCTGTCACGTATTCATCCGCACATAAAAATGTGGTTAATGGTATTTACTGTCCTAACAGGAAAAGTTGTGCCAAGCAACATTACTGTCCTGACAGGAAAAGTTGTGTCGAGCAACATTACTGTCCTGACAGGAAAGGTTGTGCCGAGCAGCAATCATGCTCATGGAAACCTGGTAATTACTTTTAGGGTCAAAGGCCGGTCATCAAATCCACAGGAGGGTTTTGTGCTGAGCAGCAATCAAGCACATGTAAACCTGGTAATTGCCTTTGGGGTCAAAGGCTGGTTACAGCCAATCAGACCCAACTCTCCTCTTGCTCATTGCTCTGTCGTGGTTTCATTCTGATGGTTATGCGAGAGTGCGTTCCTAATCTTGATTTTCTAGTATTTGACTTTGGCTTTGGCTTTGTTTTGACTTCCCTGATATCTGGTATCCTTGACTTTTGGCTTTCCCTCATCTTTGTGTATGAATTATGTGTCCCTGACCTCGGCTAGTATTTTGACTATTCTTGGAGACATTAAGACCGGCCATTCTAAGGTCTGGTTATATGTTATCCTTAGTCCTAGGTGTAACACAGTACTACGTGCTGGATCAACTTGTAATCCTGACAGTTGCATGTTTCAGGGTGATAATCAGAATAGAAGCACAAAGCACAATGCTCCTGCTTCTGCATGCCTGCTTCTGCCAGTCACTCCATGATCTTCTGTATCCTCTACCTGATCTGACAGGCAATGCTCACTGAGAGCAATGAACAGTTCCCTGTCAGACCAGGTAGTGGAGACAAAAGATTCTCTGCCACTATCTGCTTGGACACACTACAGAAACAGAGGTGAGCAGAAGGGAAAGGGAAGGAGGCCATAAAAGGATGGTGGATTCCAAAAAGGGACTGGGAGAAGGAAGAGACAGCTAAAAAGGGCTGTGGGGGGAGAGACACATACAGTGGGGCTGAGGAAAGGACAACATAAACATACAGTGGGCTATACATAGGGCTGGGAAGAGACATTCAAAAGGTGCTGGGGAAGAGAGCCACACAAAAAGAGCTAGGGAAAGAGACATAAAAGGGTCCATGGAGTTAAAGAGACATATAAAAGGGGCTAGGGGAGAGATATAACAAAGGGGTTTGTGGGGAAGAAAGACACAAATGGTCAGGGAATGGTGAAAAGAAGCACACACAGGGGCTGGGGATGGGGAGCAAGAGACACTCAAAGGGGTTGCAAGGAACAGACACACAGGGGGTGGGGAAGGGGAGAAAGAGACACAAAGAGGGTCTGAGGTATAGACACACACAAGAAAGAGACAAAGAGTGGCTAGAGAAGGGCTGAAAAACACAAAGAGGTGCTGAGGAAGAAGCACATAAGGAACTGGGGAGGAAGAGAGATACAAAAGGGTCTGGGCAGGAGAATGAGACACACAAAAGTGGCTGGAATGGAAGAAAAACACAGAAAGGTGATGTGGGGGAGATAGACACAAAAAAAGAAGTATACTAAATGATATAATGAAAAGAATAAAAAAGTATAAAAAAAGTCACTGGTAAGTCCTTCCTCTTGGCCAGGAGGAAGGACTTACCAGTGACTTTTTATATACTTTTTTATTCTTTTCATTATATAATTTAGTATACTTTTTTTTTGGTTTGTATTATATTTTAAAGAATAAATTTTGTCCATTATTGAAATCCTTCTTCCATCTTTTTTGCTGCTAAAAGAAGGGTGGTAGCCTCCTTAAAGGCACAGATACCTGCATACTAGGAGCCAGGTAGAATTGCCATTTTACTCTAATATGCATCATTGAACACTGTGATTTACTACACAAGGACTTTTCCTTTTTCTTCACTTCCTTTATGTATGCATAAGGATCAACGACGATTAGAGGATTGATTGGGTATTGTGCCGCCTTAAGTACACACACGCCGTTGTGATCTGAGCCTATCCTAATTGGCTCAGTTACATGTGAGTGGGTCTATATAGTATATTTACCTATTGTGTTTGTTACCTAGCGTTACTTGCACCATCTGTATTTATATTTGTTTCAGATCCACTGTTTTTTCTCTTTATACATTTGTATGCATACCCATATGGATAAGTTGGTCAATACTTGAGCGCTCCACACGTACACCAGTGGTGGCTTTTTGAATCTACTACACTGAGTGTTCACCTTGTTCACTTCTATATATAGGGTGGAGAGTCCCTATCCATAGTGGTAGCTGCTATAAATACTTCACGATAAACGATAAGCACCTCACTAACACACTGTTTCTGTATTTATTAGTAATTTATCTGCCTGTAAATAACTAAGGTATGTTTTAGAGGTATAGAGAAATACAAGTTGCCCTTTACAAAATATTATTTGAAAAGTATACTTATACTGTTCATTATTACGGTTTAGCTTCCTACTTATCATAATGCGGGAATACTTATTTCATGTATATCATACCATTTGTATTTGTTGGAGATATTTGGGTTAAGAAGTTCCACACAGTAAAACATCTAACAATAAAGATTTCATCCTAAAACTTGTGAAATGTATTATTCATTCCCTTGTGGAATATGTGATGTTCCATCAAATCCATGTAAGATGTTAAGAGGCTTTGTGTCTAGATAGCTCCCAAAGGATTGTAAGGTCTCCAGCTAAAATCAAGTTACAGAGATTGAAGTTTTATTCTACTACAATCACTTTTGTTTTTAGAATTTTTTTTTTGTTTGTTTGTTAGATAGATAATTCTAAAATAAGGAGTGGTAGATATGCTGTACAATTGTTCTTGGAATGATATCTCACATTCTGCATTGAGTTGTTGTTGTTTTTTCCCTTGAAAATCAAAAGTGGAAATAGCAGTGCATGTTATATGAAAAACATATAAACATAGAATGTGACAGCAGATAAGAACCATTTGACCCATCTAGTCTGCCCAATTTTCTAAATACTTTCATTAGTCCCGGGCCTTATCTTACAGCTAGGATAGCCTTGTGCCTATCCCACGCATGCTTAAACTATTTCACTGTATTAACCTCTACCACTTCAGCTGGAAAGCTATTCCATGCATCCACTACCCTCTCAGTACCATCAGACATATTCTTTTAAGTGTAAATGGCCCAAAGAATAGACAATATTATTAAACAGAGCTCTCATTTTAATTGTTTTGTCTAGAAATGCAAGTAAGAAAGCCTATGTAGTTAGTTTACTGGTAATTAAGAAACAGCTATTAAAAAGCATAAGATTGTAAATTCATTTGGGCAAGGACCTCTTTACGTATGATTCCTGTATGTCGTGCGTTTTGGTAGAATAAAATGTATGTCATGTTTACCTATTGTATACCACTGCAGAAATATATTGTCTCTATATAAATAATTGTAATTGTAATGTACATTATTTTGTAACATACTAAAATATGACAAGTATGAATACATATCCCCTTAATGGGAATGTGTATAATGGGCAAATTTGCCACAGTTTGTCCAAAATGTAATGGTTTTTAACTTTATATTATGCCCGAGTTATTTATTACTTTTTTACTTAAAAGGACACTATAGTCACCGAACAACTACAGCTTGTTGTATTTGTTCTGGTGAGTTTAATCATTGCCTTCAGGCTTTTTGCAGTAAAATAGTACATTTATATATATTAAATTAAATTATATCAACAGGATGTATTTTGTAAGACGCCACCATCTTGGATACTGAATGAAGCAAAAGTGCTTCACCGGAAACGGACATACCGCTTTCTTGGGAACCCCGACGGATGTGTTCCACTGGGCTGAACACGTCACCCTATTGGGAAAGCATCTAAAGAGTAAGGACTAATAGCCATCTTGAAGGTGGCAATAATGGACATACGCCAGAACTGAAGTATCGCCATCTTAGTAGTGGTGAACTACCTCTGCCCGGACCATATTTGGACATGAAATTACCTGAGCAGTGGCCTTACCTGTTTGTGTACCTGGCAGGGGGTATATATAGGTGTATATATAGGTGTGCAAGCTGGAGGTAAGACATATTGAGCCTGAGGAAGACCATATATGTTTGAAATGCATTGTGCTTATATTAATTTGTTTTTTTATATATTGTTGTAATAAATTATTTTTTTAACTATCTTCATCTGGGTTCTGAGTCCCTGGGAAAGATTCCACACTTGCAATCTTGGGAGGAACAACCTCTTTATAAGTGGATGAAATGTTTCTATAGTTCAGAGCCTAACTTTTATGGCTCTGAAAATTGTGAGTGTTCTATTTTTACTTACTAATTGATTTTAGTTGTAATGGTTTACACTATGGTATGTTTTATGTTCACAGGGTCTACAGTTAATTGCTATTACTTCAAAAAGGATCTTTCTGTTAATATATATTGAAAAAGTAAAATACAATCTGAGTTTGCGCTATCACCTGCGTATCACCACATATATAGTGTATGAAGTAGACATGTGCAATTCGTTTCGGTCCGAATTAAAATTCGGCCGAATTTCGGGTAATTCAGGCATTCGGGTGCTTCCAAATGTCCGAATAGCTGAATTGGCGAAGTGCCGAAATTACCAAATTTCCAAAGTGTAGTAGTGCCAAAGTGCCGAAGTTCTGAAGTTCAGAAGCACAGTATTGCCTAAGTACTAATATACTTACCCAGTGAAAGAAGAAGAATGTTACATTATATACAATTTCAAATAAAAAGTATACAAACATAGCCAGGGTTCAGCTGTAAGCATTTGCAACACTTACAGCAATCAAGTAACATACATTCATATAAAATCTAAGTTACTTAGCCAGTCATGTAATGACAGGAATGAATAAGTAGATAACTCCCTAATCCCCACGGTATTAGGGAGCTATCTACTAAAAGGCTGAAAGACCTGAATTAGTAAAGATTACTTAGTATTAGTTAATTATGTCCCTACTCGCTATATCGCGAGTAGGGGCATGTCTATTAAACAGTAAGCAGTCTGTGGCTGCTCACTGTTAAAAAAAAAAATGGTCCCCCCTAAACGGTGGGTGGGGCCCTAAATAAAAATTGGGGTGGACCTAATGTCCTCCCCCGACCCCCACCCCTGAGCGCTGGGTGGGTGCCCTAAACAAGAATAAGGGGGTGTCCTAATGTCCTCCCCCTGGCCCCCACCCCTGAGCAATGGGTGGGGGCCCTAAACAAGAATAAGGGGGGACCTAATGTCCTCCCCCCTGGCCCCCACCCCTGAGCGGCGGGTGGGGGCCCTAAATACTAATTTAACCCCCCTCCCCCAGGTAACTAGGGGTCCCCAAACCCCTAAAAAAATAAACCCCCTCACCCTAAAAATAATGAGGGGGACCTTTAACTAAGTACCTGTAAAAATAAAAATAAACTTACCATTCGATGTTTTCTTTCTTCTAAAATCTTCTTTTTTCAGCCCCAAAAAGGCCAAATAAAAATCACAATTTAAAAAAAAACCTGAGCGCAAAAAAAAAAATCCATCTTCATCCCAGCAACTCAGAAACGCTACACAGATGTATCATGAAACAAATTAAACAGCAACGGTTAAATCTTTTTTATTTTTTCATGCTTTAGAGTTGAACCTATGGGAGTCAATATGACCCCATAGTAAAAGGGACAGTTAATGCATCTCTTAGGCCCCCACTCGCATAGCTGCTCACGGTAGAATTATAGTAATAATCACTGTAGAGAAGGGATTCGGTCCTGAAAATTGGGTAGGAAAAGGACCATGATCTGCTAATATATTTTTCATGACAGTTTTTTTTTTTATTTCTTTGGACTATGCAATGAAAAAAAAAAAACTCATGGGGTAATATATACATTTATTAAGCTCTCAAATGTGATAGTAATATTTATTTTAATTCATTTCTAGGAAAAAGTCATATATTTCAAAGTATACAAACGCTTATAAATGTGTAGCCTGAAGCATTGTCACTTAGAATATATTCTGCAAATAGACTATTTAAATCTTCCAAATGGCTCATAATCTCAGCTAGTATATTGTTAAATCTACCTTTTGTAGACTGCAAACATTTTTTGTTTGCACAAATAAATTATTAGTTATTGTGACCATAAGAAAGATGAACTAGAAAAAAATTGATTAGTAGTAAGACTGTCGAGAATTTATAAAACAAAAAACGTCTAAAAAAAATAAATTCAAATTATCCAAAAACATATAAGATCATAAGTGTTTGTTAAAGAAAAGTATAAATCAGATTAATTAATAATCAATTCGTATATTGCTGGAATGCAGGCTGAACCCAGATATAAAAAGCTGTAATGTTTCTTTCTTTTAGAATCTATAACTTTAGCACTGTGATACTAAGGAAAATTGCAACAATTGTATCATACAGATTGATCACATTGTTATATTTACTCTATTTGATATTTTGTGTCTCTTGGGGTCACCAGTTTTAGCTTCACTGGCATCTCTTAAGAAACACTAGAACTTTTTATATCTGGTCTCAGCCTGCAATTCCAGCAATATACTAATTGATTATTAATTAATCTGACTTATACTTTTCTTTTACAAACACTTTTCATCTTATATGTTTCTGGATAATTTGATATAGTTTTTTCTTTTCTTCATATATTTTTTGTTTTATAAATTCTTTACAGTTCATCTTTTGTTTTACGAACAGTAATATTTTAAATCAATATATTAAACGCTAGATTTTAATTAAAATGATATGCTTTGCTATTTGAGTCTTGGCCAAATTTTAATCTACTTCCGTGTTGCCTTTGTACAATCATTTTATAAATATGTTGTCAGCTTACATATACACCCTGCAGAAACACTGCTGAATAATGCCATGTAAACAAACAAACTTGCAGGTTTTATCGAAGTTTTAGCTCACAGAAGTCTCTCCAAGGCAATCTAATTAGACGCTTATATTTCTCCAAGATGCAGAATCCCTGCCAGGCCCCATTAACAACTGGAGTGTGCCTGCCATTTAGTGTGGAGTTGAGAATTGGCTCAGCTTCCTTCATTAAGCCCCTCCGAGACTATGCTTACCTGTTTCTTCGAGTTTATAAAAACAATCTATACTCTGTATTCCTTATTGACCTCACAGGTTCCCTCATGGCAGGGCAAACATAGCTGGTCATGATTAGCTGACTGTCAAAATATTAACCCTTCCCTTTGATGAGACTTTTTTGGACACAGTTGATTCAGCCAGCGCTGTGAATATTAAGCGGATAATTACTTGTTAATTAAGAGCCTAACAAGCAGAGCAGATGGTTTTGAAGAATCCATCACAATCACTTTCTCTGGGGAGCCTAGAAAATGATGCTTAGAAGGTTAGTGAGGAGATACAAGTATGTGAACAGGGGGAGAAGAGTGAAATGAGGGCAAAGATTTGGGATGCAAGACTCTGTATAAACCAAATAATCAAACAGCATCACGCGTAGGGTTAAATAAACTATGGGACTTCTTACTATTTATCAAATGCCATCTCAGCCTTATCTAATGTGTCTTGTATTTGTGCAGTATGCGGACTGAGTTTTAAATGACTGGAAGGCTCAGTGTCCTTGGAAAAGCCTTTGTGTTTCCCGAAAGGGTCTAAAACTATAATGAGGCAATATTTTGTTCCAAAACATATGTAATCACTTTGCATTGTTATTTTTTTTTTTTTTTTTTAATATTCTGTTATAATTGTTAAATCCTGATGTTGTGGATCCTCTCAAAACTAATGTTATGAAAAAAATTAAGATCAATTAAAAAAATAAGATAGGTCATACTACTACAATGGTTTGTAGCTTAAGAATATGGTTTTTAACAAACTGAGACCATGATATGGAACATATTTAATGCTATATCGAGCAAGGGTAGAAATTCAAGTAACCCATGGCCAAATTATGTATGCCCCCTTTTAATCTTACTTCTGTTACCTCATCATTTATGTCAAGGGGAGGCAACCTTTAGCACTCCAGATGTTGTGAACTAACTACATATCCCCTAATGCTTTGCCAGCATTATAGCTGTGAGAGCATTATGGAAGATGTAGTCCACAACGATCTAGTCCTCTTCTTTATCAAGAGTTTCAAATTTAGATTCAGATTCAACTTTATTATCACTGTACAATGTACATACAAGGACAATGAATACATAATACATAAGTATATTCATCAAGTGCAAATTTTATATTAATCATAACAAGTGCAAATAAAAACCACTAGGGGCAAAATTACAAATCAATGTACAAAGGCTTTGTAAAAGCCTAACATATCCTCTTAGGCAGTATAAGTAATGCAATTATATTCTTAAAAACCTGTACCCTATAAATTGAATGTAAAAACATCATCGCAGAGGGACCAAAACTATTCCCAATGGGTCCGACAATAGACTCCTCTAATGTTTTCCTGAATAATCCATAATTAGGATGAAATGTGTCCTTAATGATTTCTCTCATTCTCTGGGCACAGCGTTTATTGTAAATTTCTTGAAAGTTGAGAACCAACAATATATTGAGCAGTCTATAGTACCCGTTGAAGAGCCTTCCTATCAGCTACTAAACAGTTACCGAACCATGATAAAATACAATTTGTCAAAATGCTTTCAGTTGTACTACGGTAAAAGTTTTTCACTATCTGTAGTGATAAACAGGCTTCCTTAAACTTTCTTAAAAAAAAAAAAGAAAGAAACGCTGCTGTGCTTTCCTTATCTACAGCAGTAGAATTAGTGCTCCAAGTCAAATATACTCACAGAAACTTAAAATTGGTAATGCGTTCACCCTCATCTCTAGTTATGTGAATAGGGGTGTGTATGTATCCTGTCTTAGTTTGTCTAAAGTCCACAATTAATTATTTAGTCTTTTTGATACTAAGAGCCAAGTTGTTATTAGCACACCACTCAGATAAGGAATGGATGTCATTTCTATGGGCCCTTTCATCTTCATTGCCAATAAGGCCAATCATTGTGTTATCAATCATCTTGCAAACTTAATTTTATCATGAACAGGAACACAGTCATAAATGTACAAAGAATAAAGAAAAGGACTGAGCACGCATCCCTGTGGAACACCGGTGCTTAAAGTCAGAGTAGTGGAAATCATATTACCAAACTTCACAGGCTGGGGCCTATGTATAAGATATGGAGGGAAGTATTAACCCCTTAAGGACACATTCCGTCATGATTCCCTTTTATTTCAGAAGTTGTGTCCTTAAGGGGTTAATTCAGCTATGTAAGCTTATGTAAAAGTATTAAAAGCAAAACAAAAATCACATAAAAAATTACAGCTCCACATGAGAATTATTTTTGTCCAAGTACGCTAGGACAGAGTGAAGGACAGTGATGATAGCATCTTCTGTTGACCTGTTAGGACCGTAAGCAAACTGATGGGGGTCCAATGCAGTGGGCAAACAAGATTTGAAATGGACAAGAATCAACCTCTGGACACACTTGGCTACAATAGAAGTGAGAGCAACTGGTCTAAAATTGTTAAGGTCCTTTGCAGCAGCATGTTTTGGCACACTATTAGCTATAATATTAGCTGTCTTAAAGAGGGACAAGCAATGCATCCCTTACACACAGCAACACACAATGCACCCCTTACACACACTCAATGCATCCCTTACAGACGCACACACTGCATCCCATACATACACAAACTCACCTTGCAGCCCTTACACATACAAACACAGATTCACACAATGCATTCCTTACACACATCAGGACATCCCCCACACACACACTCCACCCCCTGTGAACATACTCATTGGTGGAACATGAAGGTGGACCCTGGGACCCAGACCTTGAGCTGTGTAAAGGGCCCTCAAAAAAATGGAGCTGCTTCCTGTTGATCCCAGAACATTGATTTTTGTGACCACAGTTACAAACCGCCTCCAGAGAGCCTGTTCTACACCAGACCAGTGGAGCCAGACGGCAGCTAGAGCCCATCATCATCCTCATCTGGTTGTAAGTAGGCAATCTAGTATATTATTTATGGCACTAATCTCTAATTTACCTCACATTAAAGGGACACTATAGTCCCCAGAACCACTACAGCTTAATGTAGTGGTTCTGGTGTCTAAAGCCTGTCCCTGCAGGCCTTTTAATGTAAACACGGCAGCACTGCAGCACTGGTGTTAGTTAACATGGCAGATCATATGGGTGGGGCATTGTGATGTCACATGGGGGGACGGCAAACTACTTTTGCCTAGGGCGGCAAAAATCCTTGCACCGGCCCTGCAGACACTGCATTCCTGTGGGCGGACTCGTGGGGGGGGGGGCAGCACTTTGGGCGGACTCGGGTGCAGGCACCGGTGGGCCCAGACCTTGAGCTGTGTCAGGGGCCCCAAAATTTCTGATGGCAGCTCTGGTAGGAAGTATAACATGGGTGGCAAGGCAGAGCAAGTGAAGGATATATAATGGAATGTGAAGCAGGATGTCGGAAGAGGGAGGGGAATTTGTAATTTAAAAAGAGGCTGCCCAGTGCTAGTCTAGATAAAGCTTCCTCATTAGTTTAAGTTAATTTGTATTACAATATTAAAAATGAAATCGAAGGACAATCCCAGGGGGACTCCAGACACTATAACCACTTTAATGAGATGACTCCATTACCCTGCCTACAGTTTCCCATTAATAAGAATAATAGGAGATGGTACACAATTTGTACCATACTGACCATGAGCTGAAGTGGTTATGATGATTACACTTCCCATTTATTGGAGAAATTTGATTGATACAGATTAACATTTTAGGACAATTGTTACGTTTTGTCAATTGTAAAGTGTTTTATAATTCAATAGTAAAAAGTGTAATAAATACAGTGAGAACGGTGTGAGTGCGATCTAACACCTGAGTGGGAAACCCCTTATACCACTCAAGAATAAGCATAAAATACAATACATACAATAGGTGGATCACACTTCTTAAAATATCTAAAAGAGAATAAAAACAGCAATATAGTGTAATACTGTCAGCAAATGGATATCCAATTAATGAATGAAGGTAGTCAGGTACTCACAAACCGAGAGCCAAACAAGGACATGTGGCTCTCATGGGAACAGCACTGGGACCATTAATAGGATGTCCCTTTCCTTCTGTGGATCTTCTGTTAGCCAAAAAGAAATGGAGCTGGAAACACTTACTTAAAAAGTAAAGTGTTTATTGATCCCAATAAGGGTAAAAAATCAGGAGACTATCTCCAATAAAACATATACAGTATAATAAAATAGAGTCCAAAATCAACAAGGAGTCTCTATTTTATCTCCAATAAAACATATACAGTATAATAAAATAGAGTCCAAAATCAACAAGGAGTCTCTATTTTATTCATTAATTGGATATCCATTTGCTGACAGTATTACACTATATTGCTGTTTTTATTCTCTTTTAGATATTTTAAGAAGTGTGATCCACCTATTGTATGTATTGTATTTTATGTTTTACAATTCAATATAAACTTTACAAGGAGGAAGGCAAGGAGGCCATAAGAGAGAAACGGGTCCAGCCATGAATTTTTCACCGCTGTCCTGAGCTTACACACACGTTTATATTATCACATGTATAAATACATTTAGTTTGTGTACCCTATTGCTTGTCCCGGCTTGCTGGGGGGGTGACGAATTTGGGAAATTTGAATACACCTAATTAAAAGAATGAAATGGCAGGGGCAGTTAGAAATGCAATTGGAGGTAGTTACAGCAGTCAAGGGCAATTGATGACAGCATGAGTCAAGGTTTTGACAAATTGTATTTACAGTAAGTAGAAGAAAGGGGAGCAGATTGAAAGAACCAACAGTATGACAGTTCTGTAAAAAAAAAGTTTTTGTGGAGATTTTAGTGAGGGGTAGTTGGGTACTTTGTCGACAATAAATTGGTAGTGCGTTCGTTGAGATTTGATTATAGTGAAATCATCCCAGTCATCTCCTATTATAGGGGTTTGTACATCCCTTCCTGCTTCTCATATTAAATACATTTCCAAACTAGTCCCACCGTAGAGGGGGTACAGGTAAAGGGTGTTGGATGCCAGATGTGTCACTGATAAAAGAGCATGACATCTCAGGGCCTTTTAATACAGTGTTTGTCTTTGGAAATGTGCCCTTCCGTATCTAACTGGCGTTGTCAAGGAGAGTATGCTGCAGGCAATAAATGATACCAGTATTGGGCCGAAAATGCAGTTCCTTCATTGCTCAAACTCCCTAAGCTGGTTATAATCTGCCAGGAAACATATTATTTCTCATTAACTATAAATGTTTAGAGTGAATGTCCATTATCGTCAAGCTGCTGAATGAGTTGATGAATAGCCAAAGTCCGATCTGTCATTCAGCAAACATTATGTCTATGTTTATATTCAATTAATACAGACCTGTCAACTCTCCCCCCCCGATTTCCCCGGGCCTTGCTGATTTACAGTCCCTCCCAGAATTTGGCCACCAGAGTCCATCTACTAAAAGGGAACATATTACATTACTCTTAACGTCTGCCAGCCTTTTAGCTCCGCCAGGGCGTTAAAAGGAAACGCCGCACCAAATAATTCGATCTTCCCTAACGGCAATAACTCTTTGACTGCCATGGCAGGCAAGTGTTGCTTTGAAAAGCACCCTTACTCTGAAAGGGTTAAATATATCCATTATTTGCATCAGCTTACAGAACTAATTTCTGTCTGGGACCAGATCAAAAGCTTATAGCTGCTGAAATTTAATAACATGAAAGATTTAATGGTTTGCTTATATAGAGGGCAAATGGGGGTTATCTATTAAACGTTAAGTGGCCGTGATCTGACAAGTTACACAATGTAAAATAATCTAAATAGCTTAGCTGGTGACACAAACCCAAAAGTACTTTTGGCCAGGCAGCCTTTTCTGGTGTTAAATACCAGATTCTTGGTCTCCAGCACAGAATGAGTTACTCCGTTGCACTGCGAATGTTCAAAGGCTGGGGACGTATTAGAAGCTGTTGCTGTATGGTGCATTTACCAGAATACTGGAGATTAGGGACGTGCAAGGACTGTGTGGGTGATCTTAATTATTATCTTTCTGCATTTTATAAACCCTTGGACATTCCACCATGTCAATCTAAATTGATACTTGGAATGCTGTGTTTTCAGTATTTACTATAGAGCTGGTTTACAAGAGTGCCCTCTACTGGTTGGGAAAGGGTACTGAAATACCATGAAAGTAAAGGACCGGCTTACAGATCTGCCTAGCCCCTTCACCACTGTAGATAGTAATGTAGAAGTAATTACCTTTTGCGTTCCTGCAATGTGTGCTTCTGTGTGTGTGTGTGTGTGTGTATATTATACTTTTGTATTTATCTCACACCCAGTGGTCACACAAGGGGAGCCTATGAATTAGCCAGCAGTCAGCCCTGAGTTATGTCTTGGCAAGTCTTGTTGTAATTTTGTATACCTTTCTGCACGACAGTGTCTCCTAATACACAGCATTGTTCTGCAAACACAAACAAAGAGCATTTATTATTTTTAAAGTGCGGAATCGAATAGGGGAGTGAGGCATTGTCATTCTAGCACAGTACATACTTCGTTCAGTTGCATTATTGCTATCAAAAAGTGTTACAATGTCAAGGTTGGACATTAAAACATGAATCATAAAAAACAGGGGGAGAAAGAAAAAGGAAAGGGAAGGAAATAGGGCCAAAAACGGGGACTTCCTAAACACTTCAAAAGAACATTTCTTCCTGACTACACTTACTATGTAGTAAACAGGTGTCTCTTTGACATATATTAGACAGTAGTTTATTATGTTGATGTAGTATTCCCTGACAGAATGTGTCACTTTGCTTTACTCTTAACCAGTCAGGCCATGGTACAATGTATTTGTATGCTTTCGGTCAGGGGTACTTGGAGACCTTTTGAGATTTAGGCTAACCCGCTGGGAACACAGAATCGGTTATGAATAATGTAATAAAATATGTAATATGTAGTGAATGAGACCTTGTTCAAATTCACATGTACCCTGTACCTCTTTTGTCCCCACACATATGAGGATATCTTGTTGATACGCTTAAGAAGAAGGCATTAAATACTAACTTGCTATATATAAGCCCATGGAATTGGAATATACACATATGTTCAGTTACCATTATGGTTTTACTGCTCAACCTTTTCGGGTAAGCTAAGAAAAAAAACTATTTAGCGCTTACCACCCGTCACTATAAGTTCACTTGGAGCATATAGTCGCTATTTTTCTATGTTACTGTACATTGATTTGATAGAGTCAGCATCTCATTATCCCTGTTACCTTTTAAGTTTTTTGTTAAATTCAGCACAATTCGGTAATCGATGATACTAACACCTGCTTGTATGCACCACAAGAAGAAATGTACCTCGTGACTATAACAGTCTACCTAGCCTTATTAGTTCCTACCTACTGTCGAGTACACAAAGACAAGGTCAGGGATTCCAAAGGTACGAATATTTAAAATAACAAAGCCAAGTCAAACCAGAAAAACACATTGAATACTATATCACACTCTCTGGTTACTAAGACCACGACAGGGCAAGGAAATTATGTCAGAGAAGGATTTACATAGGCATTCGTGTGTGGTGATTGGTTGAGGAACAATTAGGACAGTTAGATTTTTATATATATATAAGTGTAGATTGGATTAGCCGTAATAATCCAGTAGACAAGATGCCAAAATACCATAGTATTGCAGTATGCAATGATACTTTTTATATTAGACTAAAATAATATTACAAAGACATTCTTTTGATAGTTTTCATCTCTTCCTCAGGTCTGAAGCAATACTGGTCAATCTGAGAGAGTTAAAAAATACATAAATAAATAATAAATCAGATTGATCAGTATTGCTTCAGACATGAATAGTCAATATAAGAGAGCACAAACAAACAGTAAATAAGAAAATCTATACTTAATTGTATAGAATAAATATTTTGGAAAACTGCTAGATACCAAGAAACCTTCCCAAGTTTCAGATATAAAACAAGAAAAAAACCACAAAACTTTTTGGTTTTTGCTTTCCAAGCACTACCAAGCCTCAGTAGCCAACCAGTCACCAACCTCATGCTGATGATTTGCATTAACAATGAAACAGCTGTCCATGGGTGGTTCACTGGCTTAACATCTTTTCCTAAGTTATGTTTCAAAGATGTTGTATATAGCAAACAGAGACTGAAAGGAATCCATGTTTCAAATGGAATGAGGCAAAAAATGGGATTCTTTGTTAAACTAATTTGCATATGCCCACCCAGAATCCTTTGCGGTAGTACCATCACTGCAAATGTGTGCTTTCTGTGGGAAAAGCAAGTCTTATGGCTTGACTGGTGTGCAGATTTTTGTTTAACATTGTATTAACTATCTAAAGACTTCCGGTGAAAGGGGTTTTCAATCACAATTTTTCCCCAGTATAACCTTTTTGTTTTTATATATATATATATATATATATATATATATATATTTATTGTATTGCGTAATGATATCATAGTGCACGCCCACTAGCACGTGTATGCATTCAGTGTAAGTCGAATGTTTGGACGGAGTATTAACCCCTTAAGAACACATGACATGTGTGACATGTCATGATTCCCTTTTATTCCAGAAGTTTGGTCTTTAAGGGGTTAAACAGAGATGATTTGGCATCGGCTGGGGGAAGATGAGCGGTGCTGAAAAGGCAGAGAGTAGGTATGATGCCTTCATCCTAGACCAGTGGTTACCAAACATTTTAGGTTCAAGACGCCCTTAATATTTCAGTATTTTTCCCAAGGCAATCCAAGTCAAAATATCTAGGTTGCGTATCTGTACAGCGCTGCGACATTTACTGGCGCTATAGTGTAATGTACAATGTTGGTGTTTGAAGGGGTGCTTGTATATAGTTATTGTGTTTTAATACAGGGGTGTGTTTGTATGTAATGTTTGCGTTTGACTGCAGGGGTGTGTCTGAATGTAATGTTCATTTTTAAATGCGGATGTACATTTGTGTTTGAGAGAAGCGGTGTGTTTGTATATTTTTTTCTTAGTTTGAATGCAGGGGTGTGTGTATGTAATATTTGAGTTAGATTGCAAGAGTGTGCTTGTATGTTATGCTGCTTGGATGTATACACATACACTACCACATACATACATACATACTTACACAGATATTCATGGACATTAACACACAGATGCATATAAATACATGACACACAAATTCATATAGACACCGATACATACACACACATAGATACACACAGACACATACACACATAGATACACACCAACATATACACATATGCACCCTGACACACACAAGCATTGATACATGCTCACACCATGGCACAGATACACACACTGACATAAAAACCACACACCCTGACACACAGATGCACATACACAGATGCGCGCAGACACATAAGCACACTGACAAATATATATATATATATATATATACATACATATATACATATATACACACACACACACGTGCACACCCTGACACACACACACTCACAAACACCTTGACACACTCACACACGCATACACATTGAAACTCATACACACACTTACAAGTGATTTTTTTTTTATATCTCCAGCCACCCACTTTTCAACTTACCTTATGTGCCAGGACTGTAGCTGGAGTGCTGTGGGAGTGAGAGGTCTGGAGCTCTTCATGCTCCATTCCCCTCATGTTGTGGCTGCCTCCTCCCACGCTGCCTCCCTGCAGGATGCTGGGAGGAAGTGACAGGCTGTCATTTCCTTCCAGACAGCCAACATTACAGGGGCCCGGTCGTGGTCTTAAAGAATTGTGGCACCTAACCGGGGCCCTGTTCAGCAGTAATGTTTACCCAGTGCTATAATCATAGCAATGGGAAAACATTCCGCGGCACCCCTGTGTGCACGTTGCGGCACGCCAGGGCCCTGTGGCACACAGTTTGGGAACCGTTGTCCTAGACGATTATTATACTTTGTTGCACTTTACAAGAAATATCCTTGGTGAAGATAGAAGCCACTTAAACCTTGCAGAGTGAGCAATGTATATGCTCCTAAACCTGTAAGTAGGTTTTTTAATTTATTTCTCACCATCATACACAGCATACATATATGGGTGGGCGGAGGGGAAATCTTTGACCAAAAGAAGTCTACAAGTCGCACCAGCAGTAATTGCTTCCTGACCTCCTAATTATGTAACTTTTTTTTTTATAGATTACAACCATGTATATGTAGGAAAATCTAAACAATTGATTAAAACAAATTGAAATATATGTGAACAAACAAACACAAACCTAGCAACGAAACAGAAAAATAGTTGAAAAATGTTCTCAATTGAATTTGTATGGTAAATTAAACTTTGCTCAATGTTACAGTAAATAATCTCCTTAAAGTGATAGCACATCACACAGTTATCACATGCAAAAAATATTTACAGAATTAAAAATATATAAAAAATGGAAGATGACATGACGTGGCATGTGAGAGTCTATCACTTGACATCAACAAAATTCACATAAATATGTAGTTTGTAGCTGTGTATCTCATCAATAAAACTCTTGTTAATTAATGTGTCTATGGGTCTACATGAATATAAATGACACAGTGATGTGCAGTGTGCATGAATATGTCACAGAGATATACACCATAGTGATGTGACATATTTTTAGTGTGAACTTATTAAAGATCTAGTGTACAAAACAGATAAAAGAAGACAGACATACTGGAGCTGCAAGAGAGGTTTATTACTATGTTGTGTTTTATAACTGCCTAATCTTCATACCTGCATAGGTCAGTGTTAGGGATTTAGGCATTTATTAAGTAAAAAATAAAAATTCTAAAATCAATGTGCCAGTGCAAAACAGATATAGAGAATACAAATATTTAAAATTACCCTTTAAACAATATTTTTATAGAATAAAAAAACTCCTCTGATTTTCAAATGCCAAAACAATGTAGGAACCTACAGAAAAAAACACACAGCATACATAGAACAGTATGGTGTACACCACACCACAAGCCTGTGCGTACTGTACTCATAATGTATAAATGGGTAGGAGGCATATCACCAAATACCTTTATACAATCTTCTAATTTTCTTCAATCAACTCATGTAAGATAAAAAAAATAATAAATCCTCATTGTGCATATCTTTCAAATACCAATATGTAATAAATTGCACTTACAAAATCTTAATAAAACTGGGCATATCACAACCATATGAGTTGAACATCGGGATCCAGGCTCCTGCATTCTTACATAAGTTGATTTATATAATATGTTGAATAAAGCCCACCGCTACTTCACAGTACCGCAATATCGGTGGGTTCTATACCAATTCCAAAATGGGAGACAAATTAAATTATGCTATTGCTAAATAAACTAAAGTGTATTAAATAAACTATTGTAAGAGCATTGTGAATATCTACAATGCAAAATTAATGTGATAAAAAAACAATACAAAAAAATGCAGTGTCATAAATAAACAATTAAAGTTATAGTTAATGTGTATACTCTCAATGCATATATATCTGCTATATACCAAATGCAAATTATAATTAAAGTGACTTTACAATCCAACACCTCCTCAAATTTATACTTTGACTGTGGTCACCTCCAAAGGGTCATCCGAGCTTTGGGGCATGGTGTGATGAGTATATACATATATTATTGTAAAGCGCTATGGAATCTGTTGGCGCTATATAAATGGCGATAATAATTATAATACATCAAAGCTCTATCAGTGTAGGACCCACCGATATTGGGGTACTGTGAAATAGTGGTGAGCTTAACACAATATTGCCATATGGTGGAACTGAATTCCCATATTTGTTTGCTGTGAGAGATTATTTTAAGCAGCCTTATAAAATGTAAATCTGTACGTTTATGTGTGCGCGGTCCGTAATCTGTAAACAGCTCAAACCTCATGACCTTCAGTGGGTTCCCACTCAGTTCTCAAACAGATTTTAGCTCATCGTGTGCCATTACAGAAAGAACCTACACCATTTGCTTATCAGACTGATTCTAACCAAAAGGGTGTACAAATCCCAAATGCAGGCTGGCTCTCACTGCACAAGAGATACAGCAAACCCAGATAATCATTTCAGCCTTATTAGACCTCATTAGTGAGGAGTGAATTTAAATAATTCATAAAGGGATGAGGCACAAGCAGCCTAGGGCCCAATGGAGTCTTAACCACTTGTCTATGGAGGGCTCACATAACAAATCCAATTTCCCATTTCCCATGTGGATCACATATGTTTCATGCATCAATATAATGCCTCTGTTTAATGCCAAGAGCATGTTCCTTTTGGCCAGCATCAATATGGCAATTATGTGTTAATAAAGATATATTGTCATTCTGTGTCACTGGCAGTTCTTGTTTAAATATGGTACCATCTATTAACCACATACCAATAACAACTATGTCCTAAGCAAAAGACACACTAGAATGGGCCTTAGATGTGGAAGACAGTAAAATTGGGGTGGTTTAGTCAGGAGTAATGACAAAGTGGAATATTTATCAAAATGTTCGGAAATAACGGTTAGCTTCCAACATTATTTTTATTACATTTATTAAAGTGTTCTAAAAAATGTTGGTTTTCTTTACATTTATCTTTCAGAAATCAAATTTAAAGAAAAGTGCCAGATAGATTGATATATCCATTGCATCTTTTAAAAAATGGGTGAATATAAAAAAGTGTCAGTTAGGGCATAATAAAAGCAACTGATTAAAAGAAACTGATTATTTTGCACCCAAAAAATTGCCAAAATTTTAATATAAAAGTGTCAGCGACAATTTTTTTAAATCTCCCCCATTTTCCGTTATGGCAATGTATTGATGCAAAAACTAGAAGGCATCTATATGAATAAAACCACAGTACAAAAGAAAGCAAATACCAATAGTACAATAGTGCAATTGAAACCCAGAGAAATACTTGTAGTATTAGGGCAATGTATTATTATAATACTTATTATTATCCTGATTATTAATATTATTATTATGTTTATTTATACAAATCTTTTTTTCACATTAAAGGGGCACTCCAGGCACCCAGACCACTTCTGCCCATTGGAGTGGTCTGGGTGCCAACTCCAACCCCCCTTAACCCTGCAAGTGTAATTATTGCAGTTTTTTTACAAACTGCAATAATTACCTTGCAGGGCAAAGTCTTCCTCTAGTGGCTGTCTATCAGACAGACACTAGAGGGACTTCCGTGTTCTTAGAACACGAAAAGTGTTCTAAACGACGCTGGATGTCCTCACGCTATGTGAGAATCTCCAGCGTCACCGAAATCCCCATAGGAAAGCATGTGCATTAGGTCTCCCCCGCCGACTGACGTTGGTGGGGGAGGAGAGTAGGCGGAGCCTGACCCAGCGCCGTGGGACATCGGGGCTGGACTCCGGTAACTCACTTAAGAGGTTTTAACCCCTTCAGCAACATGGGATGGTGGGTGGGAGGGAGAGGGACACTGCAGGGTCATTTAGTGTCAGGAAAACAAATATATTTTCCTTGCACTGGAGAATCCCTTTAAACGTTTCTATTTTAATATTATACTGATAAAGAAGTTCTACTGTATTCTATGTTTGTTGTGCTTTTGAATAATATGTAATCAATATGTCAGAATTATTATTCTTTATTCTTTTATTTATTCTACATTATTTTTAAAGTGTGGGCTCCTTTGGATAAATGAAAAGGCATTATAAACTGTTTGAAACCTTTAGAGTTGAGATAATACATTTAATCTCACCAAAACCAAAGGGACCTTGAAAACATTTTAAAAAGAAATAAAATGATCAGGCTTTATAAATATAGTTCCATTACACTGCCCTGGTGCAGTATAACGGAAACATAAGAGAATTGACCTTTCCCTTGCTAAAAATGCAGCTCTGTACCGACTGAAAAGTACGAACTTAAAGATAAAAAGATAAACAACATAGGGAATACACAATGATGGAAATAATCTGGGGGGAGAGCAAAGGAAAATGATAGAATAAAGGAAAATAGATTAATAACAAAAAAAAACTTGTTGAATTGAATCTACAATGTAACTGGAGACACAGAAATAAAGAGTATCTGCAGGCAGTATAAGAAAACATCTGCCAACATCCTTTATTCTGGTGTCAACATCATATCAGCCACAGACCCAAGGATAGAAACTGTATTATGATTTATGTCAAACTCTGAAGATTGTCACAAGCGCTGGCAACATCTGCAAAGCATGAACTGTGCCAGTACATTTTCAGAATCAGATTGTGGAAAGGGGGTCAGAAAAGAAGATAAATACATTACTTTAGAAATGTTGTTTTGCTGTTTTACAATGCTTGCTGCTCGATATAAAATGAAATTTGGGGGAGCGGTAGAGAGATGAGGTGGGGGAGGTGAGCGTTCACCTAATTTACTCAACTGTACAATCGCTGCATTCGTTCTTTGGTGTCTACGTATCAAATATGCTCTAAAAGTTAGCTAATCGTATTTCCTGGGAATAGCTGTCGTGGTACCATAAGAGGCATGTAGATGAGAACATCTCAAAATCTAATAAAAGATCTGAGACAATAAGCAAAGATGACATGAAATGTCATAAAAATGTCTATCAAGAGGGAATGCTATAACTCCTGCGGAGAGTCGCAACAAAGCAACCTGTCATTTTATAGTGATACATACCTGAAGACTGAAAGGTGCGATTGCTATGTTGGCATTGACCTAAAAATAAAAAAAAAATATTGTCTGGCTGCAATAAGAGAACAAAGGACAAAGTCAGAAATATTAAGCGGTCTGCATCAGTTGTTGAAATGTTGCTAGAATACATTTGCATAATATCCAGATAATTGGGCACTATGAGTTTTTTTTTTTGTTTTTTTTTTAATCATAGGCTGCTGCAAAAAACTAATATTAAGCAGAGACAACAAACACAAATTAAATATAAAAAGACTAATGTTCTTCATTATTGCACGGAAAAAAAATGTTTGGTGCTTTCAAAGCGTCTGACAGAAAGGTACTTAATGGGTAATTATTCAGGGTGAGAAGGATGTTTAAATTTATGTGCACAAACAAGTTCTCATGACACAACTCCTTACTAAGTGGTAAAATAATTGCTAGCATTGTATGAAAAGATAAAGTGTAATGTGATCAGAAAGAAATCTTCTCTTTATGAAAAGTATGACATTATTACAAATGCAGTAAACACAAGTTAATTAGAATCTGTGCAAGAAATAGATGAGCTCAGCAAGTCGGACAGCAGACTGTAGTTTCGCTCATCAAGGCTGTTCACATTCAGTCCCCTAGGGCCGTAGCCACACCAGGTCTTCAGCACAATATTTAACATATTGAATGGTGATGCACAGGCATAATTAGTTAATTGCATGTTGATTATAGAAATCATAATACTCTGCCAGGAAAATGGCTCTAGAGGATTAAATGGGCAGCCCTGCGATATATACTGTTGTTTGTGTTGCTAGAGAAAAAAATTAAGCCTAACATAAATAATAGGAGTCAAATGCAAGTACTTTTTTTTCAGCAGTTGTCAAACATTTAAACTATTGCCCCTGTATGGGACTATTTGTGCTCACTGTTTGCTGGAATGAAAATAAGCACAATGCTATTTGTTCTTAGTTTTTAATACTTAGTATATATCATGTAATGTGACCAAAGTATCTTATTTTTTTGTGGGTTTATTGTTTTTGTTATATACAGAGAAGGATTATTATCCCATGGGGCCCTGGGCAAGTTATAAGTTTAGCTTGCCCCCCACACACACCCCTCTGCATTCTTCCTGTAGGGATGGTTAATAGGGCCAAGAATATTTATGGTTCCAGGGCCCCTGTCTAACCCCTAGGCAGATGTCTAGGGTCATCTTATGGCTAATCCTGCTTTGGTTATACACTAATCAGGCAGAACATTAAAAAACACTGAAAGTGTGTGAATAACAATGATTATATCATTACAATAGCACTTGTTAAGGGGTATGATATATTAGGCAGCAAGTGAACAGTCAGCTCTTGAATTTCATATGTTGGTAGCAGAAGAAATGGCAATTGAAAAGATCTGAGTGACTTTAACAAGGGCCAAATAGTGAAGGCTACACGTGTTAGAGCTTCTCCAAAATGGCAAGTCTTGTGGGATGTTCCCAGAAGACTTGTGGTTAGGGCTTACGAAAAGTGGTGCTTGGAAGGATAACTGGTGAATGCCATCAGGGTCATGAGTTCCAATGTGATGGTGGTTTTAATATTATGGCTAATCCATGTATGTGGGAAGAGATTGATTAAAATTTTTATAGTGAATGTTGAGATAAGACAGTCTTGTTTTACCTTGGACGTTTATTGCAAACTTTTGAGCAAAGCATTATTCCTCTCGTGTCTGCCTATAGTATGTTTGTCTGTCAGTTCTTTTGTTTTGTTTTTTAAAATACATAGTACAGCTGCAAAGATCTGGTGAAAATTTTAGTTCTACATAAAGGTTAATAGTTTAATAATAATAATATTAAAAATAATAATAGTAACAAAGATGCACTTGCTAGGTTGTTACATTTTAGAATGAATCACAAGTGGCTTAATCATTTAATCTCATTCATTGTTATTCACTAAAAGGAGAATAGCTGGGAATTTAGAGTGAATTTTAACATTTAGACCAAAACAAAAATTTCAAGTCAATTCTGTTTTCAGTTCAGCAATTTTTGCCCTAACTTTGAAATTCACTTTGAATTCCTGACAGTTCTCACTTTACCGAAGAAACCTGATTATAGTGCCTCGAGTTCTCTGGTGCTGTCAATCTATTAAGTGCTAAAAGTGGCTTTGTCATCATCTGGAGTCTTTTCACATTTTGCAAAGACCCATGATTTTGGCTGCTCCTCTGGATGCCTGAGCCTGTTGGCCGCAGGGGAAGGTAAGTCTTACTAACCTGAACCAGTGTATTGCGGCCGCCACTATGGTCTTACTCTTCATCTGCCAAGATCCCATGTCAGTGTTGTACTCTCATGCATACCTAAAAGTGCAATACTGAGCTCTGTGGAGAATCCCCGGAGTCCACAGGATCCTCCATATACAATGTCTTTTTCACTACAGCCATTACTAGTGATGGCTTCGGGAAATGACAAAACTTGATGGCGGTAACTTTGCCCATACTTTGTCTTCGTATTTCTTTTGACTGTGTTGGAATTAGAGTGAAATTCCAACACAGTTCATGTGAGTATTTCATAAAGATTTGAAATACTAATTTTAGAGGTGACAGAGCCACTCTGACTCATTTACGAGCTGTTTAACCCTAAATAAAAGAATAGGAGATCTTGGCCACAGCCCTGCCCCTACTGGAGAATACAAACTTTCTTCAGGCTAGTCATACCAGCAATGAGCACTTAAAGTGGTCAGCTGACACTTATCCAATCACAAACAACCATTGCTGCTCAAATAATGCTTCCCCAATAGCTGAAGTAGTAGACTGGATGGGCTGTTGGAGCTGAATGGAAGTACAGCATCAGGAGACTCCAGTCACTATAACCATTTACAAGATTAAATAGTTACAGTGCCTACAGTGTGCTTTTAAGTAAGGGATGCATGCTTGTTAATATTTTTGTACAATATACATTTTGTTCATAGATATACTGATACTGTTTTATTTTACGAACTAAGGCATATCAGTTGTAATAAAAAGCAAAACAACAGATAATACATTTTAAAATCTGGATCTGAAAGGATGTATTGAAAGGATTATGTCTGTTTCTGAAAAATGTTCAATTAGTTTTCATGTCTCCTTGTACTTGTTCCAGTTATGAAAATGCTCTTGATACTTTTTCAAATAAAAAAGTACCAGTAAAGAGGGGAACAGCTGCAATCCTTGGGGTTAAGAATACTCAAAATGTTAGCCAGAAGGCACTGATAAACGGAAGTGGGCATTTATGATCTTATAGATAAACATTGCTACACACTAGGGTACTGCATTTTTTAATATTTTATGTATGTCCTAATCTCCAAACAAATTTTCAATGACTTTATAGCACAATTTTGCAGTGTGATATTTAATAATTGACTTTCTATATCAGCACTGTCATTCTTGTTTTGTGCACTGTTTAAATAGTGACATAAGTGCACAAATATGTGAAGCTTCTTTAATATGTGTATTTTATTTTAATATATGCACCAAAATACTGAATACAGTGCACTCACTCACTAAACACCAGCTTCAAAACTGACAAGTTGTAATAGTTTTTTTTTTTTTTTTCAAACATCAGACTTAGGCAAAAATAATGAGAATTTAGTTACAGTATTTGATCACACTTTGCATAAGCCTGCCACAACACCATTATACACCATTTTGGTAGGTCTGGTTCTAGCAACCTAATACCTGCTCTTATGAGTTTTACCCACTTACTTGGGAAATGCCTCCTCCTGGGACTATCTGCAGATCAAGGTTAAATAGGGACCTAGAAAGAGGCACCTGTGACAGTGAGGATTTGGCCTGGACTCCCATATATATGAAACAAAAAAGGCTGTACTTACAAAAACATACATTAGAAAGGTACTTATGGGTCCAATGTATATAGCAGTCTCAAATATAAATGTAAAAAATAACTATTACATTTTGTAAGCATTGACAGTGGTGTTTAATGAGTGAGTGTGATGGATTTTGTATGTTGTATAAATTGGCTCGAGCAGCACCCTTAAAATGTATACATGTTTAGGTGAGGGAAGCCATCTTAGTTTCATATATACTCATATATACTTGGGAGTTCAGGAAAAAATATCTACCAGAAAGGAATGAGACAAAGACCTAAATGATATATTAGGGAGCCCAGGCCAAATCCCCTGTTTTGCAACCCTACTTGTCATGGATGCCTCATTCCAGGGATCTGTTTAACTTTAAGATAATGTTTAGACACCCATATGTCCAAATCACGTTTGCAGGACTTCTCGAGGGTGGCTCCCTTCATATGGAATAGCCTGCCTACCACCAACATATTCTCCCTCATCTTCAATCGTTTAAGAAGAACATTAAAAATCCATCTCTTGGGCAGGAGAAAAAAAGGCATCCATACCCTCTGTAAAACACTAGCTCACACCATGTCCGTGTGCAACCTCCACGATAGTTGGAGAATACTGCACCCCACAGACCAGGATTACTCATTGTATTTCAGAGTCCACAATACCTATGCCTGCTTTGACACGTTCTATATAGACAACACAACATTAGCACAACTGTCAGACTGTAAAATTGGGGAAAAACGTGGTCTGATCATGGCCCAGTGTTTCTTGACTTTTATGACTGTGACAGACCCATCCGTATGAACTAGGATTGCTGTGTTTGTCTATTTTGCAGTTTGCATGAATTTACCCGTTCGTATGCCTTGTTTAAGGTGAAGTGTGCTGCTGGTTAACCTATTGATCCCAATTAGAACGTTGCGAAATTCTATTGGCTACAATTGTAACGTTACCCAAACCAAATAAACTCACTGACAGTTGTAAAAACTTTTACCCCATCTCCCTATTGAACAAAAAAAAAAAATCTATGCAAAAAACTAACAAACCAAATATAATAGGCAATGATCAGACAGGCTTTGTCAGAGGGAGACAGGGCCTGGATAACACCAGAAAATTTTCTTTGGTGCTGGAGAAATTGAGGGGGTCTGGTCGGGGCAGTCTACTGCTAGCCTTGGACGCAGAAAAAGCGCTTGACCGCCTGGGCTGGACCTTCCTCGAGTAAACACTAATACAGTACGGTTTTCCCACCACGTTCTTAAAACAAATTTTCACACTGTACTTAGGCTCCACAGCACAGGTAATGCAAGCTGGTTTCCTTTTCTCCCCTTTTCGCCGCTCTTATACGTCCTAGCCCTAGAGTCACTTTTGTGTAAGATTCAGAACCACCCTGATATCCTGGGGATAGACCTTAACGGCCGCGAAATAAAAAAATAAAAATCAGTGCATTCGCGGATGATATCCTCTTATATATCTCTCAACCAGAGACATCACTACCACAGTTACTTGACCAAATTAAGACACATGGGGAGATGTCTTACCACTCACTCAATATGGGCAAAACTCAAGCTATGGGAGTGCGTCTAACCCCCCAGATATTATCCACATTCAAGAGGTTATATTCCTTTGAGTGGAGAACAGATAACATCAAGTACCTAGGCCTGACCTTTACTAAACGACCAACAGATAGCTTCCCCACTAAATATGCTAGGGTTTGGAATGATCGCAAACACCTTATGAAAAAATGGAGTTCTCTGATCCTAACTTGGATGGAGCGTGTTGTGAGGATCAAAATGTCCATTCTACTAAGGCTCCAATATCTGTTCCGCATGCTGCCAATCCAGGTACCCCTGTCCTATCTCCAAGCAATTCAAAAAGACATAACCAGGCTAGTGTGTGGAGGGGGGGTGGAATGACACTAGGGTGTTGGGGAATTTGCTGCAGGCAACGAGACAAGGGGGCCTCGCCCTCCCAGATAATAAGGCCTACTACCTGGAATCAGTGTTAGCATCGACTCTGCCCCACTTCCTTAGCACTGACCCACCACAATGTGTGTTGCTGGAAAAGCAGGCCATAAAGCCTTTTGACCTACCCACCATTCTACCCAAAAGATTTCGACCACATAATCCGTTACTACCAGAACAGCTCAAACTGGTGGTGAGAGTTTGGGACATGAACAGGAAAATTAGAAAGCCCTACTGCTCTATCAGTGGCAACCCCAATTAAAACACATACTGCTTACCAACTTTCAATGCTAAACCATGGGTTGATAAGGGTTTACATGCCTATCTCATATGCTTAAACACAACAAGTTGCTAGATTTTGAAACCTTGCAAGTGAACTATCACATACCGCAGGCCTTGCAGTTCTCCCACACACAATTAAAATCGTTCATGTACAAGTATAACACTGAGACCTCCTCTTATGACAGGACCCCTATGATGGGCTGTGATGGGTTAGGAACAGATAGCTATTAAAGGTTCACTCTTACCAAAATGTAAACCACTCTCCTGGTGCTACCAGCTCCTCTGGTCCTCTACACACTTTGCGGACTCTAAAATGGCCGAACAACGGGCACACAATTTACAGTGCTTAATAACCCAGGAACAATGGGAAACCATCACAATGACACCCAGACGACTGAATAAATCAGCAACCTTACTAGAACAACACAGAAAGATGCTATATTGGTGGTACATGGTACCCATACACATCCATAAACTACACCCGGACTCATCTCCAATATGTTGGAGTTGTGGATCACAGGTGGGCACAGTCCTTCATATATGGTGGCACTGCAACCTCATCACCAAATTTTGAAAATCAGTTCACCACCTGATACAAGAAACCACACTCACACAAATACCTTTCACACCAATAACATACCTCCTGTTATACATACCTAATGATACTCCCAAGGGAATACAGAAATTGATCTTCCACATTCTCTTAACAGCCCAATGGGCAATAGCAAGATTGTGGAAATCCCTGAGGTCACCATAGGTGAGGTAACTATGTAACAAGATTGACACCCAACACATATACGAGAACTTCTACTGCAGTGTCTTCTCTATGATGACGCCAGCAGTCGAGGCTTGGTAGCTTTGGAGCACATGGAGATCGGGTCGATACTTATGTATCTATAAAATGTATGACAGATCGCACTACCGATGGTTATAATGGATGTGGAGAGCCTGGGACATGACACGAGTAATGATATGCCTAATTGCGTTGTTGTATGTACTCACAAACACAAAGTATGACAATGTCTATTCTAGATGTGATATTGCTGGAAATTGTGAATCCCCCTCCCTCTTTATTTTCTGTACCCTACCCACACCCTTTGTTACTTTGTTGAAAATGACAATAAAAAAACAGCAAATTGAAGAAAAAAAAAATCCATCTGTTTAGGAAAGCTTATGGCCTCCCAAAGTAACCTCTACCTTATAAACCTGTCCCTTACTCTCTCCTAAAAGGCAGCACTCTATTCTCTCATCCAGCTCTGCTTCACTCCCACCTTATTTGATTGCTATCTTCTGTCCTATTGTGTTTTATACCCCAGCTCCCATAGACTGTAAGCTTGTTTGAGCAGGGTCCTCTTCAAACTATTACTCCTGTAAGTTCTCATCTAATTGTCCTATTTATAGTTAAATCCCACTCCCCGTAATAATAACTACAAATGTTTATTTGCATCTCCTTGTGCTGGCAAATAACTTTAAAGACAAGCTAGTAGATCATGACTTGATATGTTGATCTCTGCTGGCATTCAAGTGGCGAAATTGTTCATGCCCTGTACTTAATCCAGCATTCAGATTGTTCCGAAAAGCATAAAAAAAAAAAAAAAAAAAGATAGCATTGCAGGGGCTACTTAAATATAAATTAAAAAAATAATTTTCATTGTCAAAGTTTCAGGTTTTCTATAAAACTTTCACAAAGTTCAGTTTTAATTTATTTTTAAGAAGTCCCTGGAATGCTATCCTTTTTTTGAAATGATTGATAGATTTTATATTTTCCATTTTAAGTGTCCAATCAATACTCGCCCAAGTGTTAGACTTTATATCAGGAGTTTATTTAGAAGCCTTTGTGTAAATGATATTTGGAGGTTTGTTTGCACAGATGAGGCCATTTTAGAATAATGAGAGAGCCTTATTGAGATAAAGTGCACTCCACTAATATAGGCAGCCTTGGTAAATATGAACAAAGAAATATGAGCAAAAAATGTGTCTTTATCGTTTAACATTTTGATCTATTGTT
>OW240921.1:45333217-45346294 GCA_933207985.1 Pelobates cultripes
GTGGATGTACAAAGCAGTGAGAATATAGCTTGTTCAAGAAATCAAAAGAAAAATATAAATTCAATACAATAACACACAATAATTAAGAACTAGTCCAACAATTAATTAAAGGTGGAAATTATGCAAAAATAGTTTTAGTGATAAAATGTTATATGTATAGCTATAGATAGATACATGGACAGATATACTTAGATAGAGGGTTGGATGGATGCACAAATGAGCTTAGATAGAGGGATGGGTGAATGAATGGACAAATGAGCTTAGATAGAGGGATGGGTGAATGAATGGACAAATGAGCTTAGATAGAGGGATGGGTGAATGAATGAACAAATGAGCTTAGATAGAGGGATGAGTGAATGAATGGACAAATGAGCTTAGATAGAGGGATGGGTGAGTGGATGATGAATGCTTAGACACAAAGTCAGACAGGGTAATTAATTCAAGTGAGAATTAAAAGGGCACTTGAAGTGAATTTCAAATTTGAGGCCAAAATAGGGATCTGGAAGCATAATTGACTAATTTTGGCTAATTTTACCTTGCAAATAAAATTACCTTTAAATTCTCTCTTTAGTGAATAAATTTGATAGAGAACAATGCACACTATATCTCTATATATAGATAGCTTCACAGAAAAAAAGAATGCATGTGTAAAATATTTAAATCTGATATGAACTGGCTTCAGTATTGATTACAGGCAATACAAAAAATGAGAAAACATACACTTTGACAGAGTGATTTATTTTTTAAAACAGCAAGTTACGAGAAATTTAGGCTAAAATAGCTCAAATTGATAACATGTTCAGTTTAGCCAAACTGGATAACATTTCCATCTCTGCTATTTTGATCTTAATTAAATCACAAGAACGTTTTATTGAAGTGACCCTGTAATGTAATGTGTGTGTGTTTGTTTTGGGAATACATAAATAAATAAATACATTTTAACTTACTGTAAAATTGTGAATGCAGTGCATTGCCTTTAGATGGCTGCTTATGTAAAGGTACCAATCTAGAAGATGTAGATAGCAATATACATTAAAAACAGCACTAGTGCATATTAACTTGAACCCCCATGACAAACAGCGTTAACCTTGCTTTTGACCTTGGGCAGCATACATATATCTTGCAAGAAAGAATTTCAAACTAAACAATGACATAAGCAGGCAATAGATGGATTCTTTAAAGCTATATGGTTAATCCCTGAGAATTTGTTAGAAATAAATAGTTTATGCATGGGTTCAACCAATAGATATATTCATGCTACATGCTGATTATATTGTTCCTTTCATTTATTTAAATACATTGAAATGTAACATGGTGTTGTGAGCAGAGAATTTGATGCTTAAAGGTTTTTTGCTTATCTGCCATGATGTGCTGGTCATGTAGCAAAAGATTTTGATATGTGGTAGCTTAATCCTGTCTGACAATTACAATGTTTTTGTTACACAATCATTTTCTACCTAAGCAGACGAGGGTGCATTAAAGTATCAATGAGGAAACCAGATTCTATACTCTTAAGTGCTGTTACATTATTTCACAGTAGAATTAACACGTGTTTTGCTAACTAGAATTTCTGGCTACCCTAGTTATCACTGTAGAACAAACAAGGGTGAACTCTATTAAACGGAACAGCCTTATTGCAAACACAAGGCTGATTACACATAAGAAAATTGTTTATACAATTGTCAACTTCTCAGCAGTCACTTAGATTAACTCAAAGTCGGCTAATTGAAATATCTTACTGGCTATTGATTATGGCCTTTTTCTGAGGAAAAGCGTGTGTTGCTTGGTACATGATATGGCCAATTTGTTAGTCACAATTCAAACAAGCATGCACATTAAAGAACAAATATATTGCAGAGTACTCCCTGGCCCTTACTAAAAAGAGAAAATATAAGTATTTGAAATCAGTTGTGTCAAGATTATTACTCACATCTAAAAAGGATTAAATCTATGAGCAGCTGTCATGGCCGGCACAAAACCTTGTTCTTTTTTATGATTGGAATAGAGTGGATATAGTAAAGTAACTGGACATGTCTACGGTATCCAGAAATATAGGGTTTGTGGGCGTAATTAGGCATAATCAGAGACGGTGGAAGTATAAGATCCATTGCAAATACTACATAAAGCTACAAAATCTGTTTTCAAACAGATGTGTGTTAACCATTCTTAAGGGAGACATAAAGAACCCATGTGGTAGCATGGTCATTTAATTAGTGGGATGCCAATTACTGTAAACAGAGCAAATATTTCTTCAATGCCAAGGCAATTGTGTATAATAGAACTTCCAATCAAATATATTCTATTTGGGTTTTTAGTTTTTGGGAATGGAACAAGCAGCATTCTCGCACTCGTGATAGCAAAAGAACACCCATATTTTTAGGTCTAGATATTACTATTATGTTATTTATATAGCACCAACAAATTCCGCAGCGCATTACAGTGGGTGGACGAACAAACATGTAGTTGTAACCAGACAAGTTGGACACACAGGGACAGAGGGGTTGAGGGCCCTGCTCAATTAGCTTACATGCTAGAGAGAGTGGGGTAAAGTGACACAAAAGGTAAGAATAGTATTAGACTAATGACAGTTGCAAGAGAGGAATCAATCAGTTTAATTGATACAGTTTAATTGTATTATTACATACTACAATAGTATTTTGGCATCTTCTCTACTGGACTAATATGACTAATCCAATCTACATGTACATTATATATATATATATATTCTATGTTTATAAATTAGTAAGTGGAGCAGGATAGTAGAGTGTAGGGGAATGTTGGGATGTTAAGTTAAGTAGGGGTTAATTTGCTCCTTGAGTTACAAGCCACGTGTGAAACATTACGAGCCACCTCAAATGCTTGTGCACAGTATTTGCTTTTTTAATTTGTTTTAATTTTTTTTACTCAAATATGTACACAACTTCAGTCTGTGTGTATGCAGGGGCATATTTATATTGATAGTTTTGTGTGTGTGTGTGTGTGTGTAAATGCAGGGCCATATTTGTATGTAGTTTGTTTGGATACAGGTGCATATATTTGGGGCAGGTCAATGTGTTTGAATGTTGGGACATATGCGTGTGTGTGAATGCACGGATGTGTGTGGAGGGTAATGTGCGTAAAGGGGCGTAGATGTGTAGTGGGTAAATGTGTGTTTGTGAATGCAGGGGGGTTTTGTGTATGGTGGGAACATTCTGAAAAAGTGGTGAATTTGTAGCCCTCACTGTCTATAGCCCATTCCCAACTCCAATAGCAAGTAGCTCATTACTGCCCTATAGCTTGCAGTTCATTCTACTCCACTATTCACCATAGGTGGAATAGGGGAGTAGAATGGACTGCATATCCTCTGCCCTCTGTAGTTAGTAGTCCATTCCCCTCCCCCCATAGTTAATAGATCTGTACTTGGACCCATTCTCTTTAATATTTTTATTAGTGATATTGCAGAAGGTCTTGATGGTAAGGTATGTCTTTTTGCTGATGATACTAAGATATGTAACAGGGTTGATGTTCCAGGAGGGATAAGCCAAATGACAAATGATTTAGGTAAACTAGAAAAATGGTCAGAATTGTGGCAACTGACATTTAATGTGGATAAGTGCAAGATAATGCATCTTGGACGTAAAAACCCAAGGGCAGAGTACAGAATATTTGATAGAGTCCTAACCTCAACATATGAGGAAAGGGATTTAGGGGTGATTATTTCTGATGACTTAAAGGTAGGCAGACAATGTAATAGAGCAGCAGGAAATGCTAGCAGAATGCTTGGTTGTATAGGGAGAGGTATTAGCAGTAGAAAGAGGGAAGTGCTCATGCCATTGTACAGAACACTGGTGAGACCTCACTTGGAGTATTGTACACAGTACTGGAGACCGTATCTTCAGAAGGATATTGATACCTTAGAGAGGGTTCAGAGAAGGGCTACTAAACTGGTTCATGGATTGCGGGATAAAACTTACCAGGAAAGGTTAAAGGATCTTAACATGTATAGCTTGCAGGAAAGACGAGACAGGGGGGATATGATAGAAACATTTAAATATATAAAGGGAATCAACACAGTAAAGGAGGAGACTATATTTAAAAGAAGAAAAACTACCACAACAAGAGGACATAGTCTTAAATTAGAGGAACAAAGGTTTAAAAATAATATCAGGAAGTATTACTTTACTGAGAGGGTAGTGGATGCATGGAATAGCCTTCCAGCTGAAGTGGTAGAGGTTAACACAGTAAAGGAGTTTAAGCATGCGTGGGATAGGCATAAGGCTATCCTAACTATAAGATAAGACTAGGGACTAATGAAAGTATTTAGAAAATTGGGCAGACTAGATGGGCCGAATGGTTCTTATCTGCCGTCACATCCTATGTTTCTATGTTTCTATGTTTCTCCTCTCCCTCCTCATAGATAGTACCCAAATCCCCCTCCCAATAAATAGTAACCCAACCATTCCCCAACCCAACCATTCCCCATAGATAGTGCCCCAATCCCCCCATAGAGAGTACCCATATCCACTCCCCATAAATAGAACCCCAATCCCCCCATAGACAGTACCCATATCCCCCTCACCATAGAAAGTACCCCAACCACCCCATAGACAGTACCCATATCCCCTCCCCATAAATAATTCCCCAATCCCCCATAGACAGTACCCTTTTTTCCCTCCCCATAAATAGTATCCCAATCCCCCCCATAGACAGTATCTATATCCCCCTCCCCATAAATAGTACCCCACTCCCCCATAGACAGTAACCATATCCCCCTCCCCATAAATAGTACCCCACTCCCCCATAGACAGTACCCATATCCCTCTCCCCATAAATAGTACCCCAGGCCCCCATAGACAGTACTTATATCCCCTCCCATAAATAGTACCCCATCCCCCCCATAGACAGTAACCAAATCCCCCTCACCATAAATAGTACCCCAACCCCCCCATAGAAAGTACCTATATCCACCTCCCCATAAATAGTATCCAAATCCCCCCAATAGACAGTACCCCAATCCCTCTCCTCATGAATAGTACCCCATCTCCTCTAAAGTCACTCCTTTAGAGAGGTACAAATTCTTCTAATTTCCCCCACTTCAGCCCGATCTCAGCCAGCGATAATGAGGACTTCCCCTCCCCTGTACCTGATTGGGAGCCTCGTAAAATCAGTGTCCTGCCTGTACTGCTCTGCGTGGCTTGCCCTTTGACTTATGATGTCACTTCCCCTGGAATGAGCCGCACGGAGCTGTCCTGAGCTGTACACCAGGCAGCATGCATGCAAGTCCGTGCGGCTGCGTTCTATCACCCGACAGAGGCTCTACTCATAGTGCCTCTGCTGGGAACATTACAGCCAAGGCCCCCCTTTGGACTGGTGATCTGCAAGCACTGTCGGCCACCTGGAGCCCTGTGCGGCCAACACTCTGCTTGCATATCCGGAAATCCGACCCTAAAGAGCACATTTAAACGGCCTGCCAGCCCCACGTGCCGCAGCCCACCGGGAAATTTCCTGGTATCCCGGTGGGCCAGTCCAGCCAGATGCCAATACCATCTGTGCATAGAAATAGATGTCTTGGCTGGGAAAAAAAAAGTTTGGGTAATAATTAGGTAATTTCTTTAGTAAGAAAAACAGAGAAAATGTTTATATTAAGCTGACCACAGAGAAAAAGGTAAAATATGGGCTAATAATTCAATATGTATTTAACGGTCATCAGATTTATATATTTTTTAATATCCTTAATAGTATATAATGCTCTTCAGTAAAAAAATAAAAAAGTTATTTGATAACTTACCTTTGAGCTTTAACATTTTGAATATAACATTTAGAATAATATCTAAACCTAAACTACAATTTTTGGACATTTAGCAAACCTAAAATTGCATTTAAAGGTATCAGTTAACCTACTTTGCAGCTGCAAATCGTTATAAATGAAAGAAATTGGATGCATCAATTTAAAAAAAAAAAAAAAGATAAATTAACTGAATGGGATTCCTCAGCACCCCTAGTAAATTGGAGGAGTTTTCTCAGTATCCCTAATCTCCAGTTACCCCTGCTGTGATCTGTGAGTGGCTAAAAAAACATGTGAAGACCCATGGAAATCCAGGAATATTATATAAGTGGGGTTATTTAACCTTGTTTTCATGAATAAGTTAATCAAATCCAAACCACATAAATGTTCAAAACTTGTAGTTCTGAAAAAAAAATTCAATGCTAAAATTATACATTTTCTAGTGGTCTGTGGAAAATAGATTATGCTTTAGGTAATTTCCTGAAAAAACATGTTCGCTATAAGTGGATTGCACGTCGGTGACTGGTTCTCACTGTCATGATAAAGACATGTAGCTGCTGCACCCTTCCTGCAGAGAGCAGATATGCTGATATAAAGGTGTATGAATGACATAACGTGTACGTGAATGAGAGCAGGTGTGTGTTTTTGGTGGGAGATTGCAATTACATTTTTACTTCCTGATCTAAAGGATGTTATTAGAGCCTGCTGTGTCACAAGCCGACTCAGAAATCATGAAGCGTGAACAAAATCAACATAAATTCAGATTAATTACAGGCCTGTCAGCAGCCGGGGAGTAAAGATTTCTTCTCCCATTTTTTGTTGTTGTTTTTATTTTTATTAGGAAAATCGCAAGTTGTTTTTCTTTTTTTTTCTTTTTTTTATTAAGATGATCAGGGGGGCTAGAAAAGAAGAGCACTGGATCTATGTACATCTATCTAGGATCTATGGAATCTCTGCATTTAAAATTGTAATCTCTGGATTTTAAGGACAGTGTTTAGTCTTTAACTTTGAGTCTTTGACTCAAATCCTAGAATTTTTACTTTAAGTTAAGACTTCCACATTTTACACGAATCAGAAGATCTCCAAATTGGTTCCAATAGGTTTCAGAATACTGTTATACACTGTTGTCATCCGTGAGGATTACAACAGTTTTGTTATTGTTTAAATGATAACCATATATTTGTGGTGGACTGAAAGTGTAGAGGACCATCATTCTGGTAATTTAACAAGGATCAACCATAGGACCCTCAAAACAGTCCTCTGATATATCTCCATGCAATGATGTATGACTTCCTAAACTATGCTGAAGGGGTGGAAATAATCCTCTAGTGCAGGCATAGGCAACCTCCGGCACTCCAGATGTTTTGGACTACACCTCCCATGATGCTGTACCAGCATTATGGGTGTAAGAGCATTATGGGGGATGTAGTCCACAACATCTGGAGTGCCAAAGGTTGCCTATCTGTGCTTTATTGGCTCACTTCACTCGTCCAAGAACTATCTATCAGCTCAGAGCAGTATTTATTAGCTCCAACATGATGAATAAAGATCAAATGTTGGCACCTGGGTTTCCAGTCTGTCAACCACAATTGTTGCCTGAAGTGTCTAGTGTTCCAACCAGATATTCATTTTATACTCTGGATCAGGGGTTGGCAGCCTTCAGCACTTTAGATGTCATGGACCATATCTCTTTTGATGTGTTGCCAGCAATTTGACTGTCAGAGCACTTTGGTAGAAGTAGTCTACAACATCCGGAGTGCCGAAGATTGCCTACTGCTGTTCTAGATGCAGTTTTTGAAATCTGAATTCCAATAAATACCAGCATGTCCTTTACTAAGAACTATAATCAAAGTATTTGACAATTTGTCTTTTTTTGTTACATATGCTGTGTATGATGCATGCAATTTTTTTCAGACCTGGCTAATTGATACAATATATCTACAACGTTTTATCCTCCCTCCCAAAATTTCTGTAAATTTCAGTTTTCTAGTAGCATCTAAACAGAAATGTACACATGGAAAATACTGTTTTATTCTCTAGCTGTTAGTTATATATCAATATTTTAATTATGTTATGTAGATTTATTTCAGTTTAAAATAACTTGGTAATATAGGGGTTCAAGCAACCAAACAATAGCTTTAAATACTGTAAATACCTTCATCTCCATCTCTGTTCTTTAGGCCTCACTTCACAATCCCAGAACCAACAATACTAAAGCTCTGCATTTTTCCTCGGCACTACCCTCCACCCTACCCTCCTCTTGACCACCCAGGTTCCCCCTAAATATATAGCATGCTCCTCCAGCTGTTTGAGATTTTTACTAAATTACCTCTTCATTACCTTTACATTTTACCAATAGCTGCTTCTCTCTGTGAACTTCTTTTATCCATCACTTCCAAACTTCCCCTGCTACCTCTTGTCTCAGATCCCCATTTTATCCTTTAGATTGTAAGCTCACGGGCTATCTAGCTAAGCACTTTGTATAAAAGAGCTCTAATGTCTAGATATCAGCTTACGGGCAGAGCTCTCTCTACCTCTTGTGTTTGTCTGTGTAAATTGTACGTCCTCCACTAATTGTGCAGCGCTGCGGAATCTGTTGGCGCTTTATAAATACCAGTAATTAATAAATAAATAAATAAATAGCTAAAAACTATTGATCGTTTTTTTGTCCTCCAAAAACGATGGTAATAAAAAAAATGTTTGTATCTGCAAAATGCACCAAAATGTATCTGCATCAGGGTGACAAAGCTACTCTTTTATTTTTGTTCCAATAGCCCATTAGCCTTGCAGGGAATGAGTAAAACACCTCAGTAATATTGCAAAAGAAATGGGTGATGGCTTAGCAAGAGCTAACAATGTCTTTTTTTATTTACAACACACAATTAAGATTTTTACTAATCCTAGATCAGATTCCTAATTTTGTCTAATATGTGTATGCATGTCACACACAGAAGAAGGCAGCGTGGGTCTTGCTCCTTCTTGAATTCAGCCCAAGCCATGGCCGTGCATGCAGGCTTCTCAAACCTCTGTTCACAAAATTGTGAGCAGCTGAGGTATTTCCATTTTTAGAGCAATATTGCTCATCCTATGTGATAGGGAGAACTGCTCCTGGGAAATGATACACCTATCTAATAATTCCTTTATGAAGAGGGGCTTATGGAATAAGATCAAATGCTCTAGACCAGAATGATGGGAGTATTTCCTTCCGGAGAGTGGTATAGTAGTATGCAGACAGCCTCGCTAAACTGCGCAGTTACAGTAAACTTTAAAAACCTTCATTATATCTATTTTTGTTGTGTGTTTTTAATGAAATTAGACAGGGCTGCTTCCACCTGTGTCGTTCAATGGAAAGGAAAAGATAATTCTCACAATATGTCTGATTTAAGTCATGGGTGCTACAAAATTGTAGAATAGTCTTAATAATATGTTAACAAACCAGAGGGCTTCAAAAATAAATAGGTAAAGGGAAAATCTGCAGTCCATGACTGCCACAGGCATTAGTAACCCTGCCTAGAGGATGGCAACTGATTTTGCAAAAATTCACCAATTAACAAGTAAATCACCCATTTTATTTAAAAAAAAAAATATTATAACATTTCTTTATTCATCCTTTATAGCAATATTGGGGGAATGAAGAGCCTTAGACACATTGCAGTATCCCTTATCATGCAATATTTCACACAGAGTCTGAAGATCATTATAAAAACAAAAATATATTATTTTTCTCGTATAGTAGGTGTGGAAAAAAAAAGATAATGATAAAATTCCTACTTGTAGGTTTATGTAAGGACCCTGTTGGCATTACTAGCAGCACAGCTTACTAAAATGGCAACAGAATGTAAAAAGAATGCCTGTTTTTGAGCATAATGACCGTATACAGTATGTACAGTTAAATTAAATATTTCTGAAATAATGATTTTAAAAAAAACTCTCTGTAATGAGAGATACAATTTTCTCCTACCCTACCCCGGTTGTAGGAATTGTATGACCTTTGAAATTTTCTTTACTGGTTTGAAGAAGACTGTCATGGGCTCCTGGCAAAAAAAAATGTGTTGCTCTACAAGTTGGTAATCATTCCAGGAGTCTAAATGAAAATAAGTGAGGTTTTATGGACTAAATTTTGTTTTAAAATGTTTAAATTTTAAATGTAAATGTTTTTATTTATTTTTTTAAATAGTGTATACACCAATTTTGGCAGTGGAGGGGTTATCAATTCACCATGTAGAAAAACTATATATGATTGTATCAAACCTAACATTATGTTTGAAAATTCTGTTCTGCCACAATTGTTCATTAAAGAACAATACAACATCAGCAAAATGTTATCCTGTCAAAACTCACTAAAATTGTCCATACTCTGCTATATTTCAATATTATATGAGTGATACGTCTACAATAACATTCAAATGTCATACTTCTGCTTTGTAATGCAATCGAGAAGGGAAAGGAGAGGAGGAATATGATAGAATAAAACAAGAAGGATCATACATCAATTCATGTGTTGATAAAAAAAAAATATAGGGAGAATGTAATGTACATATTACAAAAGCTGAAGCTAATGGTAGGAGAAATGCATGGATGAAAATTAGAAAAGCAGACAAAAGACATTGAACAGTGTCCATAAATACTTTTTAATTGGACAAAGAAAATTTAATTTATTTCAAAGTAAAATCATGCACTTTTATGATATTCTAGTTTAATATAATGCACAATCTATGGATGTTGCAAATACATTTGACATTTAATTTTTGCAAAGCTTCATTTATACTCTAACGAAAATCAAATGATTAATCTAATTGAGAATATTTGTATATTTGCTTATTGGAAAACTGGAACTTTTGTGAGATGGACAGCAGATAAATTAGACAGTGGATTGAGAGCATCACATAAGGATTGCTGTGACATGCTAATTATTAAGCTCCTGTACTGATCCTTGATGTAACCACAGGGCACATTTCATGTCCAACACCGTAAAAATCTCAATGAATTTCTTCTTGCAGAGACAGCCATGTTATTGCAATGCTCTTACTTTTAATGATAGTTTTTGTTGACATAGTTCTTGTCTTGGATGCTACTTTCTTCATAATGAGGAGTTGGAGATTTAAATAAAGGACCTATTGTTCATTTGTTCCTGGCATAACACTCAAAAGATAAACAATATAGAGGCACTGCCAGCCTCTTTAATGTATCATTCAATTATAAAATGATCTATTATAATTTTCCATAGGGATTGAAGGTTTATGGAAAAATCTCTCCACGCGATGCGGAAAATAACAGCTGCTAGATGCTATACTGTAACAGCAAGATGTTTAAGTAAAGGTCAATTTATATAAAATAAAATGTAGATTTTAAAAAAAAAAAAGAAAAAAGAAACCGTTGGAATGAAAACACTTAAAATCTACATCCACTGGTTCAAAGAGACTTGGAGTAGAAAATGTTAATCCCCCTCAACCTCCACCCCCTCAAAAAAAGTACAGTTTTAAATGTGTTCAAATCACATAGTGAACAAGTATAGTGTACTATTAGTATTGTGTTTTTCTGCCATTTATTTAAGAAGTAGGGAAATTAGATTAACCCCTTCCCGCCGGGTGACGGGCAAGGTCCGTCATGGCGGGGAGACCCTTAACGCCGGTTGACGGACCTCGTCCATCACGCATTAAAATGAACCCCAGATCGCCGCAATTGCGGCGATCGTGGGGTTAACTGTGCTCCGGTCTGCCTCTGTATTAGAGGCAGACCAGGAGCACCCGATCGTGCTTCCCCTTTATTGTATTTTATTAATTAATTTAAATATATTAAAATATTATATTTAGCTAGCTGGGGTGGGTGGAAGTTAGTGGGGAATTGGGGAATTTGGTGCTAGGGTAAATAGGGGTTAACGTTAAAAAAAGTTTTAAAATAAGTTTTAGAAAGTTAAAAAAAGTAAAAAAAAAAAATGTTTATTAACGTTTAAGTAAAAAAACAAAACACCCCCCTTTACCCAGTCCAAATAAAAATTAACCCCTTCCCTGCCAGTCGATCACTGCCTACAGTGATCAAAATACAGATCACAGTAATATACTATGATCTAATTTTTTTTTTAACCCTTGAGGATTAACTTTTATTTATTTTTTTAACCCTCAGGGGTTCAATTTATTTAATTAATTAATTTAAATATTTTATAATTATATATTTTGCTAGCTGGGGTGGATTGGAGTTATGGGGAATTTACTGTTAGTGCTGCTTACTGCTAGTTAGGGGTTAACGGAAAAAGAAAAAGCTTATAAAAATGTTAAATCTGTAAAAAAAAGTTTTAGGAAAGTTTAGGAAAGTTTACAAAAATTAATAAGCAAAACAAAAAGTTTAAAAACTAGTTTTAAAAAGTAAAAAAAGTTTAAAAAAGTAAAAAAAAAATACATTTAAACGCTCATTACCACTACATCTGGAACAAACTAGAGAAAAAATGATCACACGCTAAGGTTCAAAATATGCCTTTTGAATTACCTCAGGGTGTATTCTTTAATAAATAGTATGTGTTAATAAACTACTCCAAAATGGAACATGGACACAGCTTAAAACTTCAAAATTAGAAATAAATTGAATGGCTGCGTCTCAAATGTGCCCCTTCAACATCCACATAGGCCTGGCAAAGGTACATACGGGGGTATTGCTGGACAACATAGCTGAGCAACATGTAGTATTATACAGACGTAGCACACATAAGGTTTGCAAAATATACTGTGCAAACTCACTTTTGTGTCAACAAGGCAAAAAAACGCTTATTACCACTACACTTGGTACAAGCTAGCGGAAAAATTATCCCACGCCAAGGTTCACAATATACCTTTTGAAATACCCTGTGATGTGTTCTTCAAGAAATGGTATGCCTTTATGATGTAGTTGTAATATGTAGCCTGCTCAAGTGCTCCAAAGTGGGTCACGGACGCATCAAAACCCTCCATGAAAATTCACACTTAAAAACCTGAACTTGTCACGTCTCGTTTACAGCATTGTAACCAATGGCAGATCCAGAGCCTGATCTCGGGAGGGGCACTTGTAGATTATGTAAAGAAATAATCCAGACACAATAACCACTACAGCTCAGTGTAGTGGTTATGGTGTCAATAGTGCCGGGACCCCCTCCTAGAGTAAGTAGTCAAACTGTTTAAGAACAGTTTGACAACTTACCTGAGGTCTGCTGGGAAATGGGGCTGTAGTAGGGCATAGGAGCAGTGGTGTGTGTGAGTGGTGCAATGTGTAAGGGGTGCAGTGTGTGTGTGTGAGGGGGACAGTGTGTGAGCAGTCTGTGTGTGTGTGTGTGTGTGTGAAGGTTG
>OW240921.1:45346949-45403820 GCA_933207985.1 Pelobates cultripes
TTTCCATCCCTGGTGGTCCCAGTGGGATTCCCTGGTGGTCCAGTGTGGAGAGTGAACTCTAACCCGTAGCTCCCGGGCTAGAGTTCACTCTCGCGAGATTTGGAGCGTTGCCGTAGTAACCGCGGCAACGCTCCAAATCTCGCGAGAGGAGGACCCGGAGGAGCTGCAGGCTGAGCTCTCGGGTCCTCTCTCTCCTCCCTCTCCCTCCCCTGCCGGCTCTCAGCACAGTGCCTGCGGACGTGGGAGGGAGATCTCTGATCTCCCCTCCGGTCCGCAGGCACATCGCAGGGCTGGCGCCTGCATGTGCTGGCAGGGGAGAGGGAGACTGGTGGATTTCTCGGGGGGGGGCAATTGCCCCATTACCCCCCCCCTGGATCCGCCAGTGATTGTAACTTCACAAAATAGTATAGTATAGGTCATACATTGGACACATTGTTTTACTCAGAAGTAGAGTTGAGCGGACACCTGGATGTTCGGGTTCGGCCGAACATCAGCAAAAAGTTTGAGTTCGGCCTTGAACTTGACCCGAACTTAACCCCGTACCCCATTGAAGTCAATGGGGACCCAAACTTTTGGGCACTAAAATGGCTCTAAAAAAAGTCCTGGAAAGGGCTAGAGGGCTGCAAAAGGAAGTAAAATGGGGGCAAGAGTAGGACAAGTGCCCTGCAAACAATTGGGGTAGCTCCCAAAATATTGGGACATATAAGAAAAAAAAAGCAAAGAATAAGTGCACCTGAGTATAACAATGGCTGGGTGAGGCCGGTATAAATGTCTATTCTGCACAAGGTACAGACAAGTCTGGTGGGATCCATGCCTGGTTCATTTTAATAAACGTGAGCTTGTTCACGTTGGCTGTGGACAGGCGACTGCACTTGTCTGTGATAACGTCCCCTGCCATGCTAAACACACGTTCAGACAATACACTGGCTGCAGGGCAGGCCAGCACCTCCAAGGCATAAAGGGCAAGCTCAGGCCATGTGCCCAATTTGGAGACCCAGAAGTTGAATGGGGCAAGCCCATCAGTCAGTACGTGTAGGCGTGTGCACATGTACTGTTTCACCATGTTGCTGAAATGCTGCCTCCTGCTAAGACGTTCCATATCAGCTGGTGGTGCTTGTTGTTGTGGCGTGCTGACAAAGCTTTTCCACATTTCGGCCATGCTAACCCTGCCTTCTGAGGTGCTGGCGGTGCCACAGCTACGTTGGCGACCTCTTCCTCCTCCTCTGCCTTCGCCTTGTGCTTCCACTAAGCCTCTGGTGTCAGTTGGGAATGCCCTCAGCAGCGCGTCCACCAGCATGCGCTTGTAGTCGCGCATCTTCCGATCATGCTCCAGTGAGGGTATTAAGGAAGGCATGTTGTCCTTGTAATGGGGATCCAGCAGGTTGGCCACCCAGTAATCAGCACAAGTTAGAATGTGGGCAACTCGGCAGTCATTGCTCAGGCTCTTTGGTGACTCTAGATAACCTCGGGCCGATCGCACGTCCCCGTGACGACGGCGACGACGCATTCAGATGTCTGCCCTATCAACTTTCGATGGTACTTTCTGCGCCTACCATGGTGACCATAGATAACTGGGAATCAGGGTTTGATTCCGGAGAGGGAGCCTGAGTAACGGCTACCACATCCAAGGAAGGCAACAGGCGCGCAATTTACCCACTCCCGACGCGGGGAGATAGTGATGAAAAATAACAAAACAGGATTCTTTCGAGGTCCTGTAATTGGAATGAGTACACTTTAAATCCTTTAATGAGGATCTATTGGAGGGCAAGTCTGGTGCAGAGCGACTGACCCGTGCGTGCTGCAGCTGAAACTCCACTATCGTCTGCTGCTGCTCGCACAGTCTCTCCAGCATGTGCAACGTGGAGTTCCACCTTGTGGGCACGTCGCATATGAGGCGGTGAGCGGGAAAGCTAAAGTTACACTGCAGTGCAGACAGGCGAGCAGCAGCAGGGTGAGAACGCCAAGAGTGCGCACAGATGGCCCACACTTTCTGCAGCAGCTCTGATATATCTGGGTAGTTTTTCAGGAATTTCTGCACCACCAAATTCAGCGCATGCGCCAGGCAAGGGATGTGCATCACACCGGCTAGGCCCAAAGCTGCTACGAGATTTCGCCCATTATCGCACACCACCAGGCCGGGCTTGAGGCTCAGTGGCAACAACCACTCATTGGTCTGTTGTTCAATGCCCGCCCACAGCTTCTGCGCGGTGTGGGGTTTTCCCCCAAACATATGAGTTTTAAAACAGCCTGCTGTCGTTTCCCCCTGGCTGTGCTGAAGTTGGTGGTGAAGGTGTTACGCTGACCGGATGAGGAGGTGGTAGAGGAGGAGGAGGAAGCGGAGTAGGAGGAGTAGGCAACAGGAGGCAAAGAGAAATGCCTTGCAATCCTCGGTGGCGGAAGGACATGCGCCAAACTGCTATCCGCCTCAGGCCCAGCCGCCACTACATTTGCCCAATGTGCAGTTAGGGAGATACAGTGTCCCTGCCCATGTATACTGGTCCACGTATCAGTGGTTATGTGGACCTTTCCACAGATGGCGTTGCACAGTGCACACCTGATTTTCTAAAATTAGAATATGTGTAAAGGAGTCATTATCAAATTGGAGCAATTTAAATGGAGTCCAAGAGAAATTGGATTATTTAAAAGTTGCACTGCTGAAGGCAACAGAAAATTGCATTAGGCTTGTCAGTAAAAGCAAAAAAAAAAAAAAAGAAACCACTATGGTACTCCACAGATGTGGCCAAAATAGTAAAAAACAAAAAGTTAGCATTTAGTAATTATTAAAAAAAACAGAGTGAGGAAGACAGAATGCTCTATAAGATTAGGCAGAAAGAGGCTAAGCAAGTTATAAGAGCTTCCAAATCACACACAGAAGCGAAAATAGCACAGTCAGTAAAAAAGGGGACAAAACATTTTTTTAGATACATAAATGAGAAAAGGAAAGTAAAATAAGGATTACTTAGATTAAAAACAAAAGAAGGAAGGTATGGAGAAGAGGATAAAGGTCTATCTGACTGCCTCAATTAATATTTTTGTTCAGTATTTACAGATAAAAATTAAGGAAAGGGACCTCAGTTAGGAAAAAAGGACAAATGAGCCATTTATTACATGTGAGTTTACAGAGGAAGAGGTTTTATTCAACTGTCAAAAGTAAGTTAATGGGTCCGGATGGAATACACCCAAAGTTATTAAAAGTGTTTAGTGGTGTACTAGCAAAACCATTAACAGATTTATTTAACCAATCATTGTTAACAGGAGTAGTCCCAGAAGATTAGAAGTTAGCGAATGTTGTGCCCATTCACAAGAAAGGTAGTAGGGAGGAGTCGGGCAACTATAGGCCAAGTAAGCCTTACTTCAGTAGTGGGGAAAGTAATGGAAACCATGTTAAAAGATAGGATTGTTGAACATCTAAAAACACATGGATTTCAAGTTCAGCGACAACATGGGTTTACTTCAGGGAGATCATGCCAAACTAATCTTATTGATTTTTTTGATTGGGTAACTAAAATAATAGATCAGGGTGGTGCAGTAGACATTGCTTACCTAGATTTCAGTAAGGCTTTTGACACGGTTGCACATAGAAGGCTTATCAATAAACTGCAATCGTTAAGTTTGGATTCCAATATTGTAGAATGGGTAAGGCAGTGGCTGAGTGACAGGCAACAGAGGGTTGTAGTCAATAGAGAATATTCGAAGCTTGGGTTTGTCACCAGTGGGGTACCTCAGGGTTCTGTGCTTGAACCCATTCTCCTTAATATTTTTACTAGTGATCTTGCAGAAGGACTTGATGGTAAGGTATGTCTTTTTGCTGATGATACTAAGATATGTAACATTTTTGATGTTCCAGGAGGGATAAGCCAAATGGCAAATGATTTAGGTAAACTAGAAAAATGGTCAGAGTTGTGGCAACTGACATTTAATGTGGAGAAGTGCAAGATCATGCATCTTGGATGTAAAAACCCAAGGGTAGAGTACAGAATATTCGATAGAGTCCTATCCTCAACATCTGAAGAAAGGGATTTAGGGGTGATTATTTCTGATGACTTAAAGGTAGGCAGACAATGTAATAGAGCAGTAGAAAGAGGGAAGTGCTCATGCCATTGTACAGAACACTGGTGAGACCTCACTTGGAGTATTGTACGCAGTACTGGAGACCGTATCTTCAGAAGGATATTGATACTTTAGAGAGAGTTCAGAGAAGGGCTACTAAACTGGTTCATGGATTGCAGGATAAAACTTACCAGGAAAGGTTAAAGGATCTAAACATGTATAGCTTGGAGGAAAGACGAGACGGGGGGATAGGATAGAAACATTTAAATACATAGAGGGAATCAACACAATAAAGGAGGAGACCATTTTTAAAAGAAGAAAAACTACCACAACAAGAGGACATAGTCTTAAATTAGAGGGGCAAAGGTTTAAAAATAATATCAGGAAGTATTACTTTACTGAGAGGGTAGTGGATGCATGGAATAGCCTTCCAGCTGAAGTGGTAGAGGTTAACACAGTAAAGGAGTTTAAGCATTCGTGGGATAGGCATAAGGCTATCCTTACTATAAGATAAGGCCAGGGACTAATGAAAGTATTTAGAAAATTGGGCAGACTAGATGGGCAGAATGTTTCTTATCTGCCGTCCCATTCTATGTTTCTATTTTGTATGCCAATTGGTTGTGCAGGGAAGGGATGGATCGCCCGGAAAAGTAGTGGCGGCTGGGAACCACGTACTGTGGGACAGCCACCGCCATCAGGTTTTTAAAACTGTCCGTCTCCACCAGACTGAATGACAGCATTTTAAAGGCCAGGAATTTTTAAATGCTGGCATTCAGGGCCAGGGATCGCAGGTGGGTAGGGGGGTACTTCCTCTTTCTCTCCAGTGTTTGGGAGATGGACAGCTGAACGCTTCCATGGGACAGTGTGGAGATGCTTGAGGACGGTGGCAGATGTGGTGGCATTGCTGCCACATCCTCTGTTTGCTGGGTGGCAGGTGCCACTGTCACTCCAGAGGTGGAGCAAGAGGCCGAGACAGCAGCAGAAGTGGAAGCAGGAGGAGCCTGAGACCTTTCTTGGTTTTTGAGGTGCTTACTCCACTGCAGCTCGTGCTTCGCATGTAGATGCCTGGTCATGCAGGTTGTGCTCAGGTTTATAATGTTTATGCCTCGCTTCAGGTTCTGATTGCACAGCATGCAAACCACTCATGTCTTGTCATCAGCACATTGTCTGAAGAACTGCCACGCCAGGGAACTCCTTGGAGCTGGCTTTGGGGTGCTCGGTCCCAGGGTGCGGTGGGCAGTAGCAGGCGTACTGTTTAGGGGATGGCCGCTCCGCTTTTGCACCCTGCTCCCTCTTATGCTGTGCTGGTGCCTCTGTGCGACCACCGCCTCCAAACTGGACACGTCACTCGCATGACCTTGATTCCATGTGGGGTCTAGAACCTCATCATCCTCCACATCATCTTCCACCCACTCCTCAACCCTGCCCTCCTTGCTGGTCTGCACACTGCAGAAAGCCACAGCAGTTGGCACCTGTGTTTCGTCATCATCAGAGATGTGCTGCGGTGTTCCTCGCATGTCCACATCCTGACACATAAGTGGTTGTGCATCAGTGCACTCAATCTCTTCCACTTCTGGGGCAGGGCTAGGTGGATGGCCCACGGAAACCCCACCAGAAGAGTCATCAAAAACATAAGAGACTGCTGCATGACTTGTGGCTCAGACTGCTTGGATGATTTGCAAGGGGCTGAGGTGAAAGACAGATGGCCGTGGGCTGCTGGTGCTAACTTTGAGCTTTCAGCAGGGGACCGGGTGGGAGACAATGTGAAGTAACTGGAGGCACTGTCAGCTATCCAATCTACTATTGCCTGTACTTGTTCTGGCCTCACCATTGGTAGAGCGGAATTCGGGTCTACCAAATAACGCTGAAGGTTCTGTCGCCTACTCGCACCTGAAGAAGGTGTTTCACTTGTGTGTGTAGATGGCACAGATCGACCACGTCCTCTCCCTGCAACAGGAGCTCCACCAACACCAGCAGCACCACGACCAGCGCCATGTCCCTTATTTGATGCTCTCTTCATTCTTTGCGTTCACCCACCAAACTAACCCATGGTTTATGTCAGGCGACAATTTAACCGCCAATAGTCAACAATTAAGTTCACTGACAGTAAAGCAGTGCCGGTGTCCTAAAGAGAAAAAATGTCTAGAGGTCACACAACAGTGTGACAGGCGTAATTAATACAGTTACTTCACTGTCTCAAAAAATGTGAATTTGTCAACCAACAATGTAACAGTAGTATTTAACGGTTTTATTGGACTGCAAGAAATGCTGCAGGCCGCAAATGTACTATTTAGCACCCAAATTTTTTTTCAAAGTGCGATGTAACCACAGTATTTGACGGTTCTATTTGACTCTCAGATATGAAGTGCACGCCCCAAATTTACTTGTTAGCAACAAAAAAATTAGAATTTTTCAAAGTGCGCTGTAACCATAGTATTTGACGGTTCTATTTGACACTTAGATGTGAAGTGCACGCCCCAAATTTACTTTTTAGCACCAAAAGAATTTGAATTTTTCGAAGTGCGATGTAACCACAGTATTTGATGGTTCTATTTGACCCTCAGATATGAAGTGCACGCCACACATTTACTTTTTAGCACCAAAAAAATTTGAATTTGTCAAACTGCAATGTCACAGCAGTATTTAAAAATGCCTAGATGTTGCCCACTGAGCTACCAGAACAGGGTTAAAGTAATGTGCCTGGCACACATGCAGTTGCAAGTGCCCACCTAACAAACAGACTGCTTATTTCTCTGTGGCACTGGGCTCAGGGCAGGGTACAAAAATTTAGTATAGCACCCACAAAAAGAATCACTGTAGTTTGCAGATTCAACACCAGAATTCTTTCCTAATCTGTCCCTCACAGCTGCAGCATCCTCTCCCTACACAAATAATAGCTCATGTGACTCCAGCTTATATAGAGGCTGGGTCACATACTGCACTAGCCAATCACAGCCATGCCCTTAGTAGGCATGGCTGTGATGGCTTCTAAGGGCACACGGGTTAAACGCTTGTTGATTGGCTGCCCTGCAGCTTTTCAAAACGCGCCAATAATTCGCCGAACACCGAACTCGAACCGAACTTTTACTGAAATGTCCGGGTTCGGGGTCAAAAAAACTTAATGTTCGGTACGAACCCGACCTTTACAGTTTGGGTTTGCTCATCTCTAATTTCTACCTTAGGGTGGTTAAATATTAACATGCGTTTTAGGCTGGGAGCTCCTCTGAACGTAATAGCAGGTTTATTTGGAATTATATTTGAAAGCTCCTTATCTTTTTTTAAGAAGGTGCCAGTGCTTGTTAATAATATATTGAATCTTTTTACAGTCATTATTAAAATCAAAAACCAAAGTTACTGAGTTAAAATCCATACATTTATTTTCTGAATTATTTTCTTTATAGATAAGACTCTCCTGGTCTAATTTTTTTATTTCTTCAAAAGCTTTATTTAATAGCTCATTAGGATTTCATCTGTGAAAATGTATCTAGAATTATGGTAGCTTGTTCTTCAAACATTTCTTTCTCCGTACAATTTTTTTTAAAATTCTTTGTAGTTGCTCTTTATGAATGTTATTTTTCCAGGGTGTGTATTGTCCACTATTATGCAATACATAACTATTGGCATCTACTTTTTTTTAAAGATTTTAGTTTTAAAATGCCACTTTCTATATAAGTTCCTAAATCCCTAAATCTAAAAAATTTATATTGGTGGTACTAAATTGGCTATTTAATTGAATGTCCCAATTATTCTCGTTGATATGATTAAACAAAATATTTAAGTAACTCTGTAAATCTTTCCAAATAAAAAATAAATTATCTATGTACCTATGGTATGTGACCAGGTCCGTCCCCAATGCTGGGCTATTAAAAATAATTTTGTCTTCCTGCACTGGCATAAACAAATTAGCATAACGGGGGGCGAACCTGGTCCCCATAGTTGTTCCCTGGCGTTGTAAATAAAATTTAGAGTTAAAAGCAAAATAATTGTTCTCTAAAATCCATTTAATACTATCCATTAAAAAAGCAATATGATTATCTGTAAATTTCCCTGATTTCTGAAGACATTCTTGTACGGTTTTGCAGCCTAAATCATGAGGAATCAATGTATAAAGTGCAGATACGTCAGAAGTGACCAGGCTATAACCCTCTTCCCAATTAATATTTTTTTAAAACTTTTATTACATCCATGGTATCTTTCAAATATCAGGGCATTGCTTTTACTAAGTCTTGCAATCAGATATCAACATATTTAGAGAGGTTTGCAGAAATAGAACCAATGCCCAACACTAAAGGCCTACCGGGGTGTTGTGTCTGATTTTTATGTACCTTAGGTAAGGTATAAAAGACAGGTATCCTAGGAAATTCAATTTTTAAAAAACTATACTCTTTCTCATTTAGCACCTCCATCTCTCTAGCCCTATCTGAAAGTGCATATAGAGTAGATTTGATATCCTGAGTGGGATCTTTCTCCAACTCAGCATATATAGTTTTGTCCATTAGCCGTCTATAGCATTCTTCTAAATAATCTTGTGTGTTTTGAATCACAATGCTCCCACCCTTATCAGCGGGCTTGTTAATATTTCCTTATTTCTCCTTAGTCCTTGTAGGGCTTTGTTTTCTTGTAAATTTAGATTATTTTTAAACTCTTTACTCATATTTTGTGTGTCTAATTTATCGAAATCCTCAATAACCGATTATATCTATAGCACTAGTTGTGTAATTTCTTGGATAGAAATTGGATTTGTTTCTTAATTCAGTATGAGTCTCCCTTTTTTAGTATCTACAAATTTGTTGATATCAAAGAATCTTTTTAATGTTAAAGTTCTCGAATATTTTAGTATATCTATATAGGCTGAAAATTAGTTAAAATTTCTAGTGGGGGCAAATTTCAAGACTCTATTTATTTAAAACTTTTATTTCATCTATATTTTGTTTATAACTAGAGAGATTCATCACTCCTTCTAGTTGAACATCCTTCCTCTTTTTTCGTTGTTGTATCTTGATTCCTCCCTTACTTCCTCTATATCCTTTCTTCTTTTACACACGTCAGGAGAGTGCCATTCGGTAGGATTGTTCGTTTGAACTATGCGAAAAATTGCTACAAAGGACAAGCCAGAGGATGCGTTTGGTAGTGTGTACATTTTTACACTCTCGAAAGTGACCGACCGCTACCACTTTTCTTATGGAACTATTTTGGGCAGAAGCCACATGTGCGATCGGTCAAAAGTTGCCTTACATGGAAAATCCGAACCACTGAACCGATCTGAGTGATTTTTGGTTATGTTGGTGTAACGTATTCATCCGTACATAAAAATGTTGTTAATGGCATTAACTGTCCTGATAGGAAAAGTTGTGCCAAGCAGAATTACCGTCCTGACAGGAAAAGTTGTGCCGAGCAGCAATCATGCACATGGAAACCTGGTAATTGCTTTTGGGGTCATAGGCCGGTCGTAGCCATTCAGATCCATAGGAGGGTCTGTGCTGAGCAGCAAGCATGCACATGGAAACTTGGTAATTGCTTTTGGGGTCAAAGGCCAGACATGGCCAATCAGATCCACAGGAGGGGTATTTAAACCCAATTCTCCTTTTGCTCATTGCCCTGTCATGGTTTCATCCTGATGGTAATCTGAGAGTGCGTTCCTGATATTGATTTTCTGGTATTTGACTTCGGCTTCATTCTGACTTCTTTGAATTCTGGTATCCTTGACTTCTGGCTTTCCCTCATCGTTGTTTCTGATTCTGTGTTCCTGACCTCGGCAAGATTTTTTAATATTCTTGTAGACGTTAAGTCCGGCCATTCTAAGGTCCAGTTATACGTTATCCTTAGTCCTAGGTGTGACACAGTTCTGCATCCTGGATCAACTTGTAATCCTGAAAGTTGGTCACTCACTTCGGGGCTATCCGAGGATGTGACTTCTTAGGAGTTTACATGGATTTTGGGGGTACTTTTGGGGCAGTGGCAGCTCTAGACTTTGTGAGGCCTTAAGCAAAACTCAAACATGAGGCCCCCACTAACAACAAAAGTGAACAACCAAATCGTTGCCCTCAGCTTCCTGTCAGTCCAAGTAGAGGGTACAGAAGATCATACACCCGCAGTCCACTTAACCACAGTAGATAAAGTGAACAGAAGGAGAGGAGCGATGTGCGCTCCCCCCACCCCTGCTGGTCACCCATGGCTAGTGCGCCCTAGGTAGACGCCTAGTTTGCCTAGTGGTCGACCCGGCCCTGCCTGTTACATAAACTAGTATGCCTGCAAATGTGTACAGTTAGATGCCAAAAAGCATATTTTACTTATGCTCAGCAGTGGATCTCTGTTCCTAGACACCAGTGGCCGGCTGTTGGAGGGAAACCTCAGTCGCATGTGGTGAAGAACGCTCGACAATTTGTGGATGGTCTGAAATGCATATATGTGATAAATTAACTTCATATACAGTACACTCCTCTTCATAGGGTAGCAGGTCCGGTTCTTGTTGCTGCGAACCGCCTTCTGTCTTTCTGGAGGTGGCTGCTGCCTTGTTCACCTTCCTCTTAACCATCCGCCTGATGTCGTAGTAACTGCAATGACGTGTAATTGATGAATTACTTTAATATGTTTCTATATATATGTTTACTGACATTTTTAAAGCTACAATAGAGGCACCCAGACCACTTCAGCTCATTGACGTGGTCTGGGTTGAGTGTCCCAGGTCCCTTAACCCTGTAAAGGTAACTATTGCAACTGCAATAATTACCTTTATGTGTTTACTCCGCCTTTAGTGGCTGTCTACCAGACGGCTACTAGAGGGACTTCTGGGTTGTTAGGCAATTTTTGGTCATCCCTCCATATGCCCAATCCCATGTGTATCACCCCTATTAACTCCCCATCCCTGTGTGTCACCCCCATTAACCCTGCATCTCCCTTATTTAACATGACATTCGCCTACACTGTGTATGTTACTACACAGTGAAAGCTGTGATATAGAAATCTAAAAGATATCACTCGCATGCGCAGTACACCCGTCAGATTTGTAGATCATTTTGCTATATGTGATGGATGTGCTGTGCGCATGCGCAGTACACCCGTCAGATTCCTATATCTGATTAAAGTACCGCGCGCATGCGCAGTACACCCATCATATTTCTATTTCTGAAGGATGTACTGCTTGCATGCACAGTACATCTGTCAGATTTGTATATCAGATTGCTATATCTGACGGATGTGCTGCGTGCATGCACCCCTATTAACTCCCCATTCCTGTGTGTCACCCTCATTAACCCTGCATCTCCCTTATTTAACACCACATTCGCCTACACTGTGTATGTTACTACACAGTGAAAGCTGTGATATAGAAATCTAAAAGATGTACCACTCGCATGCGCAGTACACCCGTCAGATTTGTAGATCATTTTGCTATATCTGATGGATGTGCTGCGCGCATGCGCAGTACACCCGTCAGATTTCTATATCTCAAAGTACCCCACGCATGCGCAGTACAGCCATCATATTTCTATATCTGAAGGATGTACTGCGTGCATGCGCAGTACATCCATCAGATTTGTATATCAGATTGCTGTATATGCGCAGCACACCCATCATATTTCTATATCTGAAGAATGTGCACCGTGCATGCGCAGTACACCGGTCAGATTTCTATAGACGAAGGATGTGCTGCGTGCATGCGCAGTACATCCATCAGATTTGTATATCAGATTGCTATATCTGATGGATGTGCTGCATGCATGCGCAGTATACTCATCAGATTTCTATAGCTGAAGGATGTGCCGTGCGCATGCACAGTACACCCTTCAGATTAAAGGCCCAGCTGATCAAGCGTCATCAGAGGCAGCGCACATGCTCGCGGTGCCTCCACCAGAATTCTACACCCAGAGGCCTGCTAGCGCACATGTGCGCAGCTGATCTTGCATCACTTCCGGTGACGTGGGGGCACCAGAAGTGACGTGAGTATAGAAATCTGATAGTTGTAGATTTCTGATAGATTTCTGATAGAACAGCAGCGTTTTGCAACATAATAGCCTCCCAGTGCTTTCCTATTGGAAAGCATTGGATTGGCTGATTTTGTCAATTATGAAGATCGCAGCCAAGGAGGCAGAGTATGGGTGGAGCCAGCTGTGTTGGACCCGCGCAGCTCTGCTAGAAGGATGAATAATTACAGTTACATTGCTGACAGGAAAGCTAAACTGTGTTTTCATGTTTGTATTCCTGTCACTGTAGTGTTCATTTAAAGCTGATCTGGACATGGTGTTTTTTTTCCCTCTGTGACCCAATCCTCACTTTTAAAAGACTTTAAAAGCATAGCTGCCAATGGTGGGGGTGTGTAGCAAAGCACATGGAGGAAAAATAAGTTTTAAAGAAAATGGAATAAAGAAAATGATTTATTTTGGAATATAAGTGCACTAACCGTTTCTTCACTACATACTCAGTGCGGTTGTTCCCACCAACAGCGTTTACCTCTGCCACAATCTTCCTCCACAGATGGTTCTTCTTTGAACGAGAAGTGTTTTTGGTTGCTACTCCAAAAATACATTGGTAGTACTGGCACAACTTGGTGACCAGTACTGCATTCTCCTTTGTACCAAAGTTCTCTGTGTACTTTTTTTTCTGCCCAGGATCTGCAGCCTTTAAGATCCTGGGCTGCCTCTGCTTTCCCTTGCTTCTACTTGCTCCTGGTCAGAGTGGTCAATGCTCCCTACCATCAGTTGGGGAGCTGGAGGAAGACATGGCCACTTCTGGCAGGTTTAGGCTGTAAGTGAAGTGTGTCAGTGCCTAAGATAGCTGACAGGGTGGTGGGCTGACTGAGCTCTAAAATGGCTGGCCTATAGAATATCTGGATATATTTTGCACTGAGTTGATACTTTTTTTTTTGTTTACAGTTTTGTCTGGCAGTATGTAAAGGCCTATTTAATTGGCTACTTTCCCACTCCCTTCTAAAATGATAGTGTTGCCAGTTCCCACCTGTCAGTGAAGCATGATGATTCATGAGCCCAAGATACTAAGCAAAAGGCAATGCATTGCATTTTCAATGCAATTCAGCAGGTGGATGCCTATAGTGACTGTTCGGTAGTTTGCTAATAGTGCCAATACATTTTCATGCGATTGATAGTGTTCAGGCATTTGGCAGTTTGGGAGTTATTTCGGGAGTTTTAGGCATAGAACATTGCTCAATGCCATGTTGTGAGATCAATGTACGAAATTTGAAACTAATGGTTTTACTTCGTTCACTTAAGGCTACTCGGTATTTAGGGATTAGGGAACTGATTTTTATGTTATATTCATTTGGTTCAATTAAATCTCGCCGAATGAACGAATGGGTTTATCCAAAACAAAAAAACTAACAAATTTCGTACGAAAACGAATGGAAGAATGGACAAATTTCGGGTCTGACAAAACAATTTTTTTTTCGAATACATTCATATGAAACTAAGTGTCTGAAGTACCCAAGTCTAGAGTCAACCAGAGCATATTTGCTCCCAAAGATGATATACTTGCTCAGAACGATACCAGTGAGAGTGAGTAATACAATCTTGAGCTGTTTTTTCAAACTGCCATCTCTAGGTTTTTATTGTCAAATAAGAAACCTAGAATTTCTCAGATGATCCTTTAAAAAAAATCAGGGAAAAATTAAGGTCTGGGATTTCCAGATGTATTTGTTATCCATGATGCCTGCATGCAACCCCATTTTTTAGCTTGGTATAAAAATACTAATTATGTCAATTTATGGAGGGATATTGAAGCTCACGAGTTTAAAACAGATAAACTATATGAATGTTTTTGGATAGATAATCGATGCCCTTTATATAAAATTACAACGATTCCAATCATTAAAGCGACATTGACCATGATTTAAAACATAAGGAAAAAATTAAATCTAACTAATGGATTGGCTTTATCATGCCTCATAGACATGTTAGAAATTAACGCAAAAGATCTGAATTGGAGGAATTGGAGGAGATGTGGGATCAACCAAGTATCGGATATTTACTCTAACGGTATTATAATATCCTTTCAATTATTGCAATCAAATTATTTCCTCACTCCAAGTGAAATGTTCATGTATAGTCCAAAACTATATGGATTCAAAAATTTTAGAAAATAATGATATTACTGACTTCTTGGAAATTCACAATTCTCTGAAGAGAATATCTTGTTCACTTAGATTTCTTTGTATTCATGATGCTTTTATTAAAAAACCTCCAATAATAAAATGGGAACTTGACCTCAAAAAATCATTCAAAATGTAATCCTGGAAACAGAGTGTAAGATGGGTTAAACAATGTACACACTGTGTAAATTTGATCGACCTGTATTAGTAAGTATTTTACAGGTGGTAAATGGTTCCCACAAAATTGAATAAAAATATATAGTGGTCATTCTGACCAATGGTGGAGATGTAAAAATGCTAAAGGATCTCACTTCCATATTTGGTGGGAATGTTTAGGGTTGGATATTTTAAAAATAAGCCTCAGAAGACTTCTAATAGAAATTTTAGGGAAATATTACTTAATGAATAACCAAGGGAGTCTATATTTAAAAATGTGGGACAAATGGCTAACATCTTCCTTTGTTAATAGAGATGGGAACCCCTAAATAAAAGAACACTAGAACGGAAAGGTAAACAACAAAATGCATGGTGTAGGATAAAATTCAACCCTACGTCATAGCCCTCCCCCTTAACCCCCTCGCCCCCTCCCGAGTTAGTATGAATGAAATATGTAGTATGAATGTAATAGAATTGTATGTAGGTAAGATTATAATATAAAAATATGATGCATTATTGTTACTTCCACAACAATAATGTAAACTTTTATTCTTCTATTTTTTGTAACATTAATATCTCAATAAAGAAATTAAAATTTAAAAAAAAAGAAACAGCTGTGACCAAAGCATTCAATGATATTATCACTGCAAAATCTCGTGGCCATTACTCTATCCTAATTCTCCTAGACCAAGCATGTCAAACTCAAAGGCTAACACAGTCCAAATAAACAAGGTTTATGTTTGAGTATATCTTTGGCTGAGATCATCAAACGTGGCGATCTCAGCCAATCTATTGCTTTCCCATAGGAAGCATTGGGAGGCTATTGTGCATTTGTGGCAAAATGCTGTGTGGCCAATCAGCATGTCAATGGGGAGCATACAGCGCCTCCTTGCAGACCCAAACCAATACATTGCCCCCAAATCCAATACACTGCCCCTCCTCCCTCCACTCTAATTGAATACACTTCCCCCACTATCACTACTCTAATTTAATACACGGCCCTCCCTCCCCCCAATTTAATACACTGCCCCCTGCCTCCACCAATTGAATACACTACCCCTCCACCCCCAATTTAACACACTGCCCCTTTATCACCACTCTAATACACTGCCTCCACCTTCTGCCAATTTAATACACTGCCCTCTCCCTCAAATTAAAAGGAAGGGGGAGTGGCTGGCCTGCTCTACAGACAGACAGGCACTCTGCTCTCTTGCAGCCGTGGGAGGGAAGACACCTATCTTATATACAAGCAGCACCTATCTTTGCTTGTCGCAGCCACAGCACATAGTGGTACTGAGTTAAGTACTGTTTTTTAGTTTCACTCATTACCTATTTGGTTTAAGGGTGGAGTGTTTTTTTATCATACAGCACATAGCGGCCCCAGGGCAGACGGACCTCAAATATATTCATGTTTGACATGCTTGTCCTTTCTGCTGCTTTTGACACTGTTGATCATTAACAGCTTCTTCTCATCCTCGTAATCTTGGTCTACGGGATACTCGGTCTCTCCTGGTGTTATTCCTACCTCTCCTAGTGTATCTCTGTCTGCCTCTCTGCTATTTCCAACTGGATGGCTGCTCATTTCCTTAAACTTAACCTGTCCAAAATAGAACTTCTGTTCTTCCCTCCCTGAAGTGTTGCTACACCTTTGTCTGTTTCCCTCTATGTCAATGGCACTACCATCAGCTCTACCTCGCAGGCTCACTGCCTAGGTGTTCTCTTTGACTCCGATCTCTCCTTCACCCCTAAATGTCCAATCAATCACCAAATCCTGCCGCTTCCATCTTAAAAACATAGCACGCATTTATTTAACCTATTATTGATATGGTTAAGGTGCCTGTCCATGCCGCTGTCCTCTCTCACCTTGACTACTGTAATCTGCTTCTCAGTGGTCTTATGTGTTTCCAATTTGCTCTGTTACAGTCCATAATGAATGTGGTGGCAAGACTCATCTTCCTGTCCGCCTGTACCTCCCACGCTCTGTCAGTCTCTACATTGGCTTCCTGTAAAATATAGGGCTCAATTTAAGATCCTGGTCCTTGCATACAAATCTCTACACAATGCTGCTCCCACCTACCTATCCTCACTAATACATAAATATGTCCATCTTCGACCCTACGCTCTGCCGAAAGCCTACGTCTAACCTCTTTTCGTACTCCTGCCTCTGATGCTCGCCTTAAAGACTTCTCTAAGATTGCACCATTCCTAAGGAATGCCCTTCCCCTCTCTATTAGACTTTCAACCAGTCTCCATTCCTTCAAAAAATCTTTGAAAACATACTTCTTCAGGAAAGCATATAAATGAAACTGAACAGATTTCTCTCCCCGCACACCCTAATACCTCTCCTGTAACTGTCATTAAAATAAAATACTAAGCCCTCAATGAATACTATCCTAGCAACCTACTTTTCTATCCAACCCTTACCTTTTGTTTCACTATACCCCACTCCCTCTAGCATGTAAGCTCATTGAGCAGGGCCCTCAATCCCTCTGTTCCTGTGCATCCAACTTGTCTGTTTACACATACGTGTCAGTTAGTCCACCCATTGTACAGCGCTGCGGAATAATAATAATATAGCCAGGAAATTAATATATACACATATACACACATACACACATATCACTGTTATATGGAAAAAAAAATGTTAGATATGTTATTAGACTTATCAAGACTAAGCAGAACCTTAGGATGCAGTAACATGTGCATATAATGCATACTAGTTTTTCTTCCATCACACTAGACATTGCACTAGGTCATATAATCTTATATCAACAAACTGAATTTATAACAGATAAAGCCAATACAACTTCCAATTACCCTTCAAAGCTTTCTTGCATTTTTATCAAGAATTTCTGTGTGTAAAAACCACTCTGCATTTTTCAGTGTCTTGTAAATGCCTATCTCAAAAACATTACTTATCTAAAATCCACAAGCATTGTTAAGGAGAAGGTCTGTGAATAATGCCATCATTCACACTCATTCTCTCCATAATTAATCTTGCAGCTAGTTATTTATCAATGTCACTGGTGTGCAAAATGTCACAGTGAATGCTGAAAAGAATATCAGTTGTTCCTGTGCGTCCAACTTGTCTGGTAACAAATACGTGTCTGTTAGTCCACCCACTGTACAGCACTATGGAACTTGATGGAGCTTTATAAATAATAATAATAATAATAATAAACAGAGGGCACATTCCTTGCTAGTCCTCCATAGTAGAGAGAGAGCAGTCTATATGTATTAGAATATCACCTAAACTCATTTTTCTTTAATCGTGTCTTTAGTCTCCATTCACTACATAATGACTATGTGTGTGATACAGTCGTCAACCTGGTCTTCCAGTTGATCTTAAAATACTAATTCCTCTTTCATCTGTTGATTAGTGTCTACCCCATAGCTAGTATACCTTTGTACCCCAAAACAGAAACATTTAGCACAACAAACATAGCGTGTATCCACAAAATATCCTGTAATGAAGAAAAAAATCTAATTTATGTAATATTTATAATTGCTAAAGTAATAGACCATATCTATATGGAGATATATTATTTATTTTATTTATAAAATATTTTACCAGGAAAGATATAAATAGTAGACTTGTGCATGGCAAAAAAATGTTGGTTCTTCCAAAATGTTTCAGTTATAAAACATTTCATCTGAAGTTTAATTCACAATTCTGATATTCAAAACAACATCAAATCAATCAAAATTTAGAGACCTTTCGAATCTGACCAAACCGAACCTCTCAGTCTGATAAATAAGTGGTTGGAGCAATGTATACTGTCTTTATTTATTTTGTAATGCTTGCACAAAATACAATCTGTAATGTATTGTAAAGTGTGCATTGCACCATGAAGTGCTTGGTTACGCAAAAAGTGCAAAACTTACCAATTTGTGTCTTATTTGTTTTTTTCCACCTTCCACTGCTACTAAATTGTTAATGTTGTATTTGGACACTTGACGCTGGTATGATATTTTCTATCTGCAAAGCAGTAATATTTCAAACTTTGAAGCTTATTTTTTTTAGTTGTAATTCAGCTCCTTGTTTAGGCAGTACACTGGAATAATTTTTTTCTTTTTCAGCTAAGGGATATGTTGATTATAGTATTCACTTGTGCTATTAACGATTGTTCAAAATCTGCTCCTTGTTTTTTTAAATGCTTACTTCAAGCATCTTAACCAGTACAGCTTGTTGTGATTATGGTGCTTGGAAGCTCTGATTGCTTACAGGCATTTAACATTTAAGTTTCCCAGAAATTTTAGTTACTTATTATTCATCAATGTTCTCGTACAGTGTAAGAACTAACTGCATGTATGTGACATAGATAAAGTGGATCAGAGTGTTGGGATATAGGACGTTTCTGCCTTGTCAAATTAACGCAACCATTTTGTCACAGCCCTATAAGTTTCCTGTATTGACTTGAATGATCTACAGAAAAAGTACTAATATATTTTCTTTTCTGCATCTTATCTGCAATTTATCCGACTGTCAATAACGCTGTATGTGCTCAATACCAAAGCCTAGTGTTTAATGGTCATACTTGCTTTCACCCTAATTTGCCCTCAGTATTCATGTATTCACAGACTGCAGGTGTTCTTTATTGTAATAAATATGATCCATTACATTTTTTTGTTCTTAAAATTATCCTGACACCTAGAGAAATATTTACATTATTCACTACGTGTGTTATGTTATAATTAATGAATAAATTTTTTTGTAAACCTATTTGCACTTACACCATATTGCAAGATGAGTGAAATCAATGCATAACCAATATCTGAAAACTGGTGGGAGAACTAAGGCATCCTTTTAAAGACAATTTATTGTTTGTACTCTCTAGATTAAAATAAAAATGTGAATTTTAGGTCGTGGATGCACTTTGAACAAAATCTTTCTCATCCTAAAATGCTCTTCCCAATCTGTATCAAATACCCACTCAACTGTTCTACCCTCACACAAACACTTAAAATACTTAGCCTAAATCAAATGCTATTGCATCTTAATAAATAGGACATTAATCAGGCATCACCGTAGCACAATATCTGGTTGTAAATGGGCTGATGAAAAACAGACAACAAAACACTCCACTTAGTGTCCTCTGCCAACATGCAAAATGGTAATATTTACAATTTTCTTGATTGTATATTTGTTCTCTGTTGGCATTATTCTGTTACCCCCATAACAGACGTTCAAAGAGTGTTTATAAATGTAGTTTTAATTAACATTATCCAGTGTCCGCGAAGCAACCCGTTTCTACTCAGCGCACTCTATGAGAAGCCTTTGGTTGGAAGATTTAATGGACCCAGAGTGCATGCTGATGTTATTATCCGTGTTGGCACCCACCAGCAGATGTTGGTAGAGTTTTGATACTGACTTTTCAAGTGTTGCTCCTCGATGGCATAGGTCTTCATACCATGTGAGGTATCTGTGTATTTGTTCTTTACTAGGGAGTGAGTCGTAGTAGTGTGTCAGCTGCATATATCAGAGAGACGCCATGGGTGTATATCACCCAGCAATGAGTTCAAGGACCGTACAGATCCCTCTTTTAAGACCGCGTGGAACAGGATGTATTCCCTCTCTTCCAGGAATGACCAAGCCCCGGTTGGAAGTCCCCCTCCAATATTGGGGTTGTGAGTGATGGGAAGTAAGGGACTAGGGGTCGGGGAGACATGTGCCATTTTTCTAATCGATTCCCACGTCCTCAGCATCTGTGCTACCGGGTCCCCGTCCTCCCCTCTCCCGCATCGACTCAGACCCCCGTGCCACACAACTGCTTGTAGTCTGGCCCCCGAGTCTCCTCTGTCCAGGGTCACCCAGTGTTTGGGGCCTCGGCTGCGTGCCATTCAAGGATTCGTTGCATTGTAGCTTATGATACTTTTTAAAATCTGGGAGTGACAAGCCTCCTCTGTGTCGGGACATGCATAACATCTTCTGCGATGGCGCAACCGGGATCTCTGCCCTCTCCAAACATATCAGATGACCACCGATTTCAGAGTGGAGAAGAAGGCTGCTGTTATTCGGCCGTGCCATGTAACATGCGGGTAAGCCCAGCGGTCAAGGTCCGACGCTATCTTTTGTAGAAGGGTTGCAAGGTTATGTCGGTATACATCTTGAGGGTTCGTGGTTACGCATATGCCCAGGTATTTCATCTCCCCCTTGGGGAATGCGGTGCCTTGTTCAGCGTATTCATCCAGTGGAAAGGTGACGTTGAGAACCTCGCATTTAGTCAAGTTAAGTTTCAAATTCCAGGAGCAAACAGGGCATCGTGATTCGCGGGTTAGATACAAAGAAGAGAAGGTCATCCGCGTATGTGGCCACTTTGTGTTCTGTTCCCCTCCAGGTATAGCCGCTGATGTCAGGGTTCTGTCGCACCGCCTGTTGCAGCAGCTCCAGAGTCATTGCGAACAGGGGCGGCGACAAGGGACATCCCTGCCTGGTTCCATTGTTCATCTCAAAGCTGGCGGTTAGTGCCCCGTTAACTCTGACTGCTGCGTGAGGTTTATCGTATAGGGCAGATATCCATGTCAATATTTTCTGTCCCATTCCCATGGCCCATAGCGTGTTCATCATGTACGACCAGTTGACCCGGACAAATGCCTTTTCGGCGTCCGTGGATAGCAATAAAAGGCGTTTCTGAAATTTCCATGCATGTTGTATGGAGAAAAGGCAAAGCGTGCTGTCCCGTGTTTCCCGTCCAGGGATGAACCCCGTCTGGTCCGCATGGACCAGGCTCGGTAGTACGCGCTGTAGTCTGGTCGCCAGCACTTTTGTGAGAAGTTTCGTGTCCACGTTCAATAAGGAGATCGGGCGGTAGCTGGCGCAACTCTCGAGGTCCTTCCCAGGTTTAAGCAGAACCGTGATGGTGGCTGCCAGAGATTACACTTCAAGGCGCCACCCTTCTGCGATGGCGTTAATTGCTTTCATCAGCCAGGGCAGGAGTGTTGTGGAAAAATGTTTGTAATACACTGTAGAGAACCCATCCGGTCCCGGTGCTCTACCCGCCCTCGTGCTCTTCAGGGCCGCGGCAACTTTCTCGGTGCTAATTGGTTGAGTCATGTATTTATAACTAACCAGTAGACAGGGTGTCAGGGTTTCTCTGCTGTTTTAAACAGCAACCCTTCCTCTCTCTGTTTCTGAGCTATACAGCTCCTTCATTACCATTTCCATGTTTACTCACCTGATTGTTAGTAGCCAGCCCTGTTGCTAATCAGTGCAGCCTATTTAAGCAGCAAGTTCCAGTACCCCCTTAGCCTTGTGTGGTTTTCTGTTTTTCAGAAGACTTCCTGTTTCCTGTGTATTCCCGGTTCCTGACTTCTGGCCTTGTTCCTGACTCCATCTCATTTGACTACCCGCTTTGGTGCCTGACCCCTGCATGCCCCCTGGACTTTGCTTTTGGTTTACTTCATTTGTTGCTATTTATTAATAAAGGTGTTTTGCATCTACGTTCTGTCTTTGTCTTGTTCCTGGTCCCTAACACAAGGTTTCTCTGATGGGTGGGAGTCCTCCCATTGTATTATAAAAGTCCCACCCACTAACTTTGGGTAGGGAAAAGGGAATATTAGGATATCCCTTCCCCTTATCTTTTACTAAAAAGCACCCACCAATGGTGGGGCAGGTAGTGGACAGTAATGACGCACATGATACAGGGCAATAGGGCCTTTCTGTTAAACCTCCCTTATAGAAATATGTGGATCTTTTTGATTCCATATGGTTTTTATTTATTATAAAAAAAAAAACGCTATTGTGCAATGGGTGGGAAAATCCTAAAAATTAAATATATAAAATATCGTGCAATATGATCGGTATAGTGGTGAGAGAAATATCTTATACTGGATTCACTCACATGGTCTAGAGCCTCTTAAGGACCGGCTCTGATCTCATCCGCTTTTGTGTCCTTAAGGTGACACACACCCTAAACGTCCATATTAGGCAAAAACCTCAAAATGGAGACAAAAAATGGAGAGAACAGGGAAGCAATGCTGACCCTTGTGCAGAAATCCTTGATGTAATAAAGTGTAGAACATAAATAAAAATTGGCTTCTCACCTTGTCAGGAGCCTATAACTGGGCTCCAAGTATGTGGATGTTGTGTCAAATTAAAGTGACACAGCCCTTCTTTAAGCAGCATAGATGTTTCACCAGACTTCTTTATAAAAAAGTAACATTTATTGTAACATATACTATAAAACAATAAAATCAATATACTTAAGTGCTGGTGATGAGACCAAGATGCGTTTCGCCTGTATAATTCGGCTTTATCAATTGGTAATTCAAAATGCTGCTAGTTCAAATTTAAATACCCCATAGAGGGGAGTTGATTGGTGAATGGCGTCCGTGATGCATCCAATCACGGCGCTCGTATCGGTGGGAGTGTTGGGACTCAACTGTGAATGATGTTTCCTATGTTGTGAGGTCATCACGTACCAAGGCTCGTGCGTGTGACGTCACATGCGGAAGTAGGCAACATCCAAAATTAGACTGCATGCATATGTCCGTTCCACATTGATAGTGCTCCACCCAGATAGTCACATGTCTGGAATATCCTCTCAGACTCCCGGCCGTGAAGTGGGCGTATCATTTCTTGGAATGGCGTCCGCCATTTTTCTTAAGGGCAATGTAATGGAAAAGGAGTGTTCATAAATAGTCCGATATTCATCAAGTCTCAAGGGATGTTCCTGGGTAGTGTTTGTTCTCAGCAGAGCATAATGATAAAATAACAGAAATGGAACATGGATTATACAGTACTCATAAAAGGAGGCTAGAAATAACTAAAGTGACACAGTGCCTCCATATTAAAAATCAGATGTATGGATCCATTAAATTTAGATATTTTATAATGGCTATATACATATATTTTTATGGAATATTCTTAAAGGTGCAGTTGGTGTGATTTACTATCTCTTAACACTTTCCTAACCCACTTGAATACCAACGACTGGGGCATCAAACTCACCAGCCATTTTAGTAAAACTTCTGTGGAATTTTTAAATCTTAACATATATGTCGAAGAGAACATTCTTAAATCCTGTACCTTCTTCAAAAAGGTGGACGTCAATAATTATATAGGGGAGAAAAGTTGCCATTTCTCCCCTTGGCTATTGAACGCCCCCAAAGCACAGTTATTGAGAATTAAGCGCAATTGCATGGACAATATAAAATTCCAAGAACAGTCAGCTAAAATATTGAACTATTTTAGAAAAAAGGATATAGCAATGAACTGTTAATAAGAGCTTATGAAGAGGTAAAAATGAAAAATAGGAATGAATTGCTTACATACCAGGATAAGAAAGTGGATATACAACATCAAAATTTTAATTTTATTTGTGATTTTAATTGTAATAGTAATCAATTAAAGAAAATAATCAGAGAATATTGGCCAATACTAAAAAATGACTCTGTCCTTCATTCTTTACTCTCAGACACACCTATGATCACATATAGGGGTGCACACAACTTAAATAGCAGTTTAGTGCACAACCATATACCACCACAGAAAACTACAGCAAAATCATCCTTTTTTAACCAGACTAATGGATTTTATGGGTGTGGCTCATGTGGAGCTTGTAAAAATACTCAAAGCTTGAAACAAGTGATAAAGGATTTTGACCACCCCAGAGATAGTAGAAAAAAATTCAAAATCAAACAACTAATCACTTGCCATTCCACAAGAGTCATATATAAAATCACTTGCCCATGCAAACTAATATACATAGGAAGAACCATCAGGACACTAAACACACAAATTCAGGAACATGTAAGAAATCTAAAAAATGGCTCTGAAAAGCATAGTGTCTCCATGCATTTCAAAGAAAAACACAATTGTGACCCTCGTTTTATGGAATTCATGGGAATTCAAAGAGTCTCTGTAAATTGGAGGGGAGGTGATTTAACTAAGAACATAGGACAAACAGATATGAAATGGATTTTCAATTTGAGCATGATGCAACCATATGGACTGAATGATGACTTTGAAATATGCCATTTTTTATAGAGCTATTTTTATAGAGGTATTTTTAGCCATATGTCATTGTTATATTAAGTATTTATAATTCTAAATTTTAGAATAAAGACAATCCAATTGCGTCCTCTTTTACATTTATATGAAGTAATCATTATAAGTCACACCAACTGCACCTTTAAGAATATTCCATAATAATATATGTATATACCCATTATATAATATCTATATTTAATGGATCCATACATCTGATTTTTAATATGGAGGCACTGTGTCACTTTATTTATTTCTAGCCTCCCTTTATGAGTACTGTATAATCTATGTTCCATTTCTGTTATTTATCATTATGCTGAGAACAAACACTACCCAGGAACATCCCTTGAGACTTGATGAATATCGGACTATTTATGAACATTCCTTTTCCATTACATTGCCATTAAGAAAAATGGCGGACGCCATTCCAAGAAATGATACTCCCACATCACGGCCGGGAGTCTGAGAGGATATTCCAGACATGTGACTATCTGGGTGGAGCACTATCAATGTGGGACGGACATATGCATGCAGTCTAATTTTGGACGTTGCCTACTTCCGCATGTGATGTCACACACACGAGTCGTCGTGCGTGATGACCTCACAACATAGGAAACATCATTCACAGATGAGTCCCAACACTCACACCGATACGAGCTCCGTGATTGGATGTATCACGGACGCCATTCACCAATCAACTCCCCTTTCTGGGGTATTTAAATTTGAACCAGCAGCATTTTGACTTACCAATTGATAAAGCCGAATTATACAGGCGAAACGCGTCTTGGACTCATCACCAGCACTTAAGTATATTGATTTTATTGTTTTATAGTATATGTTACAATAAATGTTACTTTTTTATAAAGAAGTCTGGTGAAACATCTATGCTGCTTAATGAAGGGCTGTGTCACTTTAATTTGACACAACATCCACATACTTGGAGCCCAGTTATAGGCTCCTGACAAGGTGAGAAGCCAATTTTTATTTATATTCTGCACTTTATTACATCAAGGATTTCTGCACCAGGGTCAGCATTGCTTCCCTGTTGTCTCCATTTTTTGTCTCCATTTTGAGGTTTTCGCCTAATATGGACGTTTAGGGTGTGTGTCACCTTAAGGACACAAAAGCGGATGAGATCAGAGCCGGTCCTTAAGAGGCTCTAGACCATGTGAGTGAATCCAGTATAAGATATTTCTCTCACCACTATACCGATCATATTGCACCATATTTTATATATTTCATTTTTAGGATTTTCCCACCCATTGCCTATATCTCCTGAGAATTCCAGCAGTAAGTGTTCGTTTATTTGTTAAAGCGCTACACACTTTTCACTATTTGGCATTTATTTGCACAATAGTGGGTTTTTTTTTAACACATTGGATTTCTAGTAGGTTGGAGAGTTCCTACTTTAGTGTGGAAGCTGCTATCACTTTTTCTTGTATTGTATTGTATTTTATTCTACCATAAGCGCCTTTTATCACAGAATATCCACCCCATTTTGCTATTTTATTTATTATTATACTTTTTTTTTGTTTTATGTTGTGACTGGCTATCAAATCACACAATTAACCACCACATCGCTGAAGGTTTTTATAACTATTTTCCCACTGACTGCTAATACTACTAGCAGGGAAATAGTACTTAAAATTAGTATTCACTTGCAAAAAAGTGAATGATATTTGTAAAAGTGCATCCTGCAGAATGTATTTGGTATCAAATTTTATTCATCTGAATATTCAGATTCCTACACTTTGTATATAATTCGGATGTAAAAAGCACCAAATTTAATCCAGACACGGAATGCATCTGGGTGATTACTGAAAATTCGCTCAGTCCAACCAAATTCTGGCTGTATTTGATTTAAGTAAATATGAGAATTGTCATTGCAGCCAGGATTTTGATCATTTAAAAAAAAATTCCATCAGGATGCGAACTTTGAGAGTATATCATACCCTGAGTGAAAAACCCTGATAGCATATCATAACATATTAGTAAGAATGGATTTAATCAATTCTTCTTTTGACTGAATCATAACATATCACAATATTGTGCAATACTAAAGGGACACTGTAGGTACCCAGACAACTTTAATAATAATAATAATAATAATCTCATTAAGGCTCATAGAGGCTCTTTCTGGCCTTTCACAGAGTTTAACTATGTGAAACGACGCTGCACATCCTCACACTTTGAATGAGAATGTTTATCATCTTTAATCCCCCATATGAAAGCATTGATTCAATGCTTTTTGATCCCATATGGTTTTTAATTATTTTTTTAATATTGTTATTGGCTATCAAGCCACAAAATTAACCCTTGCACCACTGATGGTTTTTAACTATTTTTCACTGACTGTTAACACTGCCAGTATGGGAATAATACTTAAAATTAGCATTCACTTGCAAAAAAAAGCAAGTGAATGATATTTTGCATATCATTCACAGCAGAATGTATCTGAAATCCCTGATCCCCGTGCTGCACTTACTAAGCATATGTATCGAGTTACCCCCCATTGCCAACGTTGGAGGTGGTGGAGACGGAGCCATTCTTAAGGGACATCGAAACTGGAAAGAGGCAAGTGCTTTTAAAGGTTTATTTGTTTTTTTAAAACTCATTCAACACCAGGGGAAAGACAATAACTTTAGGGCACAAGGACATTATACCGTTGGGAATACAGTTTTGTGTTGCTAACGCTACAGCATCCTTTAAATTATTTCCCCTCCTGAATGAAAAATCTCTATAATACAATTTTGTTTCCTACTTGCAATACTAATAGATTTAGGTTTTACCAGTGCACTTCTCATTTGTTCTGGTCTCTGCCCTTCAATTTGTACCTCATATATGCTGAGATAAACCTAAACTATACCATCTGCGCTCCAGTATTAAGTGGCTTGAAGCATCATGAATGCAATTTCTTCGATTTACATTCGGACCATGTTGTATTGAAAGGTACATAGGGAAAACTGTCCAAAAAAATTGAAATTTGCAGGTTCATTATTTTCTTTTATTTGCACAGCTGATGTTTTATCGCCATAGAGATAGAATGCAATTTTAAATGTGTTTACAGCAAAAAGAGAAATTCTCTGACATGAAAATCACTCCTTGATATTTTCCAGGTAAACATCTGCTGGGTTGGCACCAAGACATGTTTCAAAACTTGTGTGTTGTGAGCTTGCATACAAAACGACAATAGCGTTATTGGCACTCAATCAAAGCATAGTAGATACTTTCACACAGAACAGACATCCACCTATGAAATGTAATAATAGAAAAAAATAACAAAGATAGTAAGTTTCTATGGCAAATCAGCTAGGGATATCTGTTGAGATGAAGTAACACATATGAAGAAGACAGCAAACAAATAAAGTGAACAGCGCACAAAATTGATGTATAATTGTGGATTATATCTAAATTAATCCATATGTGTAGTAACATGCACGCCTCTTAAATCTGTATGAATATGTGATATAAGATATTTTTCATATTGTACATCACATATGTATACACATTTAATAGGTGTGCATGTTGGATTCATTTAGATATAATCCACAATTATGCATATAGTTTATGTGCCGTTCATGTTATTTATTTGTTTGCTGTGTTTTTTAATTGGTGGAATTACCCTGATTGGTTCCACAGTGATAACTAGTTGCACTTTTTAAAGCGCCACTTATTTTGCACTTTAGTTTTTTTGTACATGTGAAGAAGATGCAATTAGATTCAGCAATTTCCTATTAAGTGATAAAGGCACACACAGATACACACTGGCACACACACAAGCACATACATTATTGAGAATCAACATGCTACTGTTGTTTCTCAATAACTTCATGTTCCAGTAGGAGTATTATAAAGTCCATTAAAAAAATTCTACAAGCTAAATCCATGATCGGAGTTGCTATCTATCTATCTATATATATATACATATATATATTCAATATTTTTAGCCATACCTTAAAGACTATGTCCCATACAGAATATGAATATGATCAATGCTGACAAATGAGCTATATCATAGAGCTTATTATGTTCTTAAGTTCTTGTCCATGTGAACATATTACCGATGCATTTCATCCAGGATATAATTAGATGCCAGTTTGTTAAAGTGCTTACGGACTTTACTAGGTAAAATGTAACTTTCCACTTTATCAATACATTTCTGCTACATTTTCTGTTTGCTGCATATTTTATTTTGCATAGTTATTATTGGTGAAAATGTCTCACAATTTTACACCAGTCGGTCATTTAATAAAAGGAATTGAAGATTTTAGATTTGAAGAAAGGTTAACATATGGAAATCTCTTTTGTTTGGAAAAACGCTGCCTCAGAGGGAATGTGATAGCATTATACAAATATATTTGTGGCCAAAACAAACCATTGTCCAGAAATCTATTCCTAGACAGGACGACTATACATATAGGACATGAGGTCATGCATATAGACTGGAAGAAAGGACATTTGATCTAAGGCAGGGGTTCCAAATAAATTCTTCCCATGGAAGCCTTTAACATAGTGTACCAACATCGTGGAACCCCCAAAAAAATGTTGCGCCGTAACACAAACCTTTTAATTAAAAGAGTGTAAAGTTTTCTTTTTTCACAAACTTAGTTTTTTGGTACATATACAATTATTTCTACGGATAGTAAACATATTGTAGTACTTAGGAGCAGGTGTGCTTTTGTGTCTAAAGTTCGTGTTTGTATGTAATGTTTGTATGTTTGCATTTGCGTGTAGGGGTGTGTTTGGATGTAGTGTTGGCTTTTAAATGCATGTGTGTAGTATTGGTGTTTGAGTGAATGGTGTGTTTGTATATAATTTTAAAGTTTGAATTCAGGGGTGTTTTTGTATGTAATGTTTGTGTTTTCAGGGGTGTGTTTGCATGTTGTGTGGGTGTTTGATTGCTGGGATGTATGCACATACACTGTCACATACATACTTAACACAGATATACATACACATTAACACAGAGATACACACAAACACACACATTCATAAAAACACAGACAAAAATACACATGAACACATCTTGACACACATATAAACACACTGGTGCAGATACAGACATATACACAGACATATACACACACTCACATACATACATTGACAAACGCACACCTTATCACACAGATACACGTACACCGCAAACTGACACACAGATACACACACAGATAAGACACACTCAGATACACACACTGACACACAGATACATACACTCAGATACACACAGTAACACACACACACTGCCAGAGACACACTGTCAGATATACACACAGTCAAATACACACGTCATTTTTTTTATATTTGCAGTCACCCTCCTGTAACATACCTGTTGTTTGCAGGAGGGTGATTTTCAGGGTGATTTTCTGGCTGAGGCTGCTGTGTGTGGGAGGAGCTGCTCACTCCCGGCTGCTGCCTCTCTTCCTCCAGTGCGGCGTTTCCTATATGAATCGGGGAGGTTTTTAACCGTCCATCACTTCTTCCCAGCATCCCATACTATGGGGGCCCCGTCGCGCAATTAATCGGCAGCGGCACTGACCGCTGATAGGGCCACCCGATGGGGAAATCACAGTAGAACCCCAATTTTGTTCTCGCAGAACCCTGGGAACACCAACTGGGAAATGCTGGTTTAAGGTAAAGGCATGGGTTATTTACAGTAAAAACAATAAGGATTTGGAATTCTCTGCTTGAAGAGGTGGTCTTATCAGCTTCTACACAGATGTTTGAACAGCAACTTGATGAATACTTGCAAAAAACCTAATATTCAGGGATATAATTTTTAATAGGTGGGGTAAAAGCTTTTTTTATCCAAGGAGGGATCTGACTGCCATTCTGGGGTCAAGAATAATTTGTCCTAGTTTGCCTTAAACTTTTTTTTTTGTTCTTGTTTTTGTTTTTTTACTTCTTTTGTATCAATAGATAGGTGAGAAAGGCTGAACTTGACGGACACATGTCTCTTTTCAGCCCATGTAACTAAGTAAATTTGTTACTCTTTATCCTGTTACACGTAGGACATTTCTGTAGTCCCCATGGACCAAAAGTACAGGAAAATGATTATTTTTAGAGAATAACTCAAATGGTTAGCTCTCTGATGTGACCAAATATACAGAACAGATCTTCTGTTTCAATGATACACATTTATTATGCACCATTGTCTTGCCATCCGCTGGGCACTGAGAGTATGCTGTGGTTTGAGGTCATACCCTGTACCCTCAGTGACTCCACACATTGATCAATAAGGAAATTCCATAGTTTACTAACCTCTCATCCATTGTAGTATTAAAGTGGATTTAGGAATAAGGGTGAGGGATTAGGTTAACAAGGGTTCTGATCATTTGAGGTAGATTCCATATTATTATTATTACTACTATTCTTATTATCAGGGTTTTTTTCCATTTTCTTTTTGTTTAGTTTTGTGTTTTTTTTCTCTCCACAAAACTCATAACTGTTGAATAATCATATCAGTATATATTGAGGCAATGTATGGGGTCTTTTAAAAAACTGGGACCTCCTGTTGATGTCTCTAATTGGAGCCTAGGAGACCTGACCCAGATCAACCTAATGTCAGGTAATATAGCACATATTGCATTTACTTTCATTATTCAATATAGGGCCACTAACTATGTATGTTTAATTGGCACTGATAGTGTCACATTGAGGCGATGTAAAAGTTATTGGTAATATATAAGATTTTAGAGAATTCTGTGACTGGTTGCATTAAATGGGATTTTTTTTTTTATTTCCTATAGGGTTTTTCTGGATATAAATCTTAGTAGTCAACATGGTTTTATCACACTTCACAGTAAAATAGATCAGGGATATTTTCTTTAATTTACTGTTTTTTAAGCCCCGTTAAATCCTTGAGCTTGTTTTGTCAAGTAGCAGACCTTAACATACTTACAGATAATAAGTTCTTTAGTTAGAACATTTAAAATAATTCAGCACACAGTGTCAAACCACATTAGGGGAATTCAAACAACTACATTTTATTCTGCTGGTGACACTTTAATCCAGGACTTTTCAAACTGTTTTTCGAAAGCTATTCCTGACAAAGGTTTGCAATTTTCTTAATTAGCATACAATTAATCAGCTAACTGTTGCCTGTGCAAGTAAGTCTTAATTAAATCATTTAACAAGTCTAAATTATGTGCATTGAAATATGTACAATATTAGCAGTAATAGGAACTTTATCTAGATGTCTGTCTACCTGCCTCTCTGTCTGTCGGTATCTCCAGCAAATAGAAAAATACATTTTACTGCAATACGAGAAGGAGTTTTGGTGTTGCAGTTCCATTTACTCCTCTAATTGCTGCAGAGGAAGGCAACTTACACAATATTCACCCAGTTGCATATCGGTTCTCTTCTACTTTCCTTGTATGTGTCTCCTGCAAAGTCAATGGCACCATAAATTAGTCATTCAAGTAAAGTGCAGAGCCCAAAGTGGGTTGTCTCCCTTATGAGACCTCTTAGTCCTGCATAGGAGAATGTGTCTCTCTCTGTTTCTAGTGGGTTCTGAACTCCACTGTACTCATATTCCTCATTAAAACAGAACACTGAGGTAAGGTTACCCACACAACACTAGAATTCAGTCAAGAACACAGAGCCAGAAGAAGTATTTACAATGATATAAACCTACCAGAGATATGGGCCACACCATCTACCAAGGTTTCCCCCATCTAAACAAAGGTAAATGTGTTTCTATGCCATTCAGTATTTTGCCAGAGCCCTGTACCCAGGCACATGCTACAAAGAGAGATCTTTTAATCTGAAGAAATTGTAATCAGTCATAAGTATAATAATGGGGGGAAAAAACTGGCAAACAAACAATTCTACTTATCATCAAATAATAACAGATAAATAGATAGATGTACTTAACTTAGTACAACATGAAAATAGCTTCCCTGAAGTATTACCAGTATAATCCATTCATAGATTTCAAGGCATCCATTTGATTTCAACTCTGTGAGTGTTACTTATGATCTTGCGTGTCAGCGTTGTATGCTGTACCTCACTATGTGCTCTTTTTTCTTATTTCATAGCCTCTAGCTGTATCCCTATTATTATCCATATCCATTCAATTCAACGGAGGCTCTAGAGGGAAAAGCCTTATCCATATCCATAACTATAATAATGGATTAAAAATATATATTTTTTAAATGTTTAAATATATAAATAAATTATTTTCGCTTAAATGCAATTTAGTGCTTCTTATTCTGGTTTATGAGGTCTTAACTTATCTCAAAAGCTCCTGGCCAATCAGTAGTTCAGAAAGCTGCCATAGGTCCACTCAGATCTGGTAAATTAGATTGTTCAATACACTAATGGACGCATTCCAATGATTCACAATTTTGGGAACTAGGCAGCACACTAATTTCTCTGAAACTGCCAATTACACATAGATGCAGCCTCAGCTCTTACTATTACTCGGAGTATGAAAAAGAATGAGGGTTTTGCACACTAAACAAAAGTTGTACAAATTTGGACAACAAAGAGGAAATAAAAATAAGTTTTTTTGATGTCTGAGTGAGAAGGGACAATCTTTTCAAATATTTTTTATTAAACATTTTATATTTTTACAGCAATATATGCAGTACTTTTATATTGAATACATACAAGATAAAATTGTATATGAAGATACATACACCAAATGTACAAAAAGAGGACAAAAAAAAAATGTTTATAGTAACAGTCTTATAGTAGCAACATCCCTTTAGTTTTTAAGCTTTTGCGTGCAAGGACGCAACAACAAGGACACGTTGCACCATAAATTATGCAATAACCATACATTCTTATATTATTTAGTGTTCCTTTAAACAACATTATTATTTTATCTTTTATCCTAAAGAAAACGTAAAAAAAAAAAAAATGTAAGCAGATCTATTTGCTCGTTCAGTTAATGTAAAGTTTTGTTTGTTTTTTTACAAATTAAAAATTCCGTAAAAGCGTTAAACAGTTTCCATTGTCTTCCTACAAATTTCTCCTTTAAGTGGAGCAAATATCTTTGTTATCTAAGTAGATCGCAAATTGCACAGAGAACCTTCATATGTTGAATGTAGTGTGACAAGCAGTATTTGAAATTTCTCCATACTCCAAGAAAATGTCTCTTTCATATTAATGTTAGGTTGTTTGATCTTTAGGGTAAGTAAACATTTCATTGTAAGATTGAATTTTTAATTTGATGCAGGTTTGTTTTTTTCCATAACTGTATTATTCCCACTGTAGATTGCGTAATGTTTCAATACATCCTTGCGCGGCTACTTTGCATTTGGTTGTTTCTATAGAAATAAAAATATGCAAATATATTTCTAAAGAAACTTATTGACATTGCAGTCATTTATGACATCTCCAAACCTTACAGACGCTCAGGGGCTTTAAGTATGAATACATGATTACAAATGATACGGTTGTTTAGAAGAGGTGATGTTTTAAAGCACTAGATGCAGACTTCATTCTGGTAGCTCTTGTTTTTATAAAGTTAATTTCACAATTCTATGACACAACTACGCCACCTTAATTTCACAATTCTATGACACAACTACGCCACCTACTGGTGTTTAGGTGACTGCAATCTGACGTTGCATAGCTTCTTGTTTTCGGCAGTAAAGATAAGGGATTACTAGACTGTATATCACTGGAAATAAACTGTATACATCTGAATAAATCTTGGCTATATCATCATGTTAGTCTGAAGGAAATAGATGCATAAAAACCTATTACATATTGTAAGCTAAAGCAATGAGTATCTATTTTTGGCATAAATAGAAAACGCACTACCATATGGCTTACTGATCTGTTAGATGAGGGCATATAAACCATGTTTATGGACATAGTTATGGAAAGTTATGTCTCAGTAGCTCTCGTGAAAACAACTTCTTTGTTGAGTCAATCAGTAAATCAAAAAGATATATTTATACAAATCCTATGAGCATGCTTCCTGCTTAAAAATGTCCCTTTCCGAGAATACTATGACTTGTAGGTGATCAGTTATTCAAGATACATCTAGCTACTTCGAGCTTTATTAAAATTAAATATATTAAAAGTTTAAATATAGTAGATGTTAATTTGTAGGCGATGTATTGGATTTTTTGCTTTAGGATTAAAAATATACAATATTCAGCACACTCACTCATTTACTAAACAGAAATTTCAAGTATCACAGAATGTGATAGTTTTATTTAAAAACACCTCACATAGGCAGACAGATAATAGGGGTTTTGTTACAGTATATTATCATATATTGCATAAGCCAGTCACAACGTCAATGTACCCCATTCTTGGCATACCTTCTTCGGCAGCCTAATGCCTGCTCTTATGATATTAATAAGTTTTACTTGGGAAATGCTTCCTTCCGGGACTCTATACAGGGCAAGTTTAAAAAGGGCCCTGGAATGACGCACCTGTGTCAGGTAGTGGTGTAATATATAGTTACAAGGCTGGAAAGAGACTTGAGTCCATCAAGTTCAGCCTTCCTCATTTGTTTTTTGCTGATCCAAAAGAAGGCAAAAAAAAAAGTTTGAAGCACTTCCAATTTTGCAACATGCTAGGAAAAAAATTCCAATTAAGCCCTGGCGAGTGTGTCAACCAAGTACCAGCTATCAGATACAGGGATAAACATGGAGATTGTGCAGCTTCATGCTTTCAGGATAGGGGAGGGGGAGTGGGGGGAGGTGGTCGGTGTGTGTAAATCCAATTGCAAACATTGACAATTCTAGTATATACTCTAGTATAAGTCGAGTTTTTCAGCACATTTTTGGTGCTAAAATCCCCCACTCGACTTATACTCGAGTTAATGTCTGTATTATGGCAATTTACATTGCCATAATACAGACCAGGACCGCCGGGCTCATTACAAGCCCGGCGGTCCTGTTGGGGGCTGGCAGAGAGCTGTAACTTACCTTTCCTGCAGCTCCTGTCAGATCCCTTCTCTCTCCTCCGTTCCGGTCAGCTCCCCTGTAAATCTTGCGAGAGCCGCGGAGAACACTCCGCACGGCCGTGAGACTTACAGTGGAGGAGAAGGGAGCTGAACGGAACGGAGGAGAGTGAAGGGAGCTGACAGGAGCTGCAGGAAAGGTAAGTAACAGCTCTCTGCCAGCCCCCCTCCTGCACAGCCCATCCACTGGACCACCAGGGAATGAGAGCCCCCCTCCCTGGCCAGCTAACAAGCAGGGAGGGGGGACGAAAATAAATATAAATAAAAAATTAAATAAAATAAAAAAATAATAATATATATATATAAAAAAAATAATAATAATCATTTTTAAAAATAATAAAAATGCCCACCCCCCACCTGGGCTCTGCATCACATACACTGCACTCATACACACATACACACACACACACACACACACACTGTATTCATACACACACTGCATTTATACAAACACACTGCATTCATTATATACACACACTGTAAATAAATATTCAATTAATATAATTTTTTGGGGATCTAATTTTATTTAGAAATTTACCAGTAGCTGCTGCATTTCCCACCCTAGTCTTATACTCGAGTCAATAAGTTTTTCCAGTTTTTTGGGGTAAAATTAGGGGTCTCGACTTATTCGGGTTGACTTATACTCAAGTATATGCGGTATGTTCTTTCTGTTCAGATTTTTTTTTTCTAAATTTTGCAATCCACTTTACATTTTACTACAGTGCAGTAATCAGTGGCAGATAAAGCCCCTTCCTTAAAGTAAATTCTCTGTAAAAATATCTCTTTATTTTATTTTCCTCATGTTAAAAAACAACATGCAAAAAAACAAACAGGAGGGGCACTGCAAAACAAAATTAGGGTGAACGCATTTCCCAGCACTCTGGAAATGTGGGTGTACATGTTTTATGCTTGTTTGTCATGTACTCTGGGTTTGGGGACATGTATGTGCCCCACTATTTTTAATCTAACTAAAATGGCTTTCTGCTCATTTTTGGCACCAATGTAGATAAGTTTTAGTTTTCTGAAATTGCAGTGGATTCTTTTTTGAGGATTTAATGAACGATTTTAAGAGGATCAGGGAATTATAACACCTTTAAATAAGATTTGTTTCCGCTTTTCCATATTTTTCTTTGGCAGTAGCAATGATCGCCCAGCGTGTGTTTAGGCCATGCAGGTGTCACTGAATATTAAAACGATGGGTGATTTAATTGCCATATATTTTAACCCCCTCGCCAAGCCTGCACATGTCAACAGTACATACATAATCACTCTAGACACAGAGTGTCTGGCACAGTGGCACCAGTGTTTTAAAGTCAGCAAGTATATCTCAATACTGTATATTTAACAGCTTGCTCTCACTCAAGTGATACAATCAGGGCCGGCCTTAGGGGTGTGCGAGCTGTGCGACCGCACAGGGCGCCATGGAACAGGGGGCGCCCTGTGGCCGACACAGCTCACTCATGGCCGGAGTGCAGGGGAGCTAAAAGAGGTACCTGGCTGGAGGATTAATTATTCTCCACCCGGGTCTATTTAAAAAAAAAAAAAAAAATCGCGGCAGAGGGGGCGGGGTTTACCGAGCGGCGGAGGCGGGGCTTATCGAGAGGCGGAGACGGGGCTAATACCTCCCGAAGCCCCTGCTGTACAGGAAGAGGGAAAGATGCTTCCCCATCAGCCAACTGCATCCACTGGAAAGAGGTAAGTGTGTGTGTGTGACTGTTTGCCTGTTTGTGTGACTGTCTGTGTGTGTGTGACTGTTTGCCTGTTTGTGTGACTGTCTGTGTGTGTGTGTGACTGTCTGTGTGACTGCCTGTGTGTGCGTGTGACTGTCTGTGTGTGTGTATGTGACTGTCTGTGTGACTGCCTGTCCTTGTGTGTGTGTGTGTGTGTGTGACTGTCTGTCTCTGTGTGTGTGTGTGACTGTCTCTGTGTGTGACTGCCTGCCTGTGTGTGACAGTCTGTCTGTGTGTGTGTGTGACTGTCTGTCTGTGTGACTGCCTGTCCTTGTGTGTGTGTGTGTGTGTGACTGTCTGTCTCTGTGTGTGTGTGTGACTGTCTCTGTGTGTGACTGCCTGCCTGTGTGTGACTGTCTGTGTGTGTGACTGTCTGTCTGTGTGACTGCCCATGTATGTGACTGCCCATGTATGTGACTGCCTGTGTGTGTGACTGTCTGTCTGTGTGACTGTCTGTCTGTGTGACTGCCCGTGTGTGTGTGAGACTGTCTGTCTGTGTGACTGTCTGTGTGTGTGACTGTCTGTCTGTGTGTGTGACTGCCTGTGTGTGTGACTGCCTGTATGTGACTGCCTGCCTGCCTGTGTGTGTGTCTGTCTGTAACTATCTGTCTGTGTGTGACTGCCTGCCTGTGTGTGTGACTTTCTATCTGTGTGACTGCCTGCCTGTGTGTGTATAACTGTCTATGTGTGTGTTACTGTGTGTCTGTCTGTGTGTGTGACTGCCTATGTGACTGTCTGTCTGTGTGTGTCGCTGTAGCTGTGCCATTGTTTGTGCCTGTGCCTGTATGTGTGACTGCCTTTAACTGAGTGTGTGTGTACATGCCTGTAACCGAGTTTAAATTTCCCCCACCCCTTCCTGTCAAGGCCGCACTTTGACTGACAGACGCTCACTCACTGACAGACGCACACTCACTGACGACACATACACACTCACTGACGACACATACACACTCACTGACTGACACATACACACTCACTGACTGACACATACACACTCACTGACTGACACATATACACTCACTGACCAACACACACATTCACTTACAGACACACACAATTCACTTACAGACACACACAATTACACACTTACAGACACACACACACACACACACACACACACACATTCACTTCAAAATAAACACTCACAGACACACACACAGACATTTCCACTAACACTCACAAACTAATATTTTTTACATTTATTTTAAATCCACCCAGCCTCCCTGGGAAAGCTGGAGTGGATTTCTTACCAGCAGTCCAGTGTGGCTGCTGGGCAGGCAGGCAGGGGGCGCACAGGCTGAGTAAGCAGCGCTTAGTGATGCCGGGAGCCGGACTGACGTCATATTCTGGCTCCCGGCTTCATTAAGCGGCGCAGAGGAAGCTGAGCAGGAAGAGCTCAGGTGAGTATGCTCCTTCGCTGCCCGCTGCCAGCCTTGGGGGGGCTCAAAAGTGGCCAGCCGGTCAGCTCTTGAGCCCCCCAGGATGCGAGGCAAGCAAGGGATCTGCCTGGGGGTTTGGAGGGATGCTTTTTTTTGCCGCCCCCTGCAAAGTGGCGCCCAAGGCAGATGCCTTGTTTGCCTCGTGATACACACGTCCCCGGTGCCTGTGTGTGTTACTGTATTCAGGCAACTTGGTGGGAGGTGGGGGGGGCGCCGTGAAGACTTTTTGCACAGGGCGCCTAATTGCCTAAGGCCGGCCCTGGATACAATCCTTGTAGGCAATGATAACAATTTCTATTTTTCTGTATTCGGCCTCTTATTATAATCAAAATTGGAATTGCAGAAGTGGGGTAATCAGTAGCCATAATGTTATTATAAGGGAAGAGTGATCACAGGAGGAGCTGTCTGATTAGAGTCTATAATTTTTATTTTAAGTGGAGAGAAAGCAGTAGGGGATCTGATTTGATAAATGCAATTTGTTAGCCTATTGTTTTGTGTACATATTCTAACATGAAAAACGAAAAGATGTGCAATTAAAAAGATATTGATGTGGTTCTGAGTTTTAAAATAGAAAATGTTGCTATAGAATGGCTGTATCAAACATTAGGTTAACTCTACATTTCATTTTAACATTAGGTTAATTTACATTTCATTTTGTCTTTTTACTCTCTAGAGCAGAGACAAAGGGATCCAATGTGTAGGATATGTTAAACTGGAAATTCCGAATATTTTTTCTGCTCCTGCTAAGGTAAAATAGAAGAGAGAAGGTTTAAGTTCCCCTCTCGAGATTGTCTGGACTCAGTTAGCAGCAATTTTAAAAGGAGATTTTGTTAAGGACGGAGCTCAACTGAGCATGTCACCACACTTGAACTGCTGGCAAGGTCATCCCAAGCTGAACTGATTAGGGAACAGAGGTTGTTAAGGTCTTAAACATCATGGTATCTCAATGACAGTAATCCAAGGTAGCAGCAAATGTGTTTTAATTCGTTCATACACAAGGATGAAAATCTTGGATTTTGAGTTGAGAATACCTAAATTAATTTCAAAATGAAGTGCAGATTTTCTTTTTTAATCTAATATTTTCTCCAATTTTGCTTAGTTGTAACGTGAATATGTACACCTGTGCTTTACAAATGTTTAATGTTTTTGGTTGAAAAAATATTAGCTTAACATTTATTTGAAACAAAGAATGCATAGCTAGCACATAAACATAACATAATACATAAATTTTATATGGAAATTGCTTTGCAGGCAAACAAATTAAAATAATGTACATTTCAATGGTTTTTATTTTTCACTTTGTTCAAAATACTTGGGAAATGTTTGAGAAAGCATACCAAGTCTTTTTTTCTTGTAAAATTTTATACAGGGTCTGAAATATTAATATAAAAGCAACATTTTAATTTCGCTCACATACAGTATGTGTGACAAAAAATATAGATGATAATAAAAATGATCAAATACCTTGCTTATAGGTATTACCTTGAAGACCTTAGCAGCAGTACCGCTTGGAGAATATAGCAACAAAATGTAAACGAATATCAGCATTTAAACACAATGACAAAGTACAGCAAATAAAATTAAATCATATACTTCTAAAATAAAGATATTTTAAACAATTATAGCAATATTTATTATTTTCTGGACTGCTAATATAATGCTGACAGTGAAATGGTAGAGTACATTCACTCCTCTTTGCTTCCTGACTGTTGTTGATAAGACCCACTAAAACTTCCTTTACTGTTTGGAAAAGGCAGATGAGCTGACATTTTCAGCAAACTATCAATGACTGATGGCACAGAAAAGTGATCCTCATGGATGGGGTATAAATGAGGGTAAGTGAGGCATTATAGACTAAAATTCTTTTGGAAAACACAAAATTAAAAACCATTTATACTTTATTTTGGTAGTGAATTGGTTAATACTCTAGGCTTTTTTTCTTAAATGGCAATTTGTAGCGTGGAGAACAACCAGATTGATGCTATTGACTTTTCTCCATTTAAATTATGTCCTGTAATATGTACACCTTCCTTCTTTCGTTTTCTCTTATATTTTACTTTCCATCTCTTTCCCTCTGACCTTCTGTGTATGTACCACTATAATTATCTGTTGTTAATAATCACTAGTGTCTAATCTGAATGTTCAGAAGGACTTAATGTTTCTATTAACATTTAAAAGTCTGTCTTCTATGGTCTCTGTGGTGCTAGAGAGGAGGTGTTATGATCTCCTAAATTCCTCTCTCTTGCTATGTAGTCATTTTGCCTTTTTAATGTTTATATGTGTGTCCAGCCTTGACTTCCACATGCTGCTGCTATACTGCTAATTTTCAGCATTTGGGTCGTGGGACCAAAGTAGAAGCTAAAATGAAGGCTATACACATTGTAGCTGTTAATATTATGGGAGTTGCTATGCCTGTTCTCACATCTACACATTATGTAGAATGAGCTTGTCAGAAAGGATCTATGGGACACTAACGCCCCATCAGCAGCTCATCAGAAAGAAGGACAGAATGCAAGCACAGAATGCAAGCACAGGAATGGAGATCTCTATTTATGTGATTAACAGTGGTTTATGCCACATTAAAAACTTTACGACACCCAAAAAGTTATGAGAAGACTGAAGCAGTCTAAATGAAGGACTTTATTAAGATAATTAAGAGTTCAATATGAAGCTGTCTGAAGGAGGAGACCTAGAGAAACATCTGAGTCAAATCATCATTTAGAGTCTATTGGCAAGAAATTTGAAGAATAAGACAAAGTAATTCTGATTGTATCAAGTCTTCCAGAAAAGCTAAAATCCATTAAATCATTCACTAGAAACTAGAGAGATTGTCACTGTAAAATATGTTACAACACGTCTTAAGCAAGAGTAAGGAAAATTGAAAAAGCATGAAGTGGTGAAAAACAGGCATTTAAAATACCAAAGTATACACAGGTATTTAGGATTCAGCTATGCCTTCTGTAAAATGGTTAAATAAACCATACATAGTGAAGTACAGCAAAAAATAAAATCTGCTATCGGGAAGTGCACTCACAGAAAATATAGACGATTGGCGCTGTGGGGTTTATAATACCAGACACTGAGAAGCATATCAGGGGGGTACGGGGGGGACTCAGATGATAATAGCTGCCAAGGCAATACATTACATGCAAAGAGGGCAAAAAAATTTACAATGATTTTATTTGTGCAGATAAATCTCATCTCGCTAAAAACAGCATAAAAAGGCTACCATAGACAGAAAAAAAGCCTCTATATGGTGGAAAAGAACATGTGAAAGTTGTCAAACAGGGGAAGGTACACATTCTTAATTTCCAAACACAGTCAAAAGAACTTGATAAAGCCTTGGCAACTCATCCACTTGAATATGTATTGTCCAATACAGACAGACAATGTCTTGTGTGCGTAATTAAATACTAATTTGTTGGTGATTATTCCAGATATTGTTTGACTCATCTCATCATAGGCAAAGCAGAGATTGCAGAAATTTTGAGGACTACACTGCAAGTGTTGAAAACAAGATTAGGAGAAAGCCTTTACGTCACATTATGTTACAGCATATTTAGAAGAGAAAGGGATAGAACACTTGCATATTGTATCTTACAGCCCTGAACAAAATGGTGTAGCTGAAAGAAATCTGTAATGGTGACACTCAGGTGTGAAAGATTCACAGTTGCCACATAAACATTGGAGTTGACGCACGTATTACGACTACATCTCTACAAAACAGACTACCTACAAATGATACAAATATAACTACATTTGAAGTTTGGTTTGGCAGAACCCCCAACATTAAATATATCATGGCATTTGGATTCAAGCTGATTCTAGTCCCAGCTCCAAATTTAAGAGAACTGGGATTGGCATGAAGATTGCATAGGAGTATGGATGTAAGGGCTACAGAATGCTGAATTTGGAGACAAGAGAAGTAAATGGGAAAAGTGTTTGTTTTAAAGAATGTGAAAAAACAACAAATGGCTGATCTTAAGCAATGTGGAGAAGGACAAACTAACTTACAGGAGCTGGAAAACCCCAATAGAAACCCACTTATGAGGACCAGAGCCACCAACCCGACTTTGGGTATATAGGAGGGAGAGGGGATAATAACCTCGATTGGAGTACATTCCTGGAAAATAAGCTCCAAAGGGCAGTTGGATAAACTGGATACTCAACTATTGGCAAAAGGAATTACTCCGAAGTATAGAGAAGACTAGGATTCAGCACAATCAAAACATTGCTAACTATTGCATCATCTAAACAGATTGATGTAGAGCATCTATATGTAAAGTCATCTTTCTAGAATAGTAAAATAAATGGATAACGTTACATGGTGATGTCTGAAGGATTTTAAACAAATACATGTGTAGTATGCAAACTACAAAGGGAATATATGGCGTCAAACAAGCTGTAATAGAACATATAAATCTCAATTTATTTATTTATTTTACTGCTCCTTCTCTTTTTCCCCTTATTAGTTCCTTTTTATCACTATCGGTGATTCAAATGGTTGGAAAAAGTAACTATCCGTGTAGAAAATATACCTAATTAGTTTTACTGCATTTTTCTTCATTAACAAAATTCTGCAGATCCGAACCACCATGCGACTAAATCTCACCTGGCTCGGAAAACTATATTTTTAGCACAAAATATTCAGCCAACACTCTTTTTCTGGATAATGTAGATACTTCAAATATGAGACTAACCAATTAGTCAGCTCAATTCAGTCCTGCTAGCACTAGAACTGGCATAGAGCATAACACTTAGAGCTTATTTATTTTTACTGTTGTATTCTATACACACACACACAGACCCAGGTAGTCTGTTGTAGATGCTCAAACATAAATGGGTATAGTAAAAGAATTATTCACATATGTTCACTTTCCTATACGAAATACTATACAAACAAACAGGTGCCTCTCATACATGGCTTTATTATCTTGTGATGCCACTGAGAAACCTCCACAATCATGTGTCCAACAAAAAGGATGAACAATTTAAGAAATATAAAGATAGTGCAAACAGGGAAAGTAAATGCACTCACATTGATATTACAGGTCAGCCAAATAGAAACCTATACCAGAAATGATTTATTAAGACACAGCACTGCCAACAGCAGAACTGACAGATGACATTTTGACAAAATCCTTACCAAAGACATTTTTCAGAAACTCTACTTTAAGATAAATTTAGTAGGTTTGAATTAGGTATCACCGAGAAGATGATTAATAGTAATAATCACTAGTGCCTAATCTGAAAGTGTTGGAGGACTTAATGTTGTGGATAATATTTGACTGACTGTACTCTATGGTCCCTGTTGTGCTGGAGAGGAGGTGTTATGATCTTGTCTTGTCTCACTTCCATTTTGCCTTACAGATCTTTACACGTGTGCCCTGCCTTGATGTCTACATGCTGCTGTGCTAGTACAACTCTTCTAAATTTCAACAGCATCCATGGGGTACTCTCCTTTCTATATGTCAGCTTCCTTTCCATTTTCTTTATCGTTGTCTTCTTTTCTACCCCTCTCTCTTTTCCAGCCTTTCCTAGTCAACATTCTCACTTTCACTAAAGGGACACTGCCCATTGGAGTGGTCTGGGTGCCAACTCCCTTTACTCTTAACCCTGCAAGTGTAATTTATTTTTTATAAACTGTAATAATTACCTTGCAGAGGTAACTCCACCTCTAGTGGCTGTCTACTAGACAGCCACTAGAGTGCACTTCCTGGTTCCTAGCACAGGAAACCTGTGCTAGAGCGTCGCTGGACGTCTTCACACTGTGTGAGGACCTCCAGCGTCACTCATTTCCCCATAGGAAAGCATCAAAATGCATTTTCAATGCTTTCCTATGGGGAGCGCTAATACGCATGCACTGCATTGCCGCGCATGCACATTAGGTCTCCCCGGGCCGGTGGGCGGGATCAGTTTCGCCCACCGGCCGACGCAGTCAGAAGGAGGAGCAACGCGGAGGGAGAAGCAGTGACGAGGGACATCGTCACTGCCTCAGGTAAGTCACTGAAGGTGTTTTTACCCCTTGAGCAACCGGGGATTGTGGGGTGGGAGGGAGAGGGAACCTGCAGTGCCAGGAAAATGGATTGTTTTCCTGGCACTGGAGTTTCCCTTTAAATATGTTATTCCCCCTAGTTAGATTGCATCTCAGAATATTCATAACTTAATAACAACCATCTTGCCTAATTATGAGGTTAAAGCAGTGGTTCTCAAACCAGTCCTCAAGGCTCCCTTATCAGTGCAAGATTTAAGGAGTATCTAGTTGTATCTAAGGAGTTTTAGAAAACACGCCATATACCATATGAAATCATACATGTTCAATGCGTTATATATTTATTTAATATTTACTGGTTGATTATGGATGTGGCTTGAATTCATATATAGTCAGGACATGAAGTCGCTGACTCCCTTTCCCATAGATTTTTTACCATTGAGCATTGATCACAACATTGAAGAGAAATTTGGAATGTTTAAATGTTTCTTCATACACTTTAACTGTATACACGGTTTTATTTAATTTTATAACACTGTAATGCAAGATGAAATTAAAGGTAAGAAGGCATAAAAAACAAACCTTACTTACCGCTCATCTTCCACCAAGGTGTCTTGTTAAAAATGGTGGGGTGGAACTTGACTCATCCCTCTGACTTGTTAGGCTCTGTTTATTTACTCTGTTTAGTTACTCTCCCATGGAGAGGTGGAGACATGACAAAAACTTTAGGCAAAAGGGAAATGTACTTGGTCTTTACACTTAAGACTCTTTTTCCTGAGGGCTTAAATGCTGAATTTGACCTTTTTAACTTCTTATAATATATCACACATTTTATCCTCTATTTATTTATTTCATTTTTCTCCCTTTTTTTTTTTTCCCCTCTTAGGTCTTAACTATATACATAGAGTTTTATGATTAGGGCACAGTTGACCACTTTTTTGCCCTTTTATTTATCTATTATATACTTTCTTAGTTATTATTATATTATTGATCCCCCTTTTTTCTCATTTCATTATTATTTTTTTATTTTATTTTTAGCCCAAGTGCATAAGGGCTATCTGTTACCATAAGGTCAATAATATATGCCTAGCTATTTATCTTCTGAATTTACTTTTTAGCTTTCCTATTACTATTACTTTTTTTCTTACTTTTTTCTTTCTTTTTATTTAACATATTCATATCTGCTTTAAAAATTGGCTGTCATGCCACTTATTTTTGTGGTATTAAAAGGTTCATCATGACCGGCATTAGGCGCCGCCCTATTTGCTGATGTCAGACGGAGGCGTGCCCTTTGTTGCCGGCCTCCGTCTGAACACCGCATACCCCACGAGCACTTGCGGTATGGATTGATACCGCCTCCACCACTGACGTCAGACGGAGGCGTGCCGCAAGATGCCGACCTCCGTCTGAGCTGCTATACTCTACATCGATATGTGCAGTTAGTCACGTGACCACGGAGGTCCGCGATCACGTGACTATACATTTCCGCTCCCTCCTCTGCAACTACATTTCCCACATTGCTTTAGTGCTCACCATGTGATCGCATTAGATTGCGATCACATGATTATTGATTTCTTTTTATTTTATCGTTAATTTTAATAAATAACACTCGTTTTATTACTAAATATCATGGATTATTTTATATATTGTATTATGAATATTATGCATTTTGTATTTTTATGTTTTTAATGATTCTGCTTTTTACATATTGTATTGATGACGTCATTTTGGCGCCAAAATTTGAACAAGCATGTTTTACCAAAGTTTATATAAGTATCTATGTACCAGGCTGATTTTTACTATTGCCAGTTGATAAAGCCCTGTGTGGCGAAACGCGTTTTGGCTATTTTATATATTTTTATTGTACTAATAAAGGAATAGTGGCTTCTTTACAGCAATTTTGCCATATACCTTTTTATTTCACTTTTAAAAACTTCCTGTCACCTGGTCATTTATTATCTTGGAGCCTACTCACGACCAAGAATCCTGGGTGGGGATTGTACCACCTATGCGAATATACTGAGCAGTCTATCCTGCTCATTCGAATGTGAGTATTTTTATTCTTTTATTTTATTTCATTTATATCCAGTGAGCACTATATTCTGCTTTTATCTCCTTTCTATAACCGAGGAATTACCTTCACCTATATCCTACCAGTGGGGGATAAACGCCACTGAACGCCCAACATACTAGAGCGAGTCTATGCTCTAAGATAGGTGAGTGTATTACCTACCTATTATTATTCTTTACAATAGACAGTCTACACTATTGGATCGTCTTTGTTGTTTATATTTTCCATGTTCACCTCCGAATCAAGACTCCTCTAAAGACTAGAAGATCCAGTCTCTTATTGGACTCTCTACCTCCATATACTTACCAGAACCTGAAAGAGAAATATTCCAAGTACTGTTACTATCATTCACTCATTTGAATTTATCAAAAGTATATCAAGTATTTGGACTATCATTCTTTTTATATATATCATATATTTATTAAATCTTTTTTATATATATATATATATATTTCTCCCTATTTATGTTTTAAAGTGTTTGACATATTTATCCCTTTCCATTTGTTATTTATGTAGCGCAACCTATTATTCCTGTTTTTGCCATTTCTCTTTTGAGGACTTCAGAGGGAACCTCATATCTATAGGTTGCAGCTCTTTACTTGACCATATCACGCAGCGCTGATCCGTTTTCTACCTGTATCTGTTTATTTAACCCCTTGTTCTCAACCCATGACTCAATGAGAGGTACTTTCCTGTGCATCATCACAAACCTATATATACACATTTGAGAAACAAACATTTTAACAAGGTATTACTCCACCTCCTGATGCGGTTGCCTAATAAAAACTATAGAATTTAGGATAATTTGTGAGCCTGTCTATTAGCATCTAAATGCCCAATACAAAATCAATAGGTGATGTCAGCAATCCTGTTGAAAGTTAGATTAAGCATGTCTAAGGGTTCCATGCTTAGATGATGGGAAATTTTTGTTTTCTAAAATCATAACACGTTTAATTATTCTGCCTCACAGCGGCATCTCCCGTCATCAATATAGGGGTAACTACTGAACTAGTTATGACAGACACAACATGTTCTTTTTCAACACTCATAATTAGGTTTTACCTCCACAATAGGATTATTTTTTTTAAAGCAATACAATCTTGGTGGGTGCTTCTCCACCTGCCCCTATAGATCAGTCTTTCGATTTCATCTGGCAAATATAATCTACAGGGATAAGACGACTACAAAATTTAAGACAACATAGCCGTTGAGTTGAATCTTTAGCAATTTCCTTGGAAATTTTACACAATGCACACTTTACTGAATACGACTTCTCGTGTTTTATTGAAGGTTCTATAAAAACAGTTATTAAAAGTTATTAATAGAAACACAAATCTGCAAGATAATACGATAATTTAATTAGTATCAATGGAACTTCACAGCCTTTCAAATGCATCTGCAAGCAATGGAAGGTCATTGTTTTACAGTGACAATCCTGAAGGTACTAAATCTCATTTGCTTACACAAGTATAAAGTATTATAGCCATAATATCAAAAGAATAGTGGTAAAGCCTAGTTATTAATTTTATTTAAAAAAAAAAAAAAAAGGAATAGACCTTTATTTTATATACGTAACATTTTGTAACTGATACATACGGTAAGTTTCTAAGCCTTTTCAAGTTAATATACGTGATGTTACATACGGTGTTATGTTTGTGTGTGTGTGGAATATGATTTTATATAATGTTTTCAGAACAAGAGAAGAATATTAAAGAAGAAAAATGCTATTGCAGTCAACTTTTTTTTAAATCTTTCACTTATACACTTAATGTTAATGTTTCCATTCAAATAGCAATTTAAACAGATATGCTATATTCTATTTGGCTCACTGTGCAGTGCTTGGAATAATTTGGCAATTGATTTGAAAATATGAAGCAAAATATTTTTGACCTATTGTGCAACCAAGTTACATACTCACTAAAATTAATTTTTCAGTTGCTGTTTTAGATGTTATTTACACTTAAGTTAGACAACAATAACAAGTTTTTTTTTTATTATTTATATTATAAAATAGAAATTTATCAGGAAATTAAACAATTTTAGATCAATGTGGGTAAACTTGAAAAATGGTCAAATTAGGAGTTTTGTTTCCATCTCCCCTATTTTGGGTAACATTTTTTAATTGACTGGTGAATTCCTGACAATGTCTGATATAGTGAATAACTCTGCAAATTATTACAAGCATTAGAGAAAAAAAAAGGAAATCACTTCCATGAGTGACACAGACCACTTTTTCACTTTACATTAACAAATGTAAGGATACTGAAGAGGGGGCATCATGCCTTGCTACTTCCAGTCACTTCTAACATGAAGATATTCAAGGAAGCACAGAAGGGGATCTTTATTTTACATTAAGGGACACTCTGCTGCCAGGGCCGGACTGGGGATTCCAAAGCAGCCCTGGAAAAAAAAAAAAAAAAAATCTATGCCAGCCCCATAAGTCATTGCACCATATATTCTTGCATGTAATATATAAGGCTATGTCTTGCCACCCTAGATGGTTGAGATATATATATATATATTTATTGCTTTTTCCAACATAAAATATTGGTCCTTTCAGAGTAAAATTTTTAATTATACAGTAAGCATACTCAAATGGAGATACAGACAATCTCACTAACACAAGCTGATTGATACACAGCCTCATAGACAAACAATCTCACTGATATACATAAGGTCATTGACATAAAAACACAAGCTCACTCAGTAGCAGGCACACACACAAACACACACGCCCACTCACTAGCAGGCGCGCACACACACACAGCTTAATGTAGTGGCGCTGGTGTCTATAGCCTGTCCCTGCAGGCTTTTCAATGTAAACACCGACTTTTTAGAGAAAAGGCAGTGTTTACATTGCTTCCTAGTGACAGACACTCAGACGGTCACTAGAGGTGCTTCCTGTGTCAGTGTGGATTGGCTGAGATCATCAAGCTTGATGATCTCAGCCGTAGAGGCAGGGCCAGTCGAGGGGAGACCAGCACGGCATTGGGGGGGGGAAGGGGGGTGAGGTGAGTAAAAACACACATACACACATACCATGATAGACACACACCATGACAGACAGACAGTGACACAGACAGAAACACACACACACACCGTGACAGAGACACACACCTTAAAGAAGACACACACATACACACCTTGACACAGACACACACACAACGTGACACAGACACGCATTACATGACACAGACAGACACACCATGACAAACACACACACACACCACGACACAGAGAGACCTAGACACAGACACACATTACATGACACAGACAGACACACCATGACAAACACACACAGTGACACAGACAGACACACAATGACACAGACACACATTGCATGACACAGACACACACACACCATGACACAGACAGACACACCATGACAGACACACACATAATTTCTATCTGTGTGCTGGCATAGGGAGCCTTGATGGTGACCGCATGGGGGAGCTGGCTCTTCTGGCGGCCGCATAGGGAGCTCTTTAGGCGGCCGCAGGGGGAGCTGGCTGTTCTGTCTCTGCTCCCCAGCGCGCCTGTTAATGAGACCGGGGCCGGAATATGACGTCATATTCCAGCCCCGGTCTCATTAAGCAGTGCGCTGGGGAGGGGGAGCAGAGACAGAACAGCCAGCTACCCCTGCGGCCGCCTAAAGAGCTCCCTATGCAGCCGCCAGAAGAGCCAGCTGCCTGCCCGGCCCCAGGTGCCGACGGCCCACTGGGAAATTTCCCAGTATCCCGGTGGGCCAATCCGGCCCTGTCTGCTGCCCAAATACAAAAAAGTCACTGTTTAGTAGGTATACCTCCAATAAAAACATGCATGCATTTAAGGCAAAAACATAACAAAATTGTAAACTGACTGGGTTGGATGGCTTGTCCATTTCAGTTTCTTTTCTGGCTTCCCTTACCCCTCACAGGAAGCAAAACAAAATCTGATCTCCTTCTTGGCAGTGGAGTATTTAGCAGCACCTGCAATTCATTATCTTGCAGGTGAGGTAAACCAGAGTGTTGGAACTCTGGAACCAGACTTCATTTGCAGACTCCCAGCAACCTCAAAAATGTGGAGTGGAGCACACCCCAGAGCCCAAACATATACTTATATAAAGTGCAATATCTATTTTAACATGGCACATTTCCCTGGGGCTAATCTGCTACATTTACACCACGTGGGAACCTTGCAGAATTTGAAGAGATATTTAGATTCTATGCAGCACAATTCCTTGCTTTTGGTCACAACACAAAGAATTTCCGTAAGTTAAAGTGCTTTAGGGGTCTCTTTAACTTGCCCCCTCCAGGAAAAATGTGTTTTTTTTTTCTCTCATTAAAGTAGTAATGCTTGGTGACCTCCATTACCTATTCAAGGGTTTGCTCCAAGACTTCTTCTCTGCCTGTTTTTTCCTGGGCAGAGTTGATCACTGCAGATGGTAATTGTGTTCCTCCACCAATTCCAAATTGTGAACAACGTGATGCTTGTTTATTTGCCACAGCTAACTCTCTCCAGAACAATGTTGTTAAAAAAGTAAATTCAATTTTCAGTTTTTACAGTGCCACAATTCTATTTATACAAATGTATGAACCAGTTAAAAAGAATATTTTTCAAAGCGTGCTTTAAGCCAGAAATCAATATTAGCACTTTGAAAAGCACCTTCAATCATCCATCTGGGTACATTTGGTCTGATTACGGATTAGTCTTTGCCTCTGTATTGTAACCTTCGAGAGACAGCCAAATTTTCAACGTAAAAAAGAGTTTATTCATGTCTGAAATCAATCTTAGCATTTTGATCTCCTTCTGAATTTTTATTGGTTATTGGACCTGTAATTTTATGCAGCAGAATAATTCAGTAAGTTAAGTAGCAAGGCTATGCATTGTAAAGCAGTATGTGGGGATGAACTAATCATGACGAATAATAATATAGCATTAGGCATTCCCAGCTATGTTTTTTCCTGCTGTATCAAAAAGAATGTATCCTCATTGCACCTCTAAACCTCAATTATTAATAATTTTAAGATTAAAGATATTACTCTGTTTAAAATATTTTTTTTGTGCAAATTGTTTTCTTTTCTTAACTGTTTGAGTGCTGGAATGTGTAAAAAAAGCAACACTGCTTGCATTTTGTGAAGACTGTTGTGAAGTGAATATTTAGCAAAAATAATTAAACAAAATTTATTTATGGATTAATTTGGTTGCTACATTGTTGTTACAGTTTGCATATTTTAGATAAGTAAGCTAGTTGCTTGCCAAGTTGTGTTTGTGGGTGGTGGTTGTTTTTTACCCCTTCAGGACCGGACTGTTTTTGCGATGTTTGTGCGTTAAGGACCAGAGCTATTTTAACACTTTTGTGGTGTTTGTGTTTAGCTGTAATTTTTCGCGCTCTCTCATTTACTGTTCCGATACAAATTATATATATATTGTTTTTTTCAGGACAAAAAGAGCTTTCTTTACATACTATTATTTGTATCATGTCATATAATTTAATAAAAAAAATAATAAAAAATAATAAAATATGGTGAAAAATAAAAAACACTTTTTTTGACTTTAACTTAAAAAAAATATTTTACTGATCTACAAAATCGAATGAAACAAACTGCTAAATAGATTCAAAATGTTGTCCTGAGTTTAAAAACACCCAATGTTTATGTGGTTTTTTTTGCTTTTATTTAGTTATAGGGCTATAAGTAGGAAATTGCTGTTTCAAAAAGCCACATTTTGCAGGTGGGCATATCAGTTTCCCAGCTTGGAATTTTGACATGTAGTCAACCTGCATGCATGTCCTATTTGGGACATTTTTGAAGCTGACCAATGTATTTTACCCCCATCAAACCATATATTTTTGAAAAGTAGACACCCTAGGGTATTTCACATGGTGGTATTTTAACAATTTCCATGCACTGAATTCTAGCACCAGGCTTTGTCAAACGTTTGGGTAGTAATCTTTTTTTTGTTTCTTTGTCACACACATTGTACTTTAGACATGAATTAACAGATCCTGTTATGTGTCACTGCCAAACACTGCCCAATATGTTCAGCAACATCTCCCGAGTACAGTGATACCCCCCACGTATAAGGTTGCTGGGTTGTTTGGGGGCCAAAAGGCAACAATCAGAACTTGTACATGTCAGTTTTTCAACTTGATATATAGGTATGCTTGGTCTATCTTCAGTTTGACATATTTTTGCACCCCCCAGTTAATGTTACCATCATGAGAGTATATATTTTTATAAAGTAGACATCAAAGGTTATAGAAGATGGGGTGTTTTGACTTCTTTCCCCCAACCATTTTGCCCCCAAAGAAAGTGTAGTGGTAATTTTTTACTTCTGGTTTTTATGCACACGTCATCTGGTTTTGGCCAGCTGGTTATGTGTTACTACCAGAAAACTTGTTAGACCAAATGTGCAGGTAGCAAATGTACATTTAGCAGCAATCTTTAAACTAACTCCTGCAAATAGAATCTAACTGGAGATTTGGGGGAAGGAAACTGACTAACAAAAAATGGCTGCTTTCCAAAGAAACAAAAAATAAAATAAAAATTCAGGAACACTTCTTACAACTGTTCTGTGTGGTACAGCTTGAAACATGTTCCTACACACAGTCCTGGTTTCGAAGGGCAATCAGGACAGTGAAAAGGGGTGTCTGTCCTTTTCCCGTTTTTAAAACAGACCTGGCAACGTTTCGGGGGGGGGGGTGGGAGAGTTTCTAGCAGTTGGCGGTAACTTAAAAATAAAATGTCTGGACTCAGCTTGCACCGTTGTTGGAACTTGTCCATCTCCATAAATTGTTAAAATTGAACTGAAATGTCAACTGAAATTGGAGAAAGGTGGTTTTCCCTGGATTATTGTTTTTAAAAAGCAAAAATGAGTTGTGGGTTGCTATTTGCATCATATAGATAGCCACCTTTTTATACCATGCTTTGGTTTTTTGTAAAATAAGATATGGCTGCATCAGCTGATCAGCCAAATCAACATCCCCCAGATACTTATTATACTCCCTAATGCAAACCGGTTTGGACTCTACTCTGCCCCGGACAGAGACGTCTGACATGCGTTCGTCATGGATGGTGGTTAGCATGTTGACATCCTTCTTGTCCCTAAATTTTAGTGCAAGCACTTCAGCTTTGCAAAGTGCTTTACATTCGCCTTTTTTTTTAATGTTGCCTCTATGAGAGATCGTGGAAAGTCTTTGGAGTTTTTTCTGGCAGTGCCGCAGGCCAGTGTCTGTAAACCATAAAGTGTTTTAAACAGACGGACACTACTATAAAATTATCCACATAAAGGTGGTATGTATTGTCTGAACCCTAATCTCCCTTTGTATTTCATTAGAGATTCATCTATGGCTAAATTTTGTTGCAGGGTATAAACATCCAAAAATTTGTCCTGAAAGTGGTCTAGCCGTGGGCGTATTTGATAAAGCCTATCGTATTGGGGGTGATCCCTAGGGTGACAGAGGGTATTGTCACTGAAATGTAAAAATCTCAGCAGTAACTTGTATCTGGCTCTAGGCATGGTTTGGGAGAATACTGGACTAGACATTATTGGGTTGGTACTCCAGTATGAGCGAATCGATGGCTTCTTTATAATCCCCATGAGCATTGTAAGAGCCCAGAATTTTTTAAGCTCTGGGACATCTGTGGGATGCCAGTCATGCTCCCTGACTGTATAGCTACCTGGATTGTTATCAATAAATTGGGTAGCATACAAGTTAGTCTGGGAAGCAATCTCCTCCCATATGGTATCCCCTAAAAATAGTTCTACATACTGCATTGGGGAGAAGCCATCCACATTAACATTAATGCCTGCGTTGGCAATAAAAGGGGGGACGTTGGGCTCGACTAACTGTGGAGGTACCCAGTCCTCCTCCACATTCAGCGTAGCAGAGGAAGCAAAGCTTCTTTCTTCAGCCGGCTCACACGCAGATGACATGTCGTCTTGACTAGACGTGTCAGAAGACTCACCTGGGTCAAAATCTGACGCAGTGTCAGTGGCGTCAGAGTCGGATGCCAAGAAGGCATATGCCTCCTGCAAGTTATACATACGCTGCATTTTTTTATTTATTTTTTTACACATGATTAAAACAAATTACAAAACACACAAAAAAAAATTTAATACTTTTTTTCTTACTAAAACAGACTAAACAGCAATCCCTAAACTAACTCCTGTCACAAAAATCTAATGGAGATTTGGGGGAAGGAAACTGACTGACTAAGACAGACCAAGACACAGATTTTTAAAACAAATTTAACCCTTTAAGGGCAAAAAAAATACAGACAGTACAAATGCACTGCTGTAACTGATCTGGCAGGGAAGGGGTTAAAATGGATTTTTTTTAATTCACTTTAGATACTGTATAAAGCTCTGGAACACTTCTGCTGCAACAAATGATCACGATCTCTTTCTCTCTCGCCTCACAAAACACTACAGAGATCACTGTCAAAGTGAGTGTTTGTTTGCAACACCCACTTTGACAGCAGCCAAAGTGACGCAATTGGCTGTTACTACCTGTCTGGGATTTTTGGCAGATAGTAACAGTGTTATACACGGGCGGGAGCGATCTTTGATCGCTTCCCGCAGCCCGTTTTTCGCTATGACGGTTCAGGACCGTCAGCGGTCCAAACGCACATTTTACCGTGGACAGTCCTGAACCGTCAGCGTTCCTGAAGGGGTTAATATAGGTCAATAAGAAAAAAAAATGATGTCATCTTAGGAAACCAATTTTTATCAGTACCATAACAACATAGAAACATAGAATGTGACAGCAGATAAGAACCATTCGGCCCATCTAGTCTGCCCAATTTTCTAAGTACTTTCATTAGTCCCTAGCCTTATCTTGTAGTTAGGATAGCCTTATGCCTATCCCACACATGTTTAAACTCCTTTACTGTGTTAACCTCTACCACTTCAGCTGGAAGGCTATTCCATGCATCCACTACCCTCTCAGTAAAGTAATACTTCCGGATATTATTTTTAAACATTTGCCCCTCTAATTTAAGACTATGTCCTCTTGTTGTGGTAGTTTTTCTTCTTTTAAATATAGTCTCCTCCTTTACTGTGTTGATTCCCTTTATGTATTTAAATGTTTCTATCATATCCCCCCTGTCTCGTCTTTCCTCCAAGCTATACATGTTAAGATCCTTTAACCTTTCCTGGTAAGTTTTATCCTGCAATCCATGAACCAGTTTAGTAGCCCTTCTCTGAACCCTCTCTAAGGTATCAATATCCTTCTGAAGATACGGTCTCCAGTACTGTGTACAATACTCCAAGTGAGGTCTCACCAGTGTTCTGTAAAATGGCATGAGCACTTCCCTCTTTCTACTGCTAATACCTCTCCCTATACAACCAAGCATTCTGCTAGCATTTCCTGCTGCTCTATTACATTGTCTGCCTACCTTTAAGTCATCAGAAATAATCACCTCTAAATCCCTTTCCTCAGATGTTGAGGTTAGGACTCTATCAAATATTCTGTACTCTGCCCTTTGGGTTTTTCAGCCACTGCCTTACCCATTCAACAATATTTGAATCCAAAAGACTGCAGTTTATTGATAAGCCTTCTATGTGCAACAGTGTCAAACGCCTTACTGAAATCTAGGTAAGCAATGTCTACTGCACCACCCTGATCTATTATTTTAGTTACCCAATCAAAAAAAAAAATCAATAAGATAAGTTTGACATGATCTCCCTGAAGTAAACCTGTGTGTTCAACAATCCTATCTTTTAACGTGGTTTCCATCACTTTCCCCACTACTGAAGTAAGTCTTACTGGCCTATAGTTGCCTGACTCCTCCCTACTACCTTTCTTGTGCATGGGCACAACATTCGCTAGCTTCCAATCTTCTGGGACTACTCCTGTTAACAATAATTGGTTAAATAAATCTGCTAATGGTTTTGCTAGTACACCACTAAGCTCTTTTAATAACTTTAGGCGTATTTCATCGGGTCCCATTGACTTATTTGTCTTTACTTTTGACAGATGAAATAAAACCTCTTCCCCTGTAAACTCACATCTAATAAATGACTCATTTGTCCTTTTTCCTAACTGAGGTCCCTTTCCTTCATTTTCATCTGTAAATACTGAACAAAAATATTCATTGAGGCAGCTAGACCTTTATCCTCTTCTACATACCTTCCTTCTTTTGTTTTTCATCTAACTAAACCTTGTTTTACTTTCCTTTTCTCACTTATGTAGCTAAAAAATGTTTTGTATCCTTTTTTACTGTCTGTGCTATTTTCTCTTCTGTGTGTGATTTGGAAGTTTTTATAGCTTGCTTAGCCTTTTTCTGCCTAATCTTATAGAGCATTTTGTCTTCCTCACACTGTTTTTTTTATAAATTACTAAATGCTAACTTTTTGTTTTTTACTATTTTGGTCACATCAGCGGAGTACCATATAGCTTTCTTGAATTTTTTGCTTTTACTGACAAGCCTAATG
>OW240921.1:45406040-45423331 GCA_933207985.1 Pelobates cultripes
GCTCCAAGCACTCCAGCCGACACCATAACCACCGTGGACTCTTTCAGAGAGCAGGACAGGAACAAGCTCTTACAAGAGCTTGTTAGTGATTATAGCAAGAGAGTATGACTAGCATAGCAATCCCTTGTAGTGATATAGCAATTCCCCCAATAAGAGACAGGACTCTAGATTGAGGGTGAAGTAGAACTCTGGTTTAATGACACACTCTGCTTTTATGCAATTCTCCCATGCAAGGGAGACGCCCACAGACAATTATACATTAGCCAATCAAACAATGTTTACAACCCACAGATTGCCTTCCCTCTGCTTGGGAGATAATTGAGTTTCTTACTGTATCTACTCAATTATCTCCAAGCTAATACTTTTTATGCACTTTTATAACTTTATGATTTTACATCATATATGAATAAAACTTTTATACTTTTTATGAATAACACAACTTGGGGACAAACATATTCAAAATTCGTGCAAATCTGTTCAGTGCTTCCAGAAATATTGAAAAGTTTATTTTCGACCGAACGCCTGTTTGCATGCCCAAAACAGTTCCACAGATTCAGGCTGTGCGGTTGGTCTATTTCTGCCTTGAAACTTAACAAAGTCCCATCCGAAGGAGGCGTTCGAATAGTCCAACGCATTTCAACATCTGTCAAAGTGTCGAAGTAAAACGGGGTTAAGTTTCCGCGGTGGTCGTTAGTTGAGTGGCAGTCTATTTTACACGAAAAATATGACAAAGTCTCATTCGAACGTGTGTTCAAATCTTCGAATGGGACTTAGTCTCCAGCCGCAGTGTTGAAATGGAGTAGAAGGTACGGGTCAGCGGTGTTCGTGCAATTGGGTAGCCGAAAACAGTTCCAAAGATTTGGCTGCATACACACCACTGACCGCGTTCGAATGAGTTAAAATGGCCGCCGCCACGTGTTCGCTTTTCGAATGGTGGCCTCTTCGGCACTTTGACTGCAGCCAAAGTGCCAGTTTAACAGTACAAATCCTTTCTCTGGGAGTTAAAGGGCCAGGAACAGCAATATAAAAATCCATTATGCCCAAATCAGTTCCTATAAGGGCAATACATCCCAGGGCCATAGTCACAGGGCAGGAGGCTGGCAAACAGGCCCCTCCAAAAAACAGTGGCGAGGTTACTTTTGCCACATGTTGCTAGACCCCAATCTATCCTTTGGCCTTTACATTGAAAAAGTCTCTTCAAAACTTTACCCAAAACTATGTGCCCTGTACAGAAACAAATCCTGCGTAAGCCCTACAGTAAGGAAACAGATAGTGCAACAAATGCTAATGCCGGTCATTGATTATGGGGATGTAGTGGATGATCCCGCACCACAAACCCACCTTAATAAACGTAATGCGTTCTATAATTAGTTTTGCCGCTTTGTACTAGAATGTAATTACTTTAACCACCACTGTGACATGTCAAAAGATCTAAATTGGCTGTTGCTGGAATCCCAACGCACTCTTCATCTTTCCAGTATAAGAGAATTTCTGGGAAGCTCCCACCCTACCTTAGTAGAATGTTCTCCCCGGGTGTTCCCACCTCCTATCACCTCTGATCCAGCACTAGCACGATATTTAGCATACCGCAATACAAAATAAAGCAAATCAGAGCATTCTAAGGACTCTGGGGAAAACGTAGGTCAAGAGTTCCCAAGTAGAAAGTTGAGGCAAGGATTTTATATAACTTAGTAATAATTCCTTATGGGAATTCTTTGTCCACATTTGTTGAAACCAAGTGGGATCTTCATGGCACCCAGTTTAACACTGGGTAGGGAAATGTAGCTGAAGATTTGCAGAAAATTTAAAAATCCCATGTTGGTAAGTGAACATTCCCCAAAATTCAAAAAGAACAATAGAACCCTGCCCATAAAGATGGGCAAATCATTGTAGTCTGGCCTTTTCTATATTCTTAAAACCCCAAACATTGAGTTCCAGGGGGGGAAATGTTTTCAGCATTATTGTAAGATGGAGGGATTTTTACATAAACCATATTTAATATATCTCACTTACCCCAGATCAACAGAAACGTACAAATACTTAGGCAAATAGGGCTGGATTCTTTACTCAGTTTACTGTACATCATTTTACCGATGGACTTCAATGGAGGAATTGCTATTTAACAATCAGAGTAAATCCTTAGTTGAATAAAAGAACCCAGTCCTTAGTATTAACTATTTGTAGAGAGCCCTATAAATGTATACATTTTTTACAATCACAAATTATTTTTACAATAATACAAAGGGAAAAATCTAAATTCTATACTCACATAAAAATCAAAAATGTTGAAGAAAAATTCTTCTGTAGAATACAGTTTAGGATAACAAAGATAGAAACTATTTAAAGTGAGAGTAATGTGAAGATTGGATAGACGGAAATAAAGATTTTTTTAGTTTTTTTTTACGGGTGTTTCTCTGAAACTTCAACAGTCTCTTCCCATCCAAGAATGATGAGCATTAAAGTCTCTTACGTATGCTGCTCACAAGTTTAAAGACAATCCTTTGAGGCTACTAACGGAAGAGTATTTTCATAATTACTACTTTCCTTTTCAAGTTCAACTGTTACTTAAAACAATTATGAAAACATTACAATGGGGTGTGTTTTGTCTGCTTGAGTGTAGAGTGTAAGCTCTGAATATTACTCTGTTCTATTTTAAATACATTTAACTTAATACTCTCTAAAATAATTGGATCTGTCCACAAAAAGTACAAGATGCACTGATTTTGTAACCAAAAAAAAAATCTAGTCATCTATTAACTAAAGAAAAGTCCGTTATAAACTAATTTGTTTTGCAGCGGACTGTTATGGCAAGTAACACAAATATGCAGAGTATGAAACCCAGTATATGTAGACAGACATAATATTGTGTTATTGGTCTTTAGAAGTGACCAGTCATGTAGGATAGAATAGCAGATAGAACTAGCCATGGTCAAGAGGTTCCGGAAATCCGATAAACGAGAAAACGAATCCAGGCTAGGGGTACCAGAAATCTGAATAGTTAATGAGAGGGTCAGGTCAATAACAAGGAGTCAAAATAAAGTCACTATTGGGAACAAAGAACTACAACAGGGAAAGGAACATAGCTTTTTGTGTCTATTTGTATGTGTTGCTGTTTTGTGGTTACCATGCCCCTAAAACAAGAGGGGGTGTCATATTTGACACTGATTCTAGTCAATGGAGCTATGACTTTGGCGCACAGGCATTGCTTCATAAAATGGGGTGGAGATGAAGAATCCAACATCGGACATGCCAGGAGTGGACTTAAACCTGAAAACTGTAGTGCTGGATTGGCGCACCACATAATCAGACAAAGGTAAGTGGTCGTCCACTGATGACCTAACACTGACACATGCTGCTGCATCTGCTTTCATTTAGGTATGGCTTAAATAAATACCAGTCTTCCTAACTATAGACTTCATACACAATTTTAAGTATACATTGTGCATTTTCCATACACTGCTATATTTATAAGTTTAAATCAAGTTAAATGAAGACATTAAATTAATGCTATATACACTAAAAACGGTGCTTGTATTGCCGCACTTTTCAGTACTACAGTACTTGTTTTATTAGTAAATTCTTACTAAAATATTTTACTACTCTTCATTTTTTGCTGGTTTACCGTATATACTCGTGTATAAGTCGATCTCGTGTATAAGTCGAGTGCAGTTTTGTGACCAACAATTGTGAAATATGCTATTCCTCGTGGAAAAGTTGAGGCTATGAAATTCTGTGATTTTTACCTAGGTAAGATCCTGGAACATAATCCTGTATATAATGCAGAGTGTGTGATTGTATGAGTATGTGTGTGTACATAATGCAGAGTGTGTGTGTATATGTTTGTGTAGTGTGTGTGAACTGGGTGAGGGGGAGGTGATTTTTATTATTTTTTTAATATTTTTTTTTTTAATTATTTTATTTAATATTTATTTTTGTCCCCCCTCCCTGCTTGTTACCTGGTCAGGGAGGGGGTCTATCTTATTCCCTGGTGGTCCAGTGGCATGGGCTGTGCAGAGGGGCAGCCGCCAGCAAGCTGTTACTTACCTTTGTAGCAGCTCCGGTCAGCTCCCTTCACCTCCGTGCAGCTCCCCTGTCAGCTCCCAGTGTAAATCTTGCAGTCTGCGTGCCGCACGGAGCGTTGCCACAGTAACCCGTGGCAACGCTCTGAAGGCCGTGGGTGTCGCAAGATTTACACTGGGAGCTGACAGGGGAGCTGCATGGAGGTGAAGGGATGTAACAGCTTGCACCGAAAATAACACCTGTTTTGTCTTTGTAAATCTCCCTCATTTCTGGATTTTTGTTTTGGAAGACGGTTAATCCTGGTGAATTGTAAATAGAATGCGTGGCATTCACAAAATAGCAAAGATGGCATTTATAGTTGAACATGACACATTTTGCACATTTAGTTTGACTGTTTAGTGGATAAACCCCTTCTCTTGAAAAAGTTATGTACCTTTTATGAAAGGGGAGCTACTGATTGGCTTATGTCCATGGCTTCATATAATTGATTTTTTTGAAATGCATTTGGACAGGGACAGTGAGAAATGAGAGCCAACTTTGCGGTTAAGCAATTTCTGAACAGCTTGACCCGTAAAGGTGTAGAAGCGCCAGGGATCTCATGGCACCACAACTTAATTTAAATAAAATTGCCATGGTGTCCTGACTGTTCCTCTTTCCATTAGTTATCTAGTATTCATCTTGGGTTTGTTTTCTTTCTCAGCTTCTTGGTTATCATAACTTTTTAATTCCAGCTGAGTCAATGTGCACTGTATAAGTTGCAAACTAACAGAAAGGACAGTGATAGATGGAGCCGGTTCGTGCAAAATTATTGACATTCCCTAGTCTCCATTTAGTAATCCTCACCTCTCGTAAATGTCATTTTAGTATTAAAAAAAAAATATATGAACAGCTCTGTCTGTACCTTGATAAATGGATTTCACTCTCCAGATTAATTTGACTCTAGGAAACATACACTGTTTGTGTAGTATGCTCAGCAACATTTCTGAAAACTTATTTTTTTTTTATTCTGCGTTCTTCTCTATTACTATAACAATAAAATTAAGCACTGCATTTGCTTAAGATGTACTTATGCCATCAGTTCTGAGATGAAGGTCTGTGCTGAATTTCTAATGCACTGTTCTCTGTGGCAGTAGAGAAGAAAGGAGAAAATCCAATTATTAAAATACAGATTCAACAAAAAACAATTTTTTTACTTACCGTAAATGTATTTTTCCAGAAGATTAGAGGCAGTGCTTTACAACTGGGATTTCATCACCTGGAGGAAAAAAAAAAAAAGCAGGCAATCTCCTGAACTTTTCAAGAAACTCCCCCAATTAACCTTTGGCCTTATAAATTGCTTCCTACCCAAGACATCCCCAGAAATTACAAAAGCCGAATAACCGTACCACTGGAAAAAGAAATTTACGGTAAGTAAAAAATTTAGTTTTTCCCATCAGATTAGAGGCAGTGCTTTACAACTGGGATCTCCAAAAGCAATCCCTTAAGGCGGGACTCAATTCTCACTGCAAAAAACCTGCAACCAAAGTTGTATCTTCCAAGGTCAACAGACCTAAATGAGTGAATAGATCACCTCTTGGCTATTAGGAGTTCGAGAGAATGTATAGCAGAAGCCCTCAGGCAACCAATCTGAACATAACTGTGATCAAAGGAGCTTCAATGGAGGAGTCAAAAGGAGTCAGATAAGAAAAAAACCCAAATGAATGCAGACCTTTAAGGTAACGTAGACGAGAACTAAACGCCCAGGCAGTGGAATTAGAATTCCAAGACCCTAGAACGCTGTTGGGAAAAGTTACCCCCAAAGACTTAGAGTGAAGACTCAAATCAGCAGAGTAAAAAAATCCCAAAAGAAGATCCCCTGCGGAAAAGATTCCCTGAAGATAGGAACTAACCACGAAAGAGCCTAGCAGATACTGGTGATTTGGAGACAAACCTCTGAAAATCAACTGATAACCGAAATTTGACCTTGAGGATCTCTGGCTTTAAACCTTCTGCACAGCCCATCCAAAGAAAAAAAAAGGTTAAAACTTGGAAGCGGATGCCTGCTTTTCTATGAACCAATATCTTAAAAAAAAACAAAACAAAAAAACCAACACCTTCCATACTTGGAATAAATCTTGGAACAAGATCCATTTATAGTAAAAGAAATTGTCAATAATTTCCTGAGAAAACATTATCCTTCAGTATCTGGTATACATAAACCAGGTCGTCAGCTTGAATTACAACAAATTTGAGAAGCGGTACCCTTGAGAATTACAGGATGCCTATTTACAGGTAAGGTCCCCAAAGATTCCTCCGGATTATTTTTGATGAACGGTGAAACAGCCACTTGCCACCAAGGGAGGAAGACTATCATTCTCACCTTCTCCATCCTATAGGATCTTGGGGAATAGGGAACCAGGAGGAAACTATAGGTTAGACTGGAATTCCCAAGAAAGAAAAGGAAACCAAAGCTTACTGGTCTGTCCAAGCTTGTCCAATGAAACACTTCATGCTATCTGATCTAGAAGTCCTAGTTCCATAACTGGATAATCAAATTCTTCCTATCGTTTAGGTGAAGATCAGGGAGTATGAACCAATCTGCTTTGTATTAAATGTTGACTACTCAATGCTACAGCTAAACAGAGGAATATTAAGTTCTATGCATAAGTGAATAGACCTAAGAATAACTAACCCAAGCATATCCTGGAACAAGATTTTTCAAACAAGACGACGACCTTGTTTGTACATAATTGCTACCGATGTAGAACTATTCGACCAGATCTGGACAAGATAATACCTGGTCTTTATCTGAAAGGCAAAGAAAGCTAGCCAGGTGGCCTTCGGTCCTATGTAGTTGGATAAGTTTTTTTTCAAAATATCTCAGCTAATTTTCCTTCAACCCTATGAGAACCTAGCTGAGACCTGAAGCATCAGTCGTAAAATTCTGAACGTTCGATTTGAGAACTAGAACAAAAAGTAAGAATCGTCTGGCATCCTTCATTTCTGCCTGGTTCAGAAAGGAATGACCTAAGTATAGAATTTTACTGTAAAATCTTATTAGCAACTGTATCTGGCCACTGAAGGACCTGTAAACAGTGCTATGCCTGTTGTGGACAAAAATATTAACCCAATTCATATTAATAAAATGCCTATTTACTCAGCATAACCACAATCAGCATTATTCAAACTTATACGTGATTTACTTAAAATGGCCGCTAGGGAGTTTCCCTTTGGCATCGACTAACACCCTCATTAACATGGCGCTGGAATCTGGGGGAGACCTACAAGATACCAGTGACATCACACCCGGTAGGAAGGGCACTAAATGAACCACTTAACACCTAACCAATTATTAATGTATTATTCCATGTTATCTCTGACAATGCATATGATGTAATTTTGCTTTATAAGGGGCATGCCGTCCCCCCAGAATAAATTTTCCTCAAGTTTTTCATTAACCCGAAACCTGTGTCTGGTGTGAATTACTTCAGGAGCGTGCACGCATCTTTTTAAATTTGGCCTGGGGCAGATACGCAAGATAATCGATTGATTCCACGTCAATGCCTAAAGAAGCTGAAGAGACCAAGTAGGTTCTTACAAGATGGGAACCAATATTATTTCCCTAGTATATTGTCTACTGAATTAGACAAGAGATTTAAGGTGATAAAGACAGAGAGAACCACACTTTTTTTCTTCAGGGAATTACCATTCTCTTAGAGTCAAAAAACCTTTTCAAAATATTTACACCTGAACTGTTCCTTGACAAAACACCAGAACTGCACACTTCGAAGATTGATTAGCATCCACCTGTATGCTGTAGAAACACCCTAACCTTTAGGGGCTGGTGTATAAAAATTAGTTAGGTGCCCCTGAGGAAGTAGTATTGTAGAGATTCAACAAATTTATGGATGGAAACATTTTGATAGTGAAAGAATCTCAAGTGGCAATTGCCATAAGCTTTTTCTTAAAAGAAAACTGCAGACAAGCATAGGCAGTAAACTATCCCAGTCAAATCGTATCTATTGCAGTGCAGGGAACAAATTGAACCTGGTGGAACTACACCCTGATCAATAGGCTTGCAGCTGTACTAGAACTTGCTTCAAGCACAGTAACATGAGGAAGAAATAATTTTCCATGGAGACTAGTTCATACAGGTTACCATCTTTATTGGCGGAAGCGAGACTGATTACATAGATATACAGTCTGCATAAGACAATACCCATGATCCAGGCTTTCCTTAGCCATAATTGGGAAGCAGAGGCTAGAGCAGACAGAATATCTGCAACTGCATTTAAAACCTGTTTGATGCAGACTCTGCAGGAACCAATATTAGGAAGCATTTTCTATAAAATTACCATTCCAACAATCAGTTAGCTCAAACCTATCTGACAACGTAGGACTTGGAATTTAAGATAAACCATAAAATGTGCAACCATGGAGTGAAGCACAGGAAAAGTTCTGCCCCAGCTGAAAAATAGACTGCCTTTTTACAAAACTGATATCATGTGAAACTAGTTGAGGTGGTGAGAATGCTAATTGCAACAGAGCTTTGTCTACAGCAATTGCTAAAAGCCTACTGCATGTTTAAGAAAATAAACACTGCGGCTAGGATCCTGGCATTTAAAGAATCCATCTACTACAACAGTATATTAACTTAACCAAAACCAGATTTTAAATATCAGCCTCCTAAGGATCACATACAGAGGATAATCCTACAATAGTCATACAGGTCTTGCTCCTGTGAATAAATTCCACCAAACACTTCACTTTAATTGCTGACCATGTTGCAGCAATTAGTGATTATTGAAACCCATTTTAACTAATCACTGTGTAGCAGCTATTTTGAGCCAGAAAGGAAACTTAAATTTATAAAAGTATATGCTATCTAATACCTTTTATAGGCTTACTTAAAGAATAATCTATTTTGGGCCCGATCTACTAAGTGCTTACCCTTTCAAAGCACTATTTGTTTTAAGATTTTAGGAATAATCTTTAAGTGATGAGAAGCTAAAACCTCTCCAATTTAGAAACATTTGCGCTTTTTTAGCTTATCCATCTTGCAGCACAGATAATTAACTTATTCAGGCTAGAGTCATTTAAGATAAAGCAAAAAGGCTTACCTTAAATGTCCTCAGTGTGTTGGAGGTTGGTGACAACACACTTGCAAAAGATTCTGAGGGCACCTGGCAACAGTTAGTTGCTGCTGGGTAAACAGCCTCTCTAAGTCCTGGAAACCAATATCTTGACCCCGGAGAGAAAAAGTAATAAAGATATTGGCGCCTGAATTTTAAATCACATTACGCATGTCCTGCATTTCACGACTCCACGGTGGAAATAAACTTAACCTGTACGAGTGTTCCACCGCCAGGACTTCCCAGCTAGTGCCCAAATGCGCACCATCGTCTGCCCGGCACCTGGCTCGGTATAGACGGAAGTAATAGAACCCGAGGAGATACAGCCGTCTGGTGTGTTATCCCTGGCTGATCTCTGAAAAATGTATTTAAAAGAAGTAAAGCCTCCAGAGCCTCAGCCCTTTCACCATACGTCTAGGGAGAAAACCTGACCTGACACCCTTCTCTGCCGGAGGCAGGCAAAGAAGGGGGATGTCCTGGGTAGGAAGCAATTTATAAGGCCAAAGATTAATTGGGGGAGGTTCTTGAAAAGTTTAGGAGATTGCCTGCCTGTTTTTTTCCCTCCAGGTGATGAAATCCCAGTTGTAAAGCACTGCCTCTAATCGGAAGGGGAAAAAATGCATAATTGAGTGCATTCATATTTTCATTTAGGGTATATCTACTACACTGCAATTTTTGTATTTTTTATTTATTTTTTTGCAGTGTAGTGCTCCTTTAAGGATTTTATTGCAGAACATACACTTGTGACCTCCAATGAAGAGTCAATTCAGGCTCTCAATAAGGTCTTACTCAGCATATATAAATTTTCTTGGTTACATAATCTGACATATATAACTAGAAAAGCTACAATTTCTGGGGAAATTGTGTGACGTGTTCTTGCCTCCACCAGTAGTCTACAACTGGATTGGGCGGAGTAACTGTTATTATTTATTTATATAGCACATTTAATTGCAACATTGTTGCCCAGAGTGCTACACAGTTACATTAACCTCTTAAGGACAGAGCTTCAAAAGCTTGTCTTTCACTTAATGACAACAGCATTTTTTTCATTTTTTGCTGTTTGAGTTCAACTGCAATTTGCATTTTACTAATTTGTTGCACCAACACATATTATACATTGTTTTTTAAAGGACAGAAAGGGCTTTAATTTGATGTAACACACATATATATAAATGCTTATTTATTATAAAAAAATACAGAAAATACCGAAAATTACAGTTTTTGCAATAATAATGTGTGCATAATTAGTGCAGGTTAAGAAAAGTAATTAAAAATAAATTAATTTAGTTGTTCTGATTTACAGTATATATAATGTGTCTGAGATTTTAAGGGTTTTTTTTTGGTAGTTACAGGTCACAAACACAAGGAGTAAACTAAACCTTTAATGTGGAGCGATTTTAGAATTTGGTATGTTTGTCTTGTAAGCTTAATAGCCATAAAAGAAAACAAAATTGCCACACAAAAGTATATATTTATATAAAGTAAACATCATGGGCTATTTACCTAAGGTTGTTTTGACACTTTCTACGTAGCTATTTCACCGCCAACCTCTGCTAAATATTGGAGTAAAATTGTGTTTTTTTTTGGTTTTTGGCACACAAACTTGTAACAAAGAAATGTATATTTTGTAAAGTTGGTGTGTGCTATTCCTGTACAAAGTTTTATTTTGTGTTCAGTTACATCTGCTGAGTAAAATGACACCCCCATTGTATGTCTTTGGCACTATTTCATGAAGTTACAGTGCCATATAGGATACCTGTCCTTTTCAGTAATCACAGTAGAATTTTGAGAGATGGATTTGAGCCTTAGCTTCCATTTAGGGTATTATAACAGTTTGACTGTTCAAAAAAAACGCCACAAAGGCCTACCATTTGTAAAAGTAGACACTCCAGGGTATCTCATAAGGTGCATATTGTGCCTTAACATGCCCCCATTTTTTCTCCAATATATGCCAAAGTATGTGGTAAAAAATAATTTTGTGCCTTTTTTACATACGGATTGCATTTTTGCTGGGCGTTTTGTATATTTCATATGTGCCACTAAGTTCAAACCCCCCAAATTATGCTCAGCTGACGCAGCCATTCAGTTTTTTTCTAACTTTGAAGTTTCCTAAACTTTCTTAAAACTTTTTCACAGATTTAACATTTTTCTAAGCTTTTTTTTTTACCGTTAACCCCTAACTAGCAGTAAGCAGCACTAAAAGTAAATTCCCCATTTTCCCATAACTCCCACCCACCCCAGCTAGCAAAATATATAGTTATAAAATATTTAAATTAATTAATTAAATAAATTGAACCCCTGAGGGTTAAAAAATAAATAAAAGTTAATCCTCAGGGGTTAAAAAAAATTAGATCACAGTATAATACTGTGATCTGTATTTGATCACTGTAGGCAGTGATCGACTGGCAGGGAAGGGGTTAATTTTTATTTGGACTAGGTAAAAGGTTTGTTTTTTTTACTTAAACGTTATTAAAACTTTTTTTAAGCTTAATTTTTAACTTTTTAAAGTTTATTTTAAAACTTTTTTAACGGTAACCCCCTAGTTAGCCTAACGCCAAATCCTCCAATTCCCCACTAACTTCCACCCACCCCAGCTAGCTAAATATATAATTAAAAAAAAAAATCAGATCATAGTAAGTAAAATGTAATCCCTGCCAATTGATCACTGTAGTCAGTGATCAATTGGCAGGGAAGGGGTTCATTTTTTATTATAATGGGTAAAGGGGGGTGGGACTTTAAACTAACTTTATTTTTTTCCAGCAGGGGGCAGGATCAGCACTGTTCCGGCTCCCTGCACTTCACACAAAACCAGGAAGTGCAGGGAGGCGGAAGGTGAGAGCACATGTGCTCGCTCTGACTTGCGGTCAGAGCGAGCACATGTGCTGGGCAGCCTGACTGGGTGCTCCCGGTCTACCTCTAATACAGAGGCAGACCGGAGCACCATTAACCCCGCGATCACCGCAATAGCGGCGATCCGGGGTTAATTTTACCGCGTGACGGACAAGGTCCGTCACTCGTCATTAAGGGTCTCCCCTCTGTGACGGACCTCGTCCGTCACACGGCGTTAAGGGGTTAAAACATACATTTATAAAACCATTAGCAGGTGTACAAAAGGCCCTGTCTATGACTTCACTTGCTGCTCCAGCCTGGCACAGGTCAGAGTATTGTGGCGGCTGCCATTTACAAATGGTCGTATTTTAAAAATCCTACAGCGAAGAGCTTTATATTGTGAGAATCACAAGACCCAGACCTACATTTTGATACATAGTATGTTTCTGAAATATTAAAGATTAAGGCACAGTCGCAGTTTAGAAATTGCCCTTCAAATTTTAGCTGGCTAGAGTGGAGTTTCAATGAATGTCAATGGACAGCGTGAGTTGCAAACAAATTGTCATATTGTGAAAACGATCAGGACTATGGCTTAGCCGTGGACATTTTTAGTGGCAGCAGGGATAGCTGTTTTGATATAAGATTTGTGTAGGTGGGCTTGAAAATGAGGGAGTGGTGGCAGTTTAGAAATCATGTCCTGATTTTTCAGCTTTTGCCAGCTCCCACTCTAGCTTTGAACATTTTGCCATTCATTCCTATGGGACCAATTTCGCCACAAGAACGACGATATTCCGTGAACCATTCGGTGAAACGTTCCACAAAGTAATAGCACACCACTCGGGAACAATCCGCACGTTTTGGTATATTACGGTCTATGTAGTGTAAAAGTTAAGGTGGTAAATTTGGCTATACTAAGAATAATAAGAATAATATATTTGTGAGATAACAAAAATAATATATATGTGAGGTATGCAAGAACACTTAATAATATATATGTGAGATAACATTAAGTGGTCTTGCATAGCAAGAACACTTAGCTAGAAAAGCTACAATTTCTACATTTATGAAAACATTAGCAAGTGTACAAAAGGCCCTGTCTATGACATCACTTGCTGCTCCAGCCTGGCACAGGTATTATAATAAGAATAAGAATAATATATATGTGAGATAACATTAAGTGGTCTTGCTATGCAAGAACACTTAATAATAATATATATGTGAGATAACATTAAGTGGTCTTGCTGTGCATGAACACTTAACTAAGCAGAATTTATTCTTGCACATAGCAATGCTTGCATTAACCAATTATTGTTAAAAATAAACATGTAACTTCAATCTGATATCACATGCCTATTCATACTCTGACAATATGGTCCAGGGCGATATGCTACAGGCTCATTGCTTTGGCACTTTGGTTATGTGATTCTCGCATATTGCACATATCTAGTATATGCATTAAATCGATTATTAGAAATCACATATGCAGTTAGAAAAGAAAAACAACTTTTAGGCAAACTCCACAAATTCAGTTTTTAAACCTTTAACCTTTGCCAGAGGTCCCATAGTCCATAATCCTTTTATGGTATATTTTGGAGTAGTATTCTGTACGTGACAGGGTAAACTAACAATTGACCTGTTTTTTTCAATATATCCCTCTTGAGAAAAAAATGTGGATAAAAACATCATCCAGGAGGCTACAAATTAAATGTGCTCCTGGAAAAGAGATTAAATCCTCTACAAACTGGAAATCATTACTGGACTTTAAATGAAGGTATCTTAAGCTTTATGGACTAAATAAAATGTTGCAACGCAAGTTAAAGTAAAAAATGACTATCGTATATGGGACTATTCAGTTGACCCCAAATAGTAAGATTCGAGACCCGCAAACATGAATGCAATAAGCATGATGACTGTGAGAATAACATAACTGTACACTTGCTTTGACAATTTAAAGGAAAATTTTTGTTGCAAATTAACTATATTAATATGGAAGAGAATGATAGTCACATTCTTTGTTAAGCTGTATTTCCCTGTGAACCCTGCAATTTGCAACACAATGGGGCGTCCATTAATTTATTATCATTTGCAGATTTTTTTCTGGTCGTTGACCACATTTGAATTCCAGCTATATAATTATTGACAAGCAAGAAACATTCACCCAATCAGAATTTAGGCTGAATTCAAATTTGTCCGTTTTTTTTATTGCTGTTTTTTATCTTCATTCAGAATCTTTCTAAATATGCCAGATTTTTTGTGACTATAGGTTTACAAAGTTGAGTATTGTTTTAGTATGTGTCCTCTCTAATCCGATTCATACAATCTAACACCTGAATCTATCTCCTTTCTCAACTAGTGATACTTTTTCTAGTCAAATATTTTCTCTCACAATTGCATCAACACTTGACTATCCAAAATGTTAGCTTTTTATATTTTAAAAGAAAATATAGGGAGCCATCCTCCTGCAAAAAAAGGCCGTATTTACCAAAAAGCAGAGTTAAAACTCACTGACTGTGGGGGCGGAGCTATAAGGGCAACGGAACGGTTGCACTCCTCAGAGCTCCGGCACTAACTCGAGTTAACAAGACCTTTTATGGTGGAAACCGAGGCTCAAAGACCCCACGAACCTCACCATGGCCAACATATGAACGATGGAGCAAAAAAACGAAAAAAGCAGAGACATGCTGAGGAAATCACAGCAGGCCGCGTGGGCCAAGATGGCGCTGGCGGACGACCTCTCCTCAGACTTCTCAGGAGAGTCTACACGGACCTCTTAGAGGGATCACCCATGGGGCTCACACCAGAACACAGACCAGAACCACAGAAAACCGGGGACCCGGTCACTGCGGACCAACTAAAACAAATGCTGGAGGAGCTCCGCAAAGATCTGGCGGTGGACATGGCCTGCTATAAAGAGGCTATCAAGGGGGCCGAAAAAAAAATCTCGAAGCTCAAGCACTCAAGACAATAGACTCACTATGGTGGAACGACAGACCTGACACAGCAGCAAATGACCACATCAGGCAAACTCAACGCTATAGAAGATCAAAGAAGGCGCTACAACCTGAAAGTCTGGGAGATACCCGAGTCGGTTGACAACGCAGACCTACCCCACTATATCAGGTGCTTCATCGGAGTCCTGCTCCCGCCAAAGCAGGCGAGAGCCCTAAAATTGAATGGGATCTTCCGGCTGCCAAAACCCACTAGAGCACCAGCGGCAGCGACCGCGGACCTCATCCTATGCTTCCAAACCCTCTCAGACAAGGCCTTACTCCTGGCGGCAATGCGAAGGAAAACCCCCATTCTATTTGAGGGCTCTTCAATAACTGCCTTCCCAGACCTCACCAAGAGTACCCTCACCTGGCGGAAGACATTGCAGTCACTCCTACAACACCTCCGTGACGAAGAAATCCCCTACAAATGGGGAACACCGAGAGCAGTGACGTACAAATATAACGGGACTAGGATACCAGGAGCTAGAAACGCAACCGATAGCTGCGGGTGTAGTGCAGACTGCACATCCACACATAGCAGACCTGTCCAGACTGAACCCAGCAACCATCAGGGACTTCACCCCGAGAGGAACAAAAGGCCTCATCTGCCAGACCACCCACTTGAGGGAGCAGAAACTGAACTATCCAAGGGGACTCTTACTTCCACCATAACCACTACTTGAGTATCCCACAATTAGAGTTTATCTCGATTTAAACACAAATCTTTTTGTCTTTCCTCCTACCTTGTCTTCGCTTGTTGCAAACCTCACCTCACTAGCGCGCATTCAGAGGACACATTACCACTGGCACTTAGTAGCTGGTGTTACGCACATCTCACTATCGCTTACCCACACTCCAGCCCCCCTTGGCCGGAGAACAGGCACTACTACTGCACTCACATAGTCCATGAGCAAGGGGCACGTCCCTCTGTGGTTTAAACCCAAACGAAGACTCACACTCTCATGACACCCACACAGGGCCCACTGGCTGTTTCATGAATCTGCACCTTTCGTAATGCAACTATATACCATAAAATGTGCAATGTAAATGTAAGCCTGCCAACTGTCTATAATTGTTGAATATTATGCTGGCAACTGCTGTTGGGGCACTGCTCGCCTACTTGTTCCAAAACTGCACGAAAAATAAAGAAAAAAAAAAAATATAGGTTCCATAGAAAATACCATTCCTCATAATACACATAAACTTCATATCTTGGCATTAGTTAAGGTGCTTTTTGCATTAATTGAGGTGATGTGACATCTACAAGGTGGTGTATCTCAAGGATAGATCTGGTTACAGTATAGATAGGGCAGTCAAGTAGTAGATTATGTTTAATTTAGATAAAGGAAACATTGTGCATTTTTGGATGAGGAATGTACAACTCCTTTCCCAAGTTATACTGTGTTAGGAAAAACAATAAATGTGAAGGACATCATATCATATACAGCATACTAGGTAATTGTCAGGGTGGCGGTCCAGTGCCCGGGACCCAGAATGCCTGATGTTATAAGTAGGAGTCACAGTGTGGAGGTGGATTAGCAGGGTCTGGTGCAGGGTAACCGCACACCCCCTGGTATTGAGCACCAGCGTTTGTGCATCCACAACCATAACCCTGAATCAGCTTATGTGGATCCCAGGAACTAGGAGCAGGAATTAAGCAGACCTCCCAGAGCTGAATAGGGAGGCTCTGCAGCAAGAATGTATCAAGTACAGAAACAAGGCAAGACTAGAGATAGGCACCAAACATGGAAACAAGACAGAACTAATAGAACCCAGAACCAGAGAAGGATAGGAAGCTAAACCCAGAACATGTACACAAGACATGAGGGAAACATGAACATAACATGCGCATGACTGGACAGGACTGTACATGGACTGGGTATACAAACTAAAACAAGACAAGGAAAGATAGGCAAAACAAGAGGAGAAATAACCAAGCTGTGGCGTACTAAGGGGGTGGCGGGGGGGGCGGTCCGCCCCGGGTGCCAGCCGGGTGGGGGGTGCCATGGCCAGCCCCGCCGCCCCCCCCCCCATGCTGCAGCCGCCCGAGCGCTCTGTAGAGAGCCTCAGGCGGCTGCAGCATTGCCCGGGCGGTGCGTCCATGAGGGCAGACCGCACCGCCCGGGTGCAGCCTGAGAAAGGGGGCTGACAGGAGGGAAACGCTCAGCGCTCCCTATTGTCAGCTTCCTTTGCTGTAGCGTGGCCGAGCCCTGCAGCATTGATAGTCCGACGGGTACAGAGAGCAGCTGTCTCCTGTACCCGGCCGGACTAACACGAAGTGCACACTGAGTGTTCACTTCCTGTTAGTCCGGCCGGGTACAGGAAACAGATGCTCCCTGTA
>OW240921.1:45423431-45438506 GCA_933207985.1 Pelobates cultripes
ATGGCTCCACTCACAAATTGCATAGCAACACAGTCTCCAGTTAGGAGGGGACCAACGAAGCATCTTCTTCCATCTGCCTGTTACAGAAATTACTGCCGTGGTACACCTAATTACCGATAGGAGACGCGAAGGTATTAAACTGATAAAAATAGTACTAAACACACCACTCCTATCTGGTGTCACATTAGCTTGACCGCGCAGTGCCCCAAATTTTCAGTAAGAGGACCGACCAAGCCTCTTCTTCCATCTCCCTGTTACAAAAATCAATGCCGTGTACACGTCCACTGATAGGAGACGCTGAAGGTATTAAACTGATCAGAACAATACTAAACACACCACTCCTTTTTTTTGGTGAGGCTTTACAGGACAGAGTGCTTCTCCACTGGACATGTTAACTCATGGGCAGCTGGCTCATCAAGGAACCAGAGCAGCTTTCCATGTACAGGTAAGACACGTGCAGCCGGTAAGGGTTCAGGCTCTTCTTCCTGGAGGATATGCTGCAAGCCTGTTGAATGAGGTGACCTTGCTCGGGTCCCAGGTGTACGGTTCCTAAAATGGCTGCCATATACACGTCCACTGATAGGAGACGCGGAAGGTATTAAACTGATCAGAAAAATACTAAACACACCACTCCTATCTGGTGTCACATTAGCTTGACCGCGCAGTGCCCCAAATTTAATGTGATCTGTGAGTAAGGTAAACGGTTGTCCATACAAGTAGGTTGCAGCTTTTGAGGGCCCACACCACCGCCATGCACTCCTTTTCAATGGCAGTGAATATACTTCGCTGTGCAAAAGTTTACGGCTTAGATAAAAATCAATGCCGTGTACACGTCCACTGATAGGAGACACGGAAGGTATTAAACTGATCAGAACAATACTAAACACACCACTCCTATCTGGTGGCACATTAGCTTGACCGCGCAGTGCCCCAAATTTGAATTAAGAGAACCGACCGAGCATCTTCTTCCATCTCCCTGTTACAGAAATCACTGCCATATCCATACAAATTGTACAGAATGTCCAGGATAGTTTTCCAGGGACAAATGTTGTCGCCTGTTGAACGAGGTGACCTTGCTCGGGTCCCAGGTGTACGGTTCCTAAAATGGCTGCCATATACACGCCCACTGATAGGAGACGCGGAAGGTATTAAACTGATCAGAACAATACTAAACACACCACAAATAAGGTTTCTCTCCTGTATGGCTCCTCAAATGATGCTTAAGATTAGAAGCGGCTGAAAAGCATTTCTCACACTCCGAACAAAAATATATTTTTTTAACATTCTCTCCACTTTGAACGAAATGACGCTTGGGAAGAGATTAACATAATTAAACACAGGCAGTAAAAATACAGTTTTTAGCCATACACTGTAACTTTAAAACTACACATCCCATCTTCATAATTACATATTTGGAATCAGCACACTTAAACCATAAACATAACCAAAAATCAGCCAAATACATCCAGGGGTTAAAAAGTTAGCTGGAGGTCCCTTTATGACCGACCGCAAGCACATTTTCCTGCCCAAAACAGTTCCATAGATTTGGGCTGTGAGGTCGGTCTATTTCAGGCTGAAAAAACGACTAAGTCCCATCGCGAATGGGACTTAGTCTCTGCAGCTGAAATAAGGCTGAAAAAAACGGCTGAAAAAAAGACCAAGTCCCATCGCCGAATGGGACTTAGTCTCTGCAGCTGAAATAATTTCCCATTTACTGAACCAAGTGGGAAATAGCAAGGCAGGCACAAAGGGTTTGCACCAGGTCTGGGGACACAGGGGACACCGTCTTAAAGGGGCAGTGTCCCCAACAAGTCTGGGGACACAGCCTTAAAGGGGCAGTGTCCCAATCTTCCTGATGTCCCAAAAAGGTGTTTAAAGGGCCAGCACCAGTCACATAAAGAGTCCATAAGCCCCAATATGCCCACCGACAGTCTTAAAGGGCCATACACACCAAATAAAAGTGCATACATTTTCACAATCTCCCAGGGCCATAGTCATGCGGGAGGAGGCTGGCAAATAGGCTTCTCCACAACCCAGGGAAGCAGGGTAATTTGCCATTTAAAGGGCCCGTTACAAATAGCAGTTTGTAACAAGGTGTGAATCCATATCTGCCAAGTGACCCGATGTAGGGGGAACAGTCCCTATTCTGCTCTGTGTCAGTGTGTATCAGGGAACCTTAGGACAGGTGTCAATCCATATCTGCCAAGTGACCCTATGCAGGGGGAACAGTCCCTATTCTGCTCTGTGTCAGTGTGTATCAGGGATCCTTAGGACAGGTGTCAATCCATATCTGCCAAGTGACGCTATGTAGGGGGACCAGTCTCTATTCTGCTCTGTGTCCGTGTGCATCAGGGGCTCTGAGGACAGGTGTCAATCCATATGTCAAGGTGTCAATATGTCATATGTCAGGTGTCAATCCATATTCATTGTGATTTAGGAATGTTAGGTGATTTCTGCCCTTATGGATTAAAACCAGACTCTGTATCAACTGTGTAATTTTCCATGGGAGTTTTGCCATGGATCCCCCTCCGGCATGCCACAGTCCAGGTGTTAGTCCCCTTGAAACAACTTTTCCATCACTATTGTGGCCAGAAAGAGTCCCTGTGTGTTTTAAAATTCGCCTGCCCATTGAAGACTATGGCGGTTCGCCCAGTTCGCCGGTTCGCGAACATTTGCGGAAGTTCGCGTTCGCCGTTCGCGAACCGAAAATTTCGGGTTCGCGACATCACTAATTCTCTATTTAATATGATGCAACTGCTTCAATGGGATAATAATAATAATTATAATAATAATAATAATAATAATAAAATAATAGTATTATCTACTGAAAAGGTGATCGTAAAAGAAGATCAACTGGCTCAGGTCATAGTGTTGAACACACCATATAAGCAGCTGATAAGAAGATGAGATGCATTTATTGGGTGTCTATAACTTACGAATGTATTGTAGTGTTTTTCTGCTGTTATTACTCATGGAGAGAATGGTCACAAACTGAAGTTCTCTTTCTGACAGCAATACAGGTTCTTTATAAAATTATCCACAGCAATGGAGCACAGACATGGTCACATCAAGTTGGTGGTTAAACAAACATGCCAAATGAAAATCTATATTTATTTCATTTTGTTCGAGGGCTCCTATTTCAGTTTTGTTTACTGTGCACCCAATTTCAGCATTGGCATGGTTATAATGTAATAAGCTCACCTTTATTCCAGGAAGTTGCAGGCGGACTAGACCTAGTCATTCCAAGGTTAACTTGCTGGGTCAGCAGTTAATATAAATTATGGATTGAGTAAATCTAATAGGGCTGAATGAGCTGCAAAAATGCTATAAAGCACGATGAGTGAAAATGTGAATATCGATCAATCTTGCTGAAATTTTTTGCCATATTCAGGGTGGAAATAGGAGAGACATGGTCAGCACACAGGTGGCCGTGCTGTTGGTTAATACTGTCAGGTTTTGCATCAGGTCAGAGAAGGTTAACTTTATGTTCTTTATTTTGAACTTTAGACATGATTTGACAATAAAATAAGAGAAGCAAAACTTAAGGGGAAAAGGAAACAATAAAGACAAAATGAGATAATAGAAATTTAGGTAATATGCCCTGAATAGGTTATCATGGTACAGGTTGTAAGTGATAACTAAAGGTAGAACTTATAAAACAAAATTATAGGTTAGAGATGAGGTAAGCAAGTTATCAGGAGACAAGTGGTAAGAGATTAATAGAAGTAGAACCTATAAATGAAATTATAGGCGAGTATGAAGGAAAAGCTATAAAAAAATTATAAAAAAAAAAAAAAAAAAAAAAAAGCTATAACAAAATTATAGGTAATATAAGGAAAAACAACAGAAACAGAGTGTAACGGATCGACGGGCACCCCGACTGGGTACCTCCGTTGATGGATGCTCCTACCGCTTTCTGAGGGCCCCAAGCACTCCAGATGACACCATAAGCACCGTGGACTCCTTCAGAGAGCAAGACAGGAACAAGCTCTTACAAGAGCATAGTAGTGATATAGCAAGAGAGTATGACTAGCATTGCAATCCCTTGTAGCAGATTCCCCCAATAAGAGACGGCACTCCAAATTGAGGGTGAAGTAGAACTGAAGCTTTAATCCAACACTCCGCTTTTATGCCCATTTTACACACATAGTCAATAAATACGTCAAATCCTCCCCTCTGCCTGTGATATAATTACTGAACACAATGGGCTGATGTAATTATCAAAGGCAGGAAAATACACAATTTTACACAATATTCAATATTCACATTTTCAGAATCAGCATACTCCAAAAACAAACATATGTCAAAATCATACAAATTGGTCCAGTGGTTCAAAAGTTAGTTGTTAATCCCTTTTTGACCAACTGCAAGCATGGCTTGGGTGTGGTAAGCCAATTATCTCCAGCATACAGAAAATATCTCCATTTACAACAACAGTAAAAACACATAAAAATACATAATTCCTATCATACTGAACAGAACCCCCACATTCAACTTATCCCCAGATAGCTTGGATATGAGCGCTCACTATATCCGAACAGCGCTCAGATACCATAAACACAGTCAAATCGCCGTGGGGTTAAAGTTTAGCAACAAGTTCCAACTGGTCTGGCAGTGTCCCCGGGACAATGCCCTGCTGGAGAACAATAGACAGGAAACGGGGGAGGGGCCCACCTTCTCATGTATTCAATGGGGCAGAAAAAGTGTTTCAAAATCCAATAAGCCCAAATAATGCTTACACAGGGCAAAGTCTCCCAGGGGCCATAGTCACATGGCAGGAGGCTGGCAATCAGTCTTCTCCAATGCCCAAGATTGTTCAGTAGTGTAGAAATAAAGTAATAAGTCAAAGTCCAGTATTTGAGTAAAGCTGGTAGGAACAGAAGATCAGGATATCCAGGTTGGTTAAATAGTTACCTGTAATTTGTAGGAACGAAGTAATAGTGAAACAAAGTCCAGTATTGACTAAAGCTAGTAGGAATAGACGATCAGAATCTCCAGGCTGGTTAAGCAGTTTTCAGTAAGTGAGGCAAGCTGAGAAGAATGAATTAAGCTGGATCAGATAGTATCAGAATTTCAGAATAGGAGCCAGGATAAAGAGTCTTGTCCACTTCAGGGCACAAACTTCAATCAATGTAAAGGCCCCCTTTGAAGTCACGTGTGGCCTCTTATAACTTGTTTGGATGATCATGCTATTCAGGTGAGAGTGTTTTTGATTAGACTAGTGGTTAGTGAGGCCACTAGTGGAGGAAAACAGTAATCGATGCTGGAACTAATTGATTGAAAGGAAAAAGTTTTGAATGAATATGACAGATACATTGTTTTTCTAGAATATCTGGGTCGATACATTTGGTGTGCTTTTTCTCACAAGTTTCAAGTGCTGGACTCTTGTATTTATATAAAGTTGAGTCTTACCATTGATGTGAAAAACGGTAAAATTATATTTTCATAACATAAATGAATGTCCCTTTTTATACATAACACCTTACAGGCCTTAGCAATTGATTACTACATGAAACTGCACAATATTACTGTCACATCCTGTCCCTAGCTGCGGATCATTCTGGCAATCGCTTCTGGTATCCAGTACTCTTTTTACAATTCTTGTTTAGTTTTTCTTGTTTTTTTGGTTTTCTATTCTATGTCTGGTTTTCTTTATGCTCGGATTTCTGGGTTTATTCCTATATTCCGTCCCTGGATTTCCCAGTCTCTTGGATTCCTTTAAATGTTTGTTTTATGTTGCCACACCCATTTGTTTTCCATCATTCTTTTTGTTTCAGTGTTCCTGCAGGTAGCTGCTCAAGGCTTCTGCCCTTTCTTGCAGGTAAGTGCTATATATGTCTTCTTTGGTTGTTTTAGCAAACATTAGGCAGTGTAGGACCTGCCAGGTATGGGGTACATTGGCGTTGTTGGCAGGCTTATGCAATGTATGATCATATAATGTAACTACAGGGAGTGCAGAATTATTAGGCAAATTGGTATTTTGACCACATCATCCTCTTTATGCATGTTGTCTTACTCCAAGCTGTATAGGCTCGAAAGCCTACTACCAATTAAGCATATTAGGTGATGTGCATCTCTGTAATGAGAAGGGGTGTGGTCTAATGACATCAACACCCTATCAGGTGTGCATAATTATTAGGCAACTTCCTTTCCTTTGGCAAAATGGGTCAAAAGAAGGACTTGACAGGCTCAGAAAAGTCAAAAATAGTGAGATATCTTGCAGGGGGATGCAGCACTCTTAAAATTGCAAAGCTTCTGAAGCGTGATCATCGAACAATCAAGCGCTTCATTCAAAATAGTCAACAGGGTCGCAAGAAGCGTGTGGAAAAACCAAGGCGCAAAATAACTGCCCATGAACTGAGAAAAGTCAAGCGTGCAGCTGCCACAATGCCACTTGCCACCAGTTTGGCCATATTTCAGAGCTGCAACATCACTGGAGTGCCCAAAAGCACAAGGTGTGCAATACTCAGAGACATGGCCAAGGTAAGAAAGGTTGAAAGACGACCACCACTGAACAAGACACACAAGCTGAAACGTCAAGACTGAGCCAAGAAATATCTCAAGACTGATTTTTCTAAGGTTTTATGGACTGATGAAATGAGAGTGAGTCTTGATGGGCCAGATGGATGGGCCCGTGGCTGGATTGGTAAAGGGCAGAGAGCTCCAGTCCCACTCAGACGCCAGCAAGGTGGAGGTGGAGTACTGGTTTGGGCTGGTATCATCAAAGATGAGCTTGTGGGGCCTTTTCGGGTTGAGGATGGAATCAAGCTCAACTCCCAGTCCTACTGCCAGTTCCTGGAAGACACCTTCTTCAAGCAGTGGTACAGGAAGAAGTCTGCATCCTTCAAGAAAAACATGATTTTCATGCAGGACAATGCTCCATCACACGCGTCCAAGTACTCCACAGCGTGGCTGGCAAGAAAGGGTATAAAAAGAAGAAAATCTAATGACATGGCCTCCTTGTTCACCTGATCTGAACCCCATTGAGAACCTGTGGTCCATCATCAAATGTGAGATTTACAAGGAGGGAAAACAGTACACCTCTCTGAACAGTGTCTGGGAGGCTGTGGTTGCTGCTGCACGCAATGTTGATGGTGAACAGATCAAAACACTGACAGAATCCATGGATGGCAGGCTTTTGAGTGTCCTTGCAAAGAAAGGTGGCTATATTGGTCACTGATTTGTTTTGTTTTGTTTTTGAATGTCAGAAATGTATATTTGTGAATGTTGAGATGTTATATTGGTTTCACTGGTAATAATAAATAATTGAAATGGGTATATATTTGTTTTTTGTTAAGTTGCCTAATAATTATGCACAGTAATAGTCACCTGCACACACAGATATCCCCCTAACATAGCTATAACTAAAAACAAACTAAAAACTACTTCCAAAAATATTCAGCTTTGATATTGAGTTTTTTGGGTTCATTGAGAACATGGTTGTTGTTCAATAATAAAATTAATCCTCAAAAATACAACTTGCCTAATAATTCTGCACTCCCTGTAAATCCCCATGATTTCCATATATAGTACTTGGTTACAGGGGCGTACCTAGAGCATTTGGCACCCGGGGCGCATCCTGTGCTTGGCACCCCCCCCCAAAAAAAAAACCTGTAAAGTAGTTGTTCCTTTCTTTTTTTTTTTACACCTGTAAAGACTCCTGTCCCAATACAAAACCCCCGCCCCCTTCTACAAAAATCCCTGCAGCCCCACACACACATTTACAGGCAGACAGTCACACACTCAGTTACAGACAGACAGTCACACACTCAGTTACAGGCAGACAGTCACACACAGTCACAGGCAGACAGTCACACATACACATTTCCTCCGTGCGGCCAGTTTATCAGCTGTTTGCTTGAGTGAGCTGCACTGGCCGCACGGCATCCTAACTACCATGGGACACTGTGCGCCACAGCTCACACAGCCCCCTCCAGCCAGGGCCGGTACAAGGATTTTTGCCGCCCAAGGCAAAAGTAAAGTTTGCCGCCCCCCATGTGACATCACAATGCCCCAGCCATATGATTTGCTATGTTAACTAACGCCAGTGCTGCAGTGCCGCCGTGTTTACATTAAAAGGCCTGCAGGGACAGGCTATAGACACCAGAACCACTACATTAAGCTGAAGTGGTTCTGGGGACTATAGTGTTTCTTTAATGTGAGGTAAATTAGAGCTTAGTGCCACGAATAATATACTAGATTGCCTACTTACAACCAGATGAGGATGATGATGGGCTCTAGCTGCAGTCTGGCTCACTGGTCTGGTGCAGAACAAGCTCTCTGGAAGCGGTTTGTAACTGTGGTCACAAAAATCAATGTTCTGGGAGAACGGGAAGCAGCTCCATTTTTTGGGGGTCCTTTACACAGCTCAAGGTCTGGGTCCCAGGGTCCACCTTCATGTTCCACCAATGAGTTTGTTCACAGGGGGTGGAGTGTGTAGGGGATGTCCTGATATGTGTGTAAGGAATGCATTGTGTGAAATTGTGTTTGTATGTGTAAGGGCTGCAAGGTGTGTTTCTGTGTATGTATGGGATGCATTGAATGTGTGTAAGGGGTGCATTGAGTGTGTGTAATGAATGTATTGTGTGTTTCTGTGTGTGTAAGGGATGCATTGTGTGTAACGGTTGCATTGCTTGTGTATGTGTGTCTGTGTGTGTAATGCATTGTGTGTTTTTCTGTGTGCAAGGGGTGCATTGTGTGTATGTGATGAATGTCAATCTCTCCTCCCGCTCCAATTTCCTTCTCCTCCTCCCAATTTCTCTTTCTCACCCCCCCTCCTAATTTCTCTTTCCCCCCTCCTAATATCTCTTCCCCCCTCCTAATTTCAATTTCTCTCCCCCCCTAATTTCTATTTCTCTCCCCCCCTAATTTCTCTTTCCTCCCCTACTGTGGTTCTGGTCTGTGTTCTGGTGTGAGCCCCATGGGTGATCCCTCTAAGAGGTCCGTGTAGACTCTCCTGAGAAGTCTGAGGAGAGGTCGTCCGCCAGCGCCATCTTGGCCCACGCGGCCTGCTGTGATTTCCTCAGCATGTCTCTGCTTTTTTCGTTTTTCGCTCCATCGTTCATATGTTGGCCATGGTGAGGTTCGTGGGGTCTTTGAGCCTCGGTTTCCACCATAAAAGGTCTTGTTAACTCGAGTTAGTGCCGGAGCTCTGAGGAGTGCAACTGTTCCGTTGCCCTTATAGCTCCGCCCCCACAGTCAGTGAGTTTTAACTCTGCTTTTTGGTAAATACGGCCTTTTTTTGCAGGAGGATGGCTCCCTATATTTTCTTTTAAAATATAAAAAGCTAACATTTTGGATAGTCAAGTGTTGATGCAATTGTGAGAGAAAATATTTGACTAGAAAAAGTATCACTAGTTGAGAAAGGAGATAGATTCAGGTGTTAGATTGTATGAATCGGATTAGAGAGGACACATACTAAAACAATACTCAACTTTGTAAACCTATAGTCACAAAAAATCTGGCATATTTAGAAAGATTCTGAATGAAGATAAAAAACAGCAATAAAAAAAACGGACAAATTTGAATTCAGCCTAAATTCTGATTGGGTGAATGTTTCTTGCTTGTCAATAATTATATAGCTGAAATTCAAATGTGGTCAACGACCAGAAAAAAATCTGCAAATGATAATAAATTAATGGACGCCCCATTGTGTTGCAAATTGCAGGGTTCACAGGGAAATACAGCTTAACAAAGAATGTGACTATCATTCTCTTCCATATTAATATAGTTAATTTGCAACAAAAATTTTCCTTTAAATTGTCAAAGCAAGTGTACAGTTATGTTATTCTCACAGTCATCATGCTTATTGCATTCATGTTTGCGGGTCTCGAATCTTACTATTTGGGGTCAACTGAATAGTCCCATATACGATAGTCATTTTTTACTTTAACTTGCGTTGCAACATTTTATTTAGTCCATAAAGCTTAAGATACCTTCATTTAAAGTCCAGTAATGATTTCCAGTTTGTAGAGGATTTAATCTCTTTTCCAGGAGCACATTTAATTTGTAGCCTCCTGGATGATGTTTTTATCCACATTTTTTTCTCAAGAGGGATATATTGAAAAAGACAGGTCAATTGTTAGTTTACCCTGTCACGTACAGAATACTACTCCAAAATATACCATAAAAGGATTATGGACTATGGGACCTCTGGCAAAGGTTAAAGGTTTAAAAACTGAATTTGTGGAGTTTGCCTAAAAGTTGTTTTTCTTTTCTAACTGCATATGTGATTTCTAATAATCGATTTAATGCATATACTAGATATGTGCAATATGAGAGAATCACATAACCAAAGTGCCAAAGCAATGAGCCTGTAGCATATCGCCCTGGACCATATTGTCAGAGTATGAATAGGCATGTGATATCAGATTGAAGTTACATGTTTATTTTTAACAATAATTGGTTAATGCAAGCATTGCTATGTGCAAGAATAAATTCTGCTTAGTTAAGTGTTCATGCACAGCAAGACCACTTAATGTTATCTCACATATATATTATTATTAAGTGTTCTTGCATAGCAAGACCACTTAATGTTATCTCACATATATATTATTCTTATTCTTATTATAATACCTGTGCCAGGCTGGAGCAGCAAGTGATGTCATAGACAGGGCCTTTTGTACACTTGCTAATGTTTTCATAAATGTAGAAATTGTAGCTTTTCTAGCTAAGTGTTCTTGCTATGCAAGACCACTTAATGTTATCTCACATATATATTATTAAGTGTTCTTGCATACCTCACATATATATTATTTTTGTTATCTCACAAATATATTATTCTTATTATTCTTAGTATAGCCAAATTTACCACCTTAACTTTTACACTACATAGACCGTAATATACCAAAACGTGCGGATTGTTCCCGAATGGTGTGCTATTACTTTGTGGAACGTTTCACCGAATGGTTCACGGAATATCGTCGTTCTTGTGGCGAAATTGGTCCCATAGGAATGAATGGCAAAATGTTCAAAGCTAGAGTGGGAGCTGGCAAAAGCTGAAAAATCAGGACATGATTTCTAAACTGCCACCACTCCCTCATTTTCAAGCCCACCTACACAAATCTTATATCAAAACGTTCTGCTGCCACTAAAAATCTCCACGGCTAAGCCATAGTCCTGATCGTTTTCACAATATGACAATTTGTTTACAACTCACGCTGTCCATTGACATTCATTGAAACTCCACTCTAGCCAGCTAAAATTTGAAGGGCAATTTCTAAACTGCGACTGTGCCTTAATCTTTAATATTTCAGAAACATACTATGTATCAAAATGTAGGTCTGGGTCTTGTGATTCTCACAATATAAAGCTCTTCGCTGTAGGATTTTTAAAATACGACCATTTGTAAATGGCAGCCGCCACAATACTCTGACCTGTGCCAGGCTGGAGCAGCAAGTGAAGTCATAGACAGGGCCTTTTGTACACCTGCTAATGGTTTTATAAATGTATGTTTTAACCCCTTAACGCCGTGTGACGGACGAGGTCCGTCACAGAGGGGAGACCCTTAATGACGAGTGACGGACCTTGTCCGTCACGCGGTAAAATTAACCCTGGATCGCCGCTATTGCGGTGATCGCGGGGTTAATGGTGCTCCGGTCTGCCTCTGTATTAGAGGTAGACCGGGAGCACCCAGTGAGGCTGCCCAGCACATGTGCTCGCTCTGACCGCAAGTCAGAGCGAGCACATGTGCTCTCACCTTCCGCCTCCCTGCACTTCCTGGTTTTGTGTGAAGTGCAGGGAGCCGGAACAGTGCTGATCCTGCCCCCTGCTGGAAAAAAATAAAGTTAGTTTAAAGTCCCACCCCCCTTTACCCATTGTAATAAAAAATGAACCCCTTCCCTGCCAATTGATCACTGACTACAGTGATCAATTGGCAGGGATTACATTTTACTTACTATGATCTGATTTTTTTTTTAAATTATATATTTAGCTAGCTGGGGTGGGTGGAAGTTAGTGGGGAATTGGAGGATTTGGCGTTAGGCTAACTAGGGGGTTACCGTTAAAAAAGTTTTAAAATAAACTTTAAAAAGTTAAAAATTAAGCTTAAAAAAAGTTTTAATAACGTTTAAGTAAAAAAAAAACCCCTTTTACCTAGTCCAAATAAAAATTAACCCCTTCCCTGCCAGTCGATCACTGCCTACAGCGATCAAATACAGATCACAGTATTATACTGTGATCTAATTTTTTTTTAACCCCTGAGGATTAACTTTTATTTATTTTTTAACCCTCAGGGGTTCAATTTATTTAATTAATTAATTTAAATATTTTATAACTATATATTTTGCTAGCTGGGGTGGGTGGGAGTTATGGGAAAATTGGGAATTTACTTTTAGTGCTGCTTACTGCTAGTTAGGGGTTAACGGTAAAAAAAAAAGCTTAGAAAAATGTTAAATCTGTGAAAAAGTTTTAAGAAAGTTTAGGAAACTTTAAAAAAAATTAATAAGCAAAACAAAAGTTTAAAAACTAGTTTTTAAAAGTAAAAAGTTAAAAAATATTAAAAAACACATTTTAAAAACGCTCATTACCACCACACCTGGAACAAACTAGAGAAAAAAATTATCCCACGCCAAGGTTCAAAATATGCCTTTTGAATTACCCCAGGATGTATTCTTTAATAAATAGTATGTGTTTGTGGGGAAGTTTCAATAACCAACCATCTAAACTACTCCAAATTGCAACATGGACAGAGTGTAAAACTTCAAAGTTAGAAAAAAACTGAATGGCTGCGTCAGCTGAGCATAATTTGGGGGGTTTGAACTTAGTGGCACATATGAAATATACAAAACGCCCAGCAAAAATGCAATCCGTATGTAAAAAAGGCACAAAATTATTTTTTACCACATACTTTGGCATATATTGGAGAAAAAATGGGGGCATGTTAAGGCACAATATGCACCTTATGAGATACCCTGGAGTGTCTACTTTTACAAATGGTAGGCCTTTGTGGCGTTTTTTTTGAACAGTCAAACTGTTATAATACCCTAAATGGAAGCTAAGGCTCAAATCCATCTCTCAAAATTCTACTGTGATTACTGAAAAGGACAGGTATCCTATATGGCACTGTAACTTCATGAAATAGTGCCAAAGACATACAATGGGGGTGTCATTTTACTCAGCAGATGTAACTGAACACAAAATAAAACTTTGTACAGGAATAGCACACACCAACTTTACAAAATATACATTTCTTTGTTACAAGTTTGTGTGCCAAAAACCAAAAAAAAACACAATTTTACTCCAATATTTAGCAGAGGTTGGCGGTGAAATAGCTACGTAGAAAGTGTCAAAACAACCTTAGGTAAATAGCCCATGATGTCTACTTTATATAAATATATACTTTTGTGTGGCAATTTTGTTTTCTTTTATGGCTATTAAGCTTACAAGACAAACATACCAAATTCTAAAATCGCTCCACATTAAAGGTTTAGTTTACTCCTTGTGTTTGTGACCTGTAACTACCAAAAAAAAAACTTAAAATCTCAGACACATTATATATACTGTAAATCAGAACAACTAAATTAATTTATTTTTAATTACTTTTCTTAACCTGCACTAATTATGCACACATTATTATTGCAAAAACTGTAATTTTCTGTATTTTCTGTATTTTTTTATAATAAATAAGCATTTATATATATGTGTGTTACATCAAATTAAAGCCCTTTCTGTCCTTTAAAAAACAATGTATAATATGTGTTGGTGCAACAAATTAGTAAAATGCAAATTGCAGTTGAACTCAAACAGCAAAAAATGAAAAAAATGCTGTTGTCATTAAGTGAAAGACAAGCTTTTGAAGCTCTGTCCTTAAGAGGTTAATGTAACTGTGTAGCACTCTGGGCAACAATGTTGCAATTAAATGTGCTATATAAATAAATAATAACAGTTACTCCGCCCAATCCAGTTGTAGACTACTGGTGGAGGCAAGAACACGTCACACAATTTCCCCAGAAATTGTAGCTTTTCTAGTTATATATGTCAGATTATGTAACCAAGAAAATTTATATATGCTGAGTAAGACCTTATTGAGAGCCTGAATTGACTCTTCATTGGAGGTCACAAGTGTATGTTCTGCAATAAAATCCTTAAAGGAGCACTACACTGCAAAAAAATAAATAAAAAATACAAAAATTGCAGTGTAGTAGATATACCCTAAATGAAAATATGAATGCACTCAATTATGCATTTTTTCCCCTTCCGATTAGAGGCAGTGCTTTACAACTGGGATTTCATCACCTGGAGGGAAAAAAACAGGCAGGCAATCTCCTAAACTTTTCAAGAACCTCCCCCAATTAATCTTTGGCCTTATAAATTGCTTCCTACCCAGGACATCCCCCTTCTTTGCCTGCCTCCGGCAGAGAAGGGTGTCAGGTCAGGTTTTCTCCCTAGACGTATGGTGAAAGGGCTGAGGCTCTGGAGGCTTTACTTCTTTTAAATACATTTTTCAGAGATCAGCCAGGGATAACACACCAGACGGCTGTATCTCCTCGGGTTCTATTACTTCCGTCTATACCGAGCCAGGTGCCGGGCAGACGATGGTGCGCATTTGGGCACTAGCTGGGAAGTCCTGGCGGTGGAACACTCGTACAGGTTAAGTTTATTTCCACCGTGGAATCGTGAAATGCAGGACATGCGTAATGTGATTTAAAATTCAGGCGCCAATATCTTTATTACCTTTTCTCTCCGGGGTCAAGATATTGGTTTCCAGGACTTAGAGAGGCTGTTTACCCAGCAGCAACTAACTGTTGCCAGGTGCCCTCAGAATCTGTTGCAAGTGTGTTCTCACCAACCTCCAACACACTGAGGACATTTAAGCATTTTTGCTTTATCTTAAATGACTCTAGCCTGAATAAGTTAATTATCTGTGCTGCAAGATGGATAAGCTAAAAAAGCGCAAATGTTTCTAAATTGGAGAGGTTTTAGCTTCTCATCACTTAAAGATTATTCCTAAAATCTTAAAACAAATAGTGCTTTGAAAGGGTAAGCACTTAGTAGATCTGGCCCAAAATAGATTATTCTTTAAGCCTATAAAGGGTATTAGATAGCATATACTTTTAAATTTAAGTTTCCTTTCTG
>OW240921.1:45440658-45473037 GCA_933207985.1 Pelobates cultripes
GCCTATTTTTTCCCTCCAGGTGATGAAATCCCAGTTGTAAAGCACTGCCTCTAATCTGAAGGGAAAAAATAGGTACATCATGAAAATCATTCTGCCTATTATGCACAAATATAAGATCTGTGATCTTAAAGGAACACTCAAAGCACCATAACCCCTACAGCCTTGGAGCTTCTGGCTCCAGAGAAGACAGTGACTATTGGACCCTAAGTAGGTTGTCAAACAGTTAGTAAATAATTTGACTACTTAAAGCGGGCTTTAGTGGTTCTGGTTCTAGGAGTATTCCTTTAAACAAAATTACTGGATTTTGCATAATTTTGGAGCAGCATATTAATTGGGATGGCCCTTGATGGTGAAATATTGCTGAACTGCATCTCTCAAAACACTGCAATAACAGACTATGGTCTGTTGTAACTAAACCTCTACAAAATCTTTCTAGAATACACATAGTGAATTCTATATGTCCCTTATTGCTCACCTTCTTCATTATCATTCTTTCGCTTTCTCTTGGTTCTCCCTTCCACAATACGATCGGACAAGCTTTCCAATATACGTCGTTTCTCTTGCAGAGCCAAATTCCTTTGTTCCGTGTAACTGTCCTGTAAATATTGTTTATAAGCATCCACCTCTGACTGCACATTGTCCTCATCTTCTACGGAAGAAAGAGAACTTATCTTGTCCTGCAATTAGATTAAACAATTATAAATGCAGTGTCACTATGCAATTATCTGGTCATAACAAATGATGCCGTCACCATTTGTGTACAATCATAATTTTTATAATAATGTCTTGCAGTGTTCAATAACATACTAATTTAAAGTAAACCTGTAATAAAAATATATACATTTTTAAAAAGTACTTACCTTAAAACAGCTCAAAATACAATTAATACACCATGTTTCACAGAAATACATGATGTATTCAATGTAACATATTGAAATATACTCAGCTCCATTCCATGCGGCCATCTTCCGAGCTTACGCTTTGTGTAACACTCACCTCTAGTCTTCTGTGTTTTGCCCTGCTTTGGAACACTTCCCCAAGCAGGGCAATCTTCCTTTGTGATGCCAACACCTGGCTTTGTTGCCAGCATCTGAACTGAGTAACATCAGTTACTCCGTTCCCTTACTTCCTGGCCAGCGCTAGCAGTATGGGCTACAGAGTTTCCATAGAAACCACAGCCCATGTGCTCTGGTTGCCTTTCTGGGGAGAGCAAAAGGACCACCTGTGAAAGGTCACTTCTGCTCTCCCTTATCAGTCAGATTGTCAGCATAGGCTCTATGTTGAAGATTTGACTTAGAGGTAAGAGAAAGACCTATTTCTAAGCAAGATTTTGTCTCAATCTATACATTTGCTAGCAAATCTATTATTTAAAGGTTATGCTTTCCCAAACGCCGGCCCTCCAGATGTTGCTGAACTACAACCCCCATGATTCTATGAATGAAATAGATAGGCTGAGAATCATGGGAGTTGTGGTTCAGCAACATCTGGAGGGCCAGAGTTTGGGGAAGCCTGCTTTAGAGAGTATATTCTTTATTAAATCCATAGAAACTATGGTATTTTTATATTCTGATTTTCAAATTAATTAGACTTTTCCTTTTCTGAATCACTGTATATTTCATAGAACTAGATATTGGTTCTGGCTTTCTCTGAAACTGCTATGTTTATAAAAAAAATGGGTTAACCCTAGCTGGACCTGGCACCCAGACCACTTCATTAAGCTGAAGTGGTGTGGGTGCCTAGAGTGGTCCTTTAAAGGGACACTCCAGGCACCCAGACCACTTCTGCCCATTGGAGTGGTCTGGGTGCCAACTCACACTACCCTTAACCCTGCAACTGTAAATATTGCAGTTTTCATAAACTGCAATATTTACATTGCAGGGTTAACTCCTCCTCTAGTGGCTGTCTACTAGACACTAGAGGGCACTTCCAGGTTTATAGCACAGATTTTCTGTGCTATAGCGTCGCTGGATGTCCTCACGCTATGTGAGGACCTCCAGCATTGCTGAAATCCCCATAGGAAAGCATTGAAAGCTTTAATCCCTTCAGCAACTTGGGATGGGGGGTGGGATTGTTTTCCTGGCACTGGAGTGTCCCTTTAACTTTGCTTAAAGGGACACTATAGTCACCAAGACAACTACAGCTTAGTATATTTGTTCTGGTGAGTATAATCATTACCTGCAGGTTTTTTGCAGTAAACACTGTCTTTTCAGAGAAAATTACAGCCTAGTGATACTTCCACTAAACACTCCTCAGATGGCTACTAGAGGTACTTCCTGGGGTAGTGCTGCACACGGTGCAGCACTGCCATTCAGTGTCTCCACCCTCTGCATGGAGAAAATGAACTTTCCTCATAGAGATGCATTGATTCAATGCATCTCTATGAGGAGATGCTGATTGGCCAGGGCTGTGTTTGGGGAAGCATTGTGTTTGGCTCAGAGAATCACTTCGAAGCAGCTGCAGACTACAAGTAAGAATAAAAGTAAGGTTTTACTATATTTAGGAGAGTAAGGGTGGGTCAGGTGGGCTAGATAGTGTATTTTTAACACTATATAGAGTCAGGAATAGTTGCAGGGTAGGTTGAACGTTTTAGTTTATAGTTAGGCTGGCTAGTCTCTGGGCAGATTTCAGTGATTAGCCTGTTGGTGGGGACTGGGGACTATTCAGTAAGGATCGACTGATTATTGGTCTGGCTAATATTATGGGGAATACGGGTATTGACATATAATGATACCGATATTGCGGGTAAAGGCGTGGAGGCAGAGGCACAGCAAACGTGATCTACAGCTCCTCTCTCCAACTCTCGCGAGTTCCCGACCGTCTAGTGTTCACTAGAGTTGGAGCAAGAAAGTGCTCTCGAGAGTTGGAGAGAGAACCTGCCAGAACCTGCAGGTCAGCCTGCACAAAGCCACAGGACAGACAGGATATTAACAGGGAGGGGGAGGAATATCGGTACCAGTTATTTATTATCAGCCTAAAAAAGGACAGGTATTGGCCCTAAAAACTAAATCAATATCAGTTGATCCCTACTGTTCAGGGATTGGTCAGCGGCATTGTGAGCACTAATTGTCAAAAAAAAGTACACTTATAAATATCCCTGGCATGAGCACAATCCTGTCAATGCTGCTGAAAAAGCAAACTGTGCTGCCGTAACTCTTCCATCTCCCTGTTTGCATCATTATTGTCGTGATGTTTGTGGGATTGTAGGGAAAAAAGTCATCCTTAGGGTTAATAGTAAAGGATGGACTTAATGGAAACTGGTTTAAGTGATGTTCAGTTAACTATGACTGGCAATGGAGAAATGGCTTAATAAGTCAGCCAGTGTTCCCCCATGTGACCAGACATGAAAAATATATTTTATGGTTATGACAAGATTGAGGTTATGTACATTCAGTTATAATGCTTCCCAAAACCCCAAATCAAGCTTGCAGCAGCACTATGCATAGAAAAACGGCAGTATTTCTCCTGTTTTCTGAAATCTATTTCTAAGTGGAAAAAGATAGTCCATGTTTTACCCAGGGCAATTTATACAAAGCCATGACAGTATTCACTATGCTTATAAACAAAGTAGGTTTGCTTACCTTAAGATATAATATGCTTTAAACTGTACAGGTGTTTAGAATGTTACATTATACAAACCTGATTTTCATTTCAATCATAAGACAATAACTTTTATTAAGAAACCATACAACAAAACCATATTGTAATCCATCTATTAGTTATCACTGAGCAGCACTGATGATGTTGCTGTTATGCAGGAGTGCAGCAGAGGCAAGATTTTTTTTTTTATTTTTTTTTATAGTGTTTACTATAATGAAATAACAAGGAACGGTTATTTCTCTGGAAGTGACTTTAATGACTATGGTTTAATTTTATGAGTATTTAGACATTAAACTAAGCACTAATTATTTTGTTTTTCATTATTAAGGGATAGCATTAAATTGAGTTTTTCTTTTACTTTAAAACACCCCTTCTACATGTAATCTTCTTTCTATATAATATGGAAAAAATATAATTACTGTTAAAAGGTACCTACCACAGACAGGTCATCCTCTTTTGAATTGGCCTTTTGACTCGAGCAGTTGCGCACAAGAGTCGCTGCGCCAATCTCTACCAGAAGACGTGTTTCCTCGGGCAAAAGTTCCAGTGGGAGGCCAAGTCGCAAATTCTGTCGAGGCTTTCTCACCAGAGCCCCGACTAGGTTTCCTACCAGCCCATGCTTCTCCCGGATTTCTTTTACATCCTCTGCATTCCACACTAAGGCTTTGCCCTCCAGCAGACTAATTAGAATCATTGCGGTGTTTTATCTAAGTCAAAAACAAAATCAGCCGATTAACTAGTAACAAGCAAAAGGGTGATTACGCCAAACACAATGACCACTTTCAAGTTCCCTATCAGATGTATTGGAGACAGAAAGCAGTGCCTGGTGGACTCCAGGTAAGACGTTATACTGTTCTAAAATGGTCTGACCACTTCCCATCGGGGAGGTAATCAGAGCAATGATATATTAACCCCTAAAGTGTGCTGTACTGACTATGGTGCTTAGCGTGTTTTTGTAATAAAATGTCAAATTGTAGAGAACTGGAAACCAATTGGCAAAACTGAGGCTAACAAAAAAAAAAAAAAAAAGTTGTGACTATCATCAGGTTGCAAAATTCTTCCAAATAAACAATTGTTGCTTCTGTTTTGCCATTCAATTTTTTTACTACAATTCAGAAGATTAAAAAAAAAAAAAAATGTCAGCTCAGTTATAGGCACAACTTGGCTATCTTAGCCTCAAAGGGACAATATAGGGACACAAACCACATCATCTCATTGAAGTTGTCTGGGTGCAGTGTCCCTGTCCTCATTAGCCCTGCAATGTAACTCATTGGAAACCTAAGACTGCCTCTAGTGGCTGCCTCTATTTTCTAATGGGCCTCAGAGTTGGAAAAAGGTAACTGACAACAGGTGTTTTTTTTTTACCTTTTAACTGTCATTGGGAAGGGAGGGGGGGGAGACACTACCGTGTTAGGAATGAAACTTTGTATTCCTAATATTGTTTTGTTAAATTGTGCCTCTTGGATTTCATATTCTCTACAGATCAGAATTTAGTGAATAAGTTTGTAAAATTCCTAGTAACGAGCCATCCTTGTAAATTTGGGGCAAATCCATGCATACCTACACTAGCAATAACTGATTGTGTAATGAAAAGTTTAAAAAAATATGCACCTAATTTCCAAAGCTACGGTAATCTGTGCATTATTAAGGAATAGCGGAGGTTAGAGTTACAAATGGCATCATTGTTTAACACGGTTTACTATGGTGACACAGATAGTGTCAATTCATTAAGTAGGGTTTCTGTGAAGTAAGCAATGGGGCATGTCAAAATTAGCGCATGGCTGTAATATGACCGTATAGCTATATAGATTGGCAACTTACTTCCACATGAAGATTTTGCTAGTAAGTGGATAGAAGGTTGTCATCATCCAAATAACTAAAACAGAATTACATAATTGTAGATGGCCGCCTAATTTGCAATGTTTATGTGGGATTACCATATTTAAGATTTCCAAATAAGGGAGTTATCTGCTGAACATTTAAACATTGCAATTATACATAAGGGTACCATTGTAAGGTGTTATCTACTAAACAGCTGAAAATCTAAATTTGAGAAAAGGCATTTTTGCACATAATTGACATTAATCAGGCTGTAACTTTGTTCTGGGCTGGCTAATGACACTGCTGGAGATAGAGCACAGACAGACTCCGAGCACCATGACCACTTCAAATCACTTAAGTGGTCATGGTGCATGGAGAACCTTTTAACTCATAGTTGGTTCCCTTTTTAAAACTAAAAGGGTTTATTAACTAAACAGAGATTTGGGAAGCATTGCCTTTGAATGGGAAAGGCTATTCCATTAAATTAATGCTGGAAAAATATTTAAATTAAAATAATTTTTCCAATTCAGCTATTGCTATCTAAAATTTGGATACAAAATGTCAAATTTCACTGGTTTTGAATATTAACCCCAAAGGGTTTTTTGTGTGTGTGTGGAGCAATGCATGAACTGTTTACACTACTGCCACTATGAATTCTTCAAAAAGCAGGGAGTGCTTTTCATGCACATACCCACAGCAGAAAGCATCAGACTAGGTCACAAAATTAAAATTTTAGGCAACCTACCCGCAGCAGTTTAATTATTTTAATGTAATATACTGTCAACAACCTCTGACACAAGAACTGCAGAAACAGCAAATCCCAAGATGCTCAGCCATAGGGGGAAAAACTACATATCACAAGATGCTCAGCCACTGGAAAAAAGTATATATCCCAAGATGCTTAGCCATTGGAGAAACTACATATCCCAAGATGCTCAGCCACAGGGGGAGGGTGGGGGGGGGACTACATATGCCAAGATGCTCAGCCACGGGGGGGAAGACTACATATCTCAAGATGCTCAGCCACAGGGGGAAAAGACTACATATCCCAAGATGCTCAGCCACAAGGGGAAAAGACTACATATCCCAAGATGCTCAGCCACTGGGGAAAAAAACTACATAGCACAAGATGCTCAGCCATTGAAGACACTACATATCCCTAGATGCTTAGCCACAGGGGGGAAAAGACTACATATCCCAAGATGCTCAGCCACTGAAGAAACTACACACCCCAAGTTTCTTAACCACTGGAGAAACTGCATATCCCAAGATCCTCAGCCACTACAGAAACATGATCCCCCATAATGCTCAGCCACTACAGAAAATAAATAAAAAGTATAAATCTCAGGCACTCACTGTGATTGTATCAAGGCAGGTTTATATGCAACGTTTCGACCTGTCAAGGTCTTTATCAAGTATGCGCCACAGAAAATAAAGTCCCCATGAAGCCCCCCCACCCATGCCGTTCAGTCACTGCAAAACTGCTTACCTCCTGAAGACCAACCGCCGCAGAAACTACAGTCCCCGTGATGCTCTGCGGCTGCACCGGCACTGTAGTTATAGAGCAGCACAGAAGTTGCATGCCTGGTTAGAATGAGCTTCCCTCCTTCTTCCAAGCATTACAGAACATGTTTTCCGATACCTGCTTTCAGGCTGATTCATTGCTGCCTCAATCCTGTGAGTCCCATTATCTCTCACGTTTGGCCAGGATGTACACCAGCCATCTTGTGAATGGCTTCTCACATGCTGGGTGGAAGAATCAGCTCGGTTTCCTATTGGTTGGGTGCAGAAGTAGAGGCGGAGTTAGCAGGACAGCAAGCAGCGGGACAACCATAACAAACCCTGGGAGTGCTGCAATGTACTGTCTGCTAATAGTAATGGAAAAGTAGTCAGATACATTTGTGTTGACGTCCTCTAAGTACAAGACTAAACCCTGCAATAAAACTAAGACAGATCTACTATCCAGATGTCACAGCTGCGTGCATAGGCCAATACATTAATTTGGAATGGGTGCCCTGTCCCCCATTTCAAATGTGCAAAGAGGGACACTTTCATTTTAGGGTGTAAGTGAGGATATGGGCTGTTTTGATTAACAACAATTTATGCAACCATTTTAGTCACACACACAGATTTTTAAAAACCTTAAGTTGTAGTTTCAAAGGTTAGTCTGACTTTTTTTAAATGTATTTTTATTTTTTGCTATTTAGTAGATATGCCCCTCAAATAAAGCATGCATTTTTTTTCAGGCATGTTTTGTTTCGGAAAAACAAAAAGCTATGACAAGACCGCGCTTCCAATTATAAATTACAAATTAACAAAGCTGCAAGCCTTTATAATTCACACTGAAACAATTTATGTAAGTTGAACTAAAAGTCTCCAAAAATATTCCACTGACGCAGTAAGTGGAAATAAAGCAAATAGTCTTCACTATAGGAATCCCCTTGAGATCTGTTATGCAGATAAAGTTGAGAGTCAAACCTGTTGCTCTTTTTTGTTATTGTAATACGTACAAAATTACTCTACTTCTATTGTTACCCTACCTCTTTTTATATATTCACATGTATCTGACAGAGCATAAACTGCTCCAGTGTGAATTAAATAACATTTTTTATCTTTGCTTACAACTAGCCATAATGTAAATTTTGAAAGAGCTTTATTCACACAAATTGCATTTGTGTACATTTTGAAAGGCTGGCTTTTTTTTTTTTCAGAAATTGCTTAAGTGTTAATTTTTGGAGACTTTTTTTAGTTCAACTTACATAAATTGTTTCAGTGTGAATTATAAAGGCTTGCAGCTTTGTTTATTTCTTATTTATAATAGAAAGCTTGCACCAGCTTCCTCTACTATAGCTATTTATATAAGGTTTTTTCCCCTCTCTTTGTGCATTTCAGCTTAACTCATATGTGTTTTGTTTGGGGTATATGGAAAAAAGAGCTTGCAGAAGCTGCAGACCTACTGACTGCAGCCTTTGCAAGCCCTCCCCTCTTTCCCTAGCTGCAGAAGAATACACCAATGAGAGGCTTCTCAATGAGAAGCCTCTGTACATGCAATTGCAGCTTTCCACTGCTTCTCATTGAGCTGCAATACAGCTCATTAGCAGTGGGAGGCAGATGCGTTCCAGCACTGCACGCTTGCCACTTCAGTTAGCTTTGTGGAAGGAAACCAGGCCTCCCAACATTTCAAATGGAAAAGAGGGACACTTTAATCTTAGGGGTGTGAGTGGGGGTGTGTCCAAGTGCAGTGCTTCTATCCCACACTACATTCCTTACACATACATACTACATCCAAATATGCACACACAAACACTGCATATCCTACTCACTGCATTCCCCCTACACGCATTGACTATGAGTATAGTGTTAAAGAACCACTATAGTGCCAAGAAAACATACTTGTTTTCCTGGCACTATAGTGCCCTGAGGGTGCCCCCATCCTCAGGGTCCCTCTCCCGCCGGGCTCTGGGGAGAGGAAGGGGTTAAAATCTTACCTTTCTCCAGCGCTGGGCGGGGAGCTCTCCTCCTCCTCTCCTCCTCCATAGCGACGTCATCGGCTGAATGTGCATGCTGAATGTGCACGCGCGCATTCAGCCAGTTAAAATGCTTTCCTATGGACGCTGGCATCTTCTCACTGTGATTTTCACAGTGAGAAGCACGCAAGCGCCTCTAGCGGCTGTCAAGAGACAGCCACTAGAGGCTGGATTAACCATATTATAAACATAGCAGTTTCTCTGAAACTGCTATGTTTATATAAAAAAAAAGGGTTAATCCTAGATGGACCTGGCACCCAGACCACTTAATTAAGCTGAAGTGGTCTGGGTGCCTATAGTGGTAATTTAATAAGTATACATATCGGGTATCAGAAGAAAACCCTATCTGTCCTTTAAAAAACAATATGTAGTATGTATAGGGGTACTCAGAGTATGAGTTACACTATGGGAGACAAACACATAGTAAAAGTGCCATAAAGGCCTCAGTCACGAATAGATACAGATAGAGTTTATTCACTAAAGTAAGAATTCAAGGTGAATTCAAAGTAAATTTCAAATTTAAGGTCAAAATAGACTAACTGCAAAACTTCTCTAAGTCAGCAATGCTTTCACTTTGGCTACTCTTGCCTTAAATTTGAAATTCTCTTTGAATCACTTTGATTTCTCACTTCAGAGAATAATCCTGTGGTAAGTTTCAAATAATGTGTAAACAGTTTGACAGCATCAAGGGACCATAACCACTACAGTGCACTGTAATTGTTATGGTTCTTAGACCTACCTTTTACTAATAAGGTTAAGTAATAAGTCTTGTTCACATACATGAATGAAACCACCTTGCAAGCTAAGAGAAGCTGCATCACTGAAACTGTCATAGAAAGCTATGAGAGAGCGTATCAGCAGGGCTAATTTGTGCAATATACGCTTAATTGCAAATATTCATATGGGCTGCATAACCTTTCCCCGTGTTACCATTGTGAGTAATGTCTTATAACTGTTAAAATTTCGCAAATCATGTAACTGGATGCAGAGAGGCCGGAATATGGTTATTTCTTGCACTATAAAGAGAGACCTTAATTTTACAATATCCTTCTCAATAAAATTGGGGATTTGGGTCTAAAATAGAGACATACTGGCTTACCAACGCTGATGGAAGGGGGGAGGGACAGTGAAGCAACCACGTCACTTGCTCTGCCCAAAGAGAGTGTGTCCATGCTAAGATATCCCCAAAAGTTGGGACAGCAGTACAGGACCTGAAAATCAGGACTGTTTCGACTAAATCAGGAAGGTTGGGAACCCTATGCTTGCAACTGTGCAGTGAAATAACTTCCAATTTTGGGAAGTATGAAAGTGGTATATAATGGGTTGGGGTTGCAGAGTGTGCAGAGCTGGAATAACCATAAGGCAGTATAGGCGTCGGTCTCTGGCCTGGGCTCAGGTGGAAAACTGGAGCTTTGACTCTGGCTGTGAGGGGGCACTACTTGAGATCTCTACATTGCCCTGTGCCTCCTCACTACATCGAGGGAGCTTTGCAGTCTGCAAATCTGTCAGGTGCAGATCACCTTTTCAATGACAAACAGCACATAACACTCAGACCTCACCACATACAACACAAGTATCCCCAACACGAAATTTAGCCACCACACAACAACACTCAACCAGCATACACAGGTACACTTAGCCACCCCACCCCTACATACAGCTCTCAGCATCCTCCACACATAAAACACTCATTTTAGGAATGGGACTATAGTTAGCATCTTGCCTAGGGCCCTGGGCAACCTGAAACTGGATTTAGCTGTGTGTGCTACTGTCTGACTGATGGGACATACTAGCCTTGGTGCTTGTGAGCATACATACAACACTGCCAGACAGCCAAGTCCTCTCGCATTGGCCAAAAATGCTTACTCATGGCTTAACACAGCTACAAGCAAGTAGAACAGGATTTACAAATTAGCCTTTTAGAGGTATGTATGTGATGTTGGCTCATCCACCGTATTTTACCTTACCTAGTTCTTAAACCACTTTTATACTTGAATTTTTAGGTATATTGTTTACGAAAAATAAAAATCTATATAGACTGCATTGGAATACCTGTGAAATTCCAATTCAATGATATTAATATTGTAAAGCGCTACGGAATATGCTGGCGCTATATAAATATCAGTAATAATAATATTGTACACATAAGGCAAATTTAAGACTACTTTGTCTTATGGATTACTTTTTTTTTTTTCAAGAATCCGGCAAGGGGCACAGCTTAAAGAACGCCCCCCAACCACATCATGCCATTTCCCATCAGCTGCTTTTTTTTTTCTAGAGTTACTACTGAGCTTTAGAAAGCCAATTCACATTATGTTTGTTGTACCTTTAAAGCAAAAACATATAGTGCATACTCTAACAAATCAACAAAATATAAATTAATATAAACATGATGGGTGGCAACTCACAAGTGAGGAGTGGAACAAGTGCCACTCTCAAATGCAGGCTCTGGGTGGATCAAGTCCTAGTGAGCAATGAATCCCCAGTCAATGAAGCCATATCGGGTAGTTAGAATGTCAACTTTGATTCTCAAATGTAAAAATCATCACAGTTAAACAGCTACTTTGAGATTAAATCAGGTAGTTAGAACGTCAACTTCAGTAACACTTTGATTCTCAAATTTAAAAATCATTACAGGTAAGCAGCTACTTTGAGGTTAAATCTCCAAACCAAACTCGGAAAATCACACCAGTCTCTTACTGTGCCTATTGTGTGCAGTCAGTTCGGTGTATGTGTCTCAAACCTTGACACCCTCTCCTGTCAGCCGCTGGTTCTGATTTTACATATACAAGATTTTTATTGCCTTAGTTCTGCAATCTGAACAATGTATTTTAATTAACTGAAATAGCTGAAGTGGTTAATTAAGACTACTTGTGTGTTTATGTTCTAGGTAAAATGAAATTGAATTGCTCAGCTATCCGTACTAGACATGTGCACAAATCCCTTTCAGCCATGCTGAGCGAATCCAATTCCTGTTAATCTGTGCACAAGCGAATCAATTTGTTTGGGGTCACCTAACGAATCATTTTGTTTGTCCCTTGATTGACAGGTATTTGATTCGTTCAATGCAGATGAAAGTGATTTGTGCATAAGTCTGATCTGTATCATTGACAAATTAAGCCAGGAATATAATATTGTTATATCTAGTGTCTATCGTATAGCTTTCCTTATATGCCTTTTTAACCTCTACCTTTTTAAATTAATTTTCTCGGAAATGTAACGCATGTTTTGCGTCTAAACCATTCCCTGAGATGTTATTCTACATCACATCAAAAGAAATGTGTTCAGTTAGTTACCCACTTCCCTGTTGTGCAGGGTTTTAACGACCGATGACGTCATGACCGTCATGCATTAAAAGTGCCAGCAGGGTTAGATCCCCGCTGGTATAAATGATCCCCAGGTATAACTAAGGGTCTCCTCTGTTAGCTTGGACCACAGTTAGTAGTTCCAGACTGACAGATGAGCTATGTGCTGCACTCAAGGTGAACACTGTACATGGCCCTTTAAATCCCGAGACTGAGCAATACATATTTTGTGTAGCAATTTTGGATCCTGTTGTTATCTCAGCATCAAATTTTACAAAGTTTTAGCTTTAAAATTGTAATTCACTACTTGCAATATTTGTTTCATACTTCCTAAAATTGTATTGATATCCTAGACATAGGATCATATTATCCTTGGTGAATAAAGACGGAAGGCTAATATTTGCTTAACTTTCTTTGCTGATCCTTCCAAAAGCAAAACATTGTTTTAACAAAAGCATAAATATGAACCAATCAGAATAAGATAGGTCTTCTGCAACTGTCACTAGTCTAATACTATCCTTACCTTTTTGTGTCATTTTACCCCACACCCTCTAGCATGTAAGCTCATTGAGCAGGGCCCTCAACCCCTTTGTTCCTGTGTGTCCAACTTGTCTGGTTACAACTACATGTCTGTTCGTCCACCCATTGTAAAGCGCTGCGGAATTTGACGGCGCTCTATAAATATCATAATAATAATAATAATAATATAAAACCAAGAACATCTCCCATTTCCTCGTTTTGTGAGAATGCCGGAAGAAACAGGAAATCGTAGAAGATTTGAGGCATATTCGGAAACCAGAACAACAGAAAAAGTCATGCAAACTCTTCTGAAGCAAATATATGGTAGATCTTCACACTAAAAGGAAACGAGAGTCATGAAAATATCCCGTAAATTCAAAATTGCATCTTAAAAATGTACAAACAATTGAAGAGAAACTCTCAGCATTTCAAAGAGGGACACTTTGAGTTTAGAGGTGTGTACTGGTATGTGGCCATAACAATTTATGCAAATAAAATGTAATATAGTAGAAGAACAATGTATCTTATTTATATATCCTGGTTTCTGGCCCATTTCACTTGAATCTGTGAGAATTTACCGGGCCCATGACAGGTGTACTGTCTGTCAGCCCTCCCTATGGTGGCCCTGTTTGTTAATGTGTTATCTATCAAATGCATAACAATAATAACTTTAGAATGGATTCAGTGTGTTGTGTCTCTTTACTAACAGACTGCTTGCAAAAATGTAATGCTTGTGTCTTCAAAAGGAAACAATGACAAAAGAAAAGTTACACGTTTCCAAATATTTAACATATTAACCAAAATATCTACATTCTTATCATTTATATTCCTAATCTAGATACTTAAATTTAAAGTATCAGATTTAAATTCACTATTTACTGCATAAACCCAACTATGCTGTTCTAGAAATAAACAGTAATAGGCGCTTGTACTATAAATTCACTTCTCATTAACTCTGTTATACAGTTTCCTGTCAGACTGAAGGTATGTTCATTCTTTGGTCTTTGCAGTTTCTGGCTCAAGTTGCTATAGTAACATTCTGGGAATTCCTTATAAATGTTCTTTGCTGTCTTATTTGTGAACAGTTGCACACAGGTGTTTAGTGCTTGTAGGAAACTTCCCAAGTTTCCCTATTTAAGATAAACAGTCCTTCTTTGGACTCAATGCCCTAAGCAAATTTATCTGAGTGTTGTAGACTGTTTTGTTTCTTTTTTAGCATTGTGGGTTTTTTTTTTAAAGGCTTTTTTTCCAGCTCAATTCATTAAGTCAAATTTTTCATTTGCTTCTTATTTTGTGTAATAAGCATCAATTCTTTTTCATTTTCTTTTCTTTCTGACAGAAAAGTGTTCTATATCACAAATAAGTTTTTTTCCTCCTCATCTCTCCTAGATCATTATGACTCTAAAAGTTTGGTGGTGTTTTAGAAATGGGTAGTTCTGGGAAAAACGGCAGAATTAAAGTAACGTCAACAGTTTGTAGACTATTTTAAAAACAATTTAATACCATAAATGAAAGCCTCTTTTCAGAACGCTTTAAGACATTTCCTCCTTTGTGCCTATATTCTAAGAGTTCAGAATGTTTGTTGTAATGCTTCACATCAATAATGCCACATAAGCTTTAAGCTAACGTTACTTTGTTTTTAAAATAGTCTTTTTTCAATAAGATATTTGCACATTCATATGTTTTCTTTTTTTACAACCATGCGATGTCCATTGCTTATGGAAGGGTAAACCCCACCTCCCACCCCCCAGAATAGCTATTAATACATAGCAAGACCTAGAGAACAGGGAGGTATTGGATCACCATTTTTATTTCTTTTATTATGGCTCCCACTTGCTTCAAATTATTTACCAGTCCATATTGTCCCCCCCTTAGAATAGGAATATGTGGATATCCCAATATCTGGGGCTCCATGGATATGCTGTACAGAAAAACAAATTGAAAAGAAGGGAAGTGAAAACTATGGTAAAATCAAAAGGCAGAAAGTCACCTTTAATAGACAGACATCCCAACTTGCAAAAATGCTTTTCAGGGAGGTCGATTCAAAAGTTACGTCGCCCTCCCCCCCCCCCTACGCGCGCGTGCACCCTCCCCACACACAGCCCGCAAGCATGTATGAACACCTTGACACATAGATACATGCACTGGCACATATACACATATTGAAACACACACTTAGGTACACATAAACACATACACTCAGATACACACACTGACACATACACTCAAATACTGTAATATGAAATATTAGAAGTACTCTCTCCCTGTCATATGATGACTCTGTCTCATAGAATATACAGGGAGTGCAGAATTATTAGGCAAGTTGTATTTTTGAGGATTAATTTTATTATTGAACAACAACCATGTTCTCAATGAACCCAAAAAACTCATTAATATCAAAGCTGAATATTTTTGGAAGTAGTTTTAGTTTGTTTTTAGTTATAGCTATGTTAGGGGGATATCTGTGTGTGCAGGTGACTATTACTGTGCATAATTATTAGGCAACTTAACAAAAAACAAATATATACCCATTTCAATTATTTAGTATTACCAGTGAAACCAATATAACATCTCAACATTCACAAATATACATTTCTGACATTCAAAAACAAAACAAAAACAAATCAGTGACCAATATAGCCACCTTTCTTTGCAAGGACACTCAAAAGCTTGCCATCCATGGATTCTGTCAGTGTTTTGATCTGTTCACCATCAACATTGCGTGCAGCAGCAACCACAACCTCCCAGACACTGTTCAGAGAGGTGTACTGTTTTCCCTCCTTGTAAATCTCACATTTGATGATGGACCACAGGTTCTCAATGGGGTTCAGATCAGGTGAACAAGGAGGCCATGTCATTAGATTTTTCTTCTTTTATACCCTTTCTTGCCAGCCACGCTGTGGAGTACTTGGACGCGTGTGATGGAGCATTATCCTGCATGAAAATCATGTTTTTCTTGAAGGATGCAGACTTCTTCCTGTACCACTGCTTGAAGAAGGTGTCTTCCAGGAACTGGCAGTAGGACTGGGAGTTGAGCTTGACTCCATCCTCAACCCGAAAAGGCCCACAAGCTCATCTTTGATGATACCAGCCCAAACCAGTACTCCACCTCCACCTTGCTGGCGTCTGAGTGGGACTGGAGCTCTCTGCCCTTTACCAATCCAGCCACGGGCCCATCCATCTGGCCCATCAAGACTCACTCTCATTTCATCAGTCCATAAAACCTTAGAAAAATCAGTCTTGAGATATTTCTTGGCCCAGTCTTGACGTTTCAGCTTGTGTGTCTTGTTCAGTGGTGGTCGTCTTCAGCCTTTCTTACCTTGGCCATGTCTCTGAGTATTGCACACCTTGTGCTTTTGGGCACTCCAGTGATGTTGCAGCTCTGAAATATGGCCAAACTGGTGGCAAGTGGCATCGTGGCAGCTGCACGCTTGACTTTTCTCAGTTCATGGGCAGTTATTTTGCGCCTTGGTTTTTTCACACGCTTCTTGCGACCCTGTTGACTATTTTGAATGAAACGCTTGATTGTTCGATGATCACGCTTCAGAAGCTTTGCAATTTTAAGAGTGCTACATCCCTCTGCAAGATATCTCACTATTTTTGACTTTTCTGAGCCTGTCAAGTCCTTCTTTTGACCCATTTTGCCAAAGGAAAGGAAGTTGCCTAATAATTATGCACACCTGATAGGGTGTTGATGTCATTAGACCACACCCCTTCTCATTACAGAGATGCACATCACCTAATATGCTTAATTGGTAGTAGGCTTTCGAGCCTATACAGCTTGGAGTAAGACAACATGCATAAAGAGGATGATGTGGTCAAAATACTCATTTGCCTAATAATTCTGCTCTCCCTGTAATAATCTGATAAGAAATTTATGAGATATATATATATATATATATATATATATACAGGCATTTCTCACTTTATAAACTCTCACTTTATGAACTCCCCGATTTTATGAACTTTTTTCTGGATGTGCCGCCATTTTGTTTCACCTCCATTTTGTGTCAGTGGTCCACAGATCAGGACCGAGAAGAGTGCTTTGGAGCACAAACAAGAAGAGAAGAAGAAGAATTTGTGGTCAGGAGTAAACAAGAAGAGAGATGAGGATCAGGAACACAGTTCCTGAAGTTAAAGGGAAGTCTAAAAATCAGATTTAGATTGTACTGTATTCTTTTTGTGCTTTCATGGGCACATATTAAAGATCCTGTAAAATTATTGTACTGTGTGCTATTGAGTATAGATTTGTCTGTGTGTGTCTAACATAGTTGTCTGTGTGTATGTGTGTTTGCCATTGTGCCATGTTTTGGCAGGCAGCAACAGTAAGGAGCAGGAGGAGGGATGAAAAGCCTGAAAAAGGAGAGAAGGAAGGAAGAAAACTTTAAACATTAAACATTATTAAGTGCTTTTACAAATCTGCATATTGGTGAAAGAATGTGCATAATAGCTGTGAATATATAAGGCTGGATGTAAGGATCATTCTATACAACACATTGCATCAGAGAATACTTAAAATATATTTTTTTAGTTTTTACTAATTTTAATTTGGTGTATTATACTCATCAAATTTTTTTTTTTAAGTTTTATAGGGGGAGGAGGGGGCTAAACGCTTACCTTTCTCTAGCGCCGGGCTCCCTCAGCGCTGGGGACTCTCCTCCCTTTTCCGACGTCATCCGCCGAATGCGCATGTGCGGCAAGAGCCGCACGTGCATTCCATCAGTCCATAGGAAAGCATTTCTCAATGTTTTTCTATGGACGTCAGAGTCTTCTCCCTGTGATTTTCACAGTGAGAAGCGCGGAAGCGCCTCTAGCGGCTGTCAATGAGACAGGCACTAGAGGCTGGATTAACCCTATTGTAAACATAGCAGTTTCTCTGAAACAGCTATGTTTTCAGCTGCAGGGTTAACACTAGATGGACATGGCACCCAGACCACTTCATTGAGCTGAAGTCATCTGGGTGCCTATAGTGGTCCTTTAAGTATTCCCTAGAATACCTTCAAATAACTGAAAGTATTAACCAAATAGTAATCCAAGAAAACTGGAGAATTTAGCTTGATGGCTGAAGCTGGTTATAATTGAAAGTCCTTTCCAGAATCGTGAAGATTGTAGTTCACCGAAAGTAATTTAGGAATTAGAGGTAAGCGTAGTCAAAGTCCATTCTATGTTCTGGGGGTTGAGAAGGTAGCAAGGTCGGTAAGTGATTTCACAGGTTCGGTACACAGCTAGCGAGAGAAGGAGCTCAGACAGCACTTGGATGTGGAAACAAATTGATTGAGCGATTTCATAATGCCCGCGGCTTCCTTTTACCATGGACGAATAGGTGGAGTTGGATCGGCGAAAACACGGAAGTCATACAAGTAAATGCTGATCGGAAAGAAATGTTAGTGGAAATCATGAGAGATACACATTGACACACACACTGGAACATACACAAAGATACACACACACACTGCCACATACACACACAGATATACACACTGACACTGGCACATACACACTCACACAGAGATACATATACTGACACGCAGATACACACAGTGATACATACACTAAGATGCACATACACACACACATATATACACACTGGCACACAGCTCACAAGAAAAGGAGCTCAGACAGCACTTGGATGTGGACAATGTGGAAACAAATTGATTGAGCGATTTCATATTGCCCGCGGCTTCCATACCATGAACGCATAGGTGGAGTTGGATCGGCGAAAACACGGAAGTCATACAGGTGAATGCAGATCGGAAAGAAATGTTAGTGGAAATCATGACAGATACACACTGACACACACACTGGAACATACACTCAGAGTATTGTAAAGCGCTGCGCCAATATGTTGGTGCTATATAAATGACTAGATTAATAATAATAATATACACACTGGCACATACACACACAGAGATACACACACTGACACATACACTCAGATACATATACTGACACGCAGATACACACAGTGATACATACACTAAGATACACACACACACTCTCACTGGGTGGCTTTCCCACTTACCAATTTTCCAAACAAAAGCAATGTCTTTGCAATAAACACAATCTCTCCTAGCTGTCTTTTTCTCCCTCACTCTGCAGCAGGCTGCTCTCTTCTTTTAAAAGCCTGTCTACTAATTGAGTAGCTACAGGTGAGTGCCAATTAGTTAACTCTTAAAATCAGATCCAAGCTGTGGTCTGTTATACAGCAACTAGTGCTGTTGGAGCATTGGCCCACCCTGCTCTCCAAATACTCCACCCCAGGGACCCATACCATGTTTTGCAGAGCATCAGCTATGCATATTGCAAACTTTAACATCTCTCCCTGGGGCATTTAACTGAAAAATCCTCTGGTTGCTGTTTAGCAAATCAGGTCTGATGTATCTCCCATCAACCACTATTCCACCTTTACGCTCACAGTATTTATGAGTTTGTCTCATTATATGTATTTATAATAATCATATGACACTATATTGTATATTGTGCCCCCCATACACACATACACACATTGCCCCACACACCCTACACATTCACACACTACACCCTCCACACACACACTGCCCCACACACACATTGCACCACTCACACATAAGACACAATAGAAAAAGGTTGGCTATGGTACAACTAAAATAAACAAAGTCCAGAGAATAAGTAGTGTCAAAGCAAAGTGTTAAGTTGGGCCTTATGAGGCACCAATGGCTTTTGTGGAGGAATATTCTCTCTGTGGGTCAAATGAAGACGGTTTTCAGGATCCGTATGTAAAGAGAGAAAGAGATAATAATGCAAATACGTCTGATACAAAGTGTTCAATTTCAGGAAGAAGAGATCAATAGTAATCCTACTCACATGTAGTAGAGCTAAACTAGCTCTAGTGTGGATGGCATACAGCGGTACAATCCCCGCTTGTAGGATACGTAGGGAGGTATTGGTCTTTAAATCCGTATGTGGGAAAAAAAAGACAGATGATAGGGCAATACGTCTGGTAAAGGTGGTATATACGACAACAGAGTCTACTATAGTCCTACTCACGTGAAGTAGAGTTCAAACCAGCTCTGGTATGAATGGCGTACAGCGGTATAATCCCTGCTTGTAGGATACGTTTAGAGGGTTGAGTCTTGTTTCGATATGTAGATCATGAAAGAGAAGAGACAACTAATAGTGCTCGCTGTTTAAAAGTGGTATATAAGGAGTATTGATAAAATGTGTACTCACGTAGGATTGAGCAGGCAGACTGCTCAATGACTGAGGCGTGAGTGGTATTATCCCCACCTCGGATGTCTTTGGAGTAATACTCAGTGGGAGGAATAAAATCAGGATACCAAGCGAAAATAAAAATAATGGATAAAAAGAGTAAAATGGCACAATCAAAGTGAGTTAAAAGTAGCCAAAATACCTTTATTTGGAATACAGAATAAAATATTAAAATATACACAATGCGTTTCACCTACGAAGGCTTTTTCAAGTGGAGACAAAAAAAAACATCCTTGGTAGGGTAGGGTTTATATAGGGGGACTGATTTTGAACTCCAAACAGAGTTTGGCGCCCAAATGACGTCATCAAAGTGAAGTGCAATTTTCAAAATACAAAACAAACTATATAATTTAGTAGATAGGTTATCAGGGTAACTTCCCCTAAAATATGGAGTTAAAACGAGGGTTGTAAATGAGGAAAAAATTATATTTTCGTTGGTCACGTGATCGGCATCCATTTTGGAAACCCGGCCGATCGCGCGACGTGCCGATTTGAATCCTAACATTTACCCTAAATGTCCCATGTCCTAAGCTTAGTGAACGCACTAACTATAATGAAAGTGTAAAACTAGTTTTACTTACCTTCCAGGACCTTGCTGTGGAGGAGTAGCAGGAGTGCTAGCACGCATGTGCAGCACAGGATCCAGCTGATTCCCCTCACCGGAAGTGACGAGGGTAGGGGATTTTCACGGGTAGAGAAATTTGATAGAACACCGGCACGACCACATAGGCGTGTCATTATTGATTCTCATAGAGAATCTCTGGCCATTGGTGGACAATCTGGCTGAAATACAGGAAGCAGGGAGAAAGCAAAGGGGGGAATGACATGAAATAAAAGAAGGAGCAGAAAATCTGATCAAATTAAAGATTACATAAGGTTCTTCTTAAATTATTGTATCCACTATTTAGCATTTAGTGACAGTAGGTTTACTGTTTGGGAGGAAACGAGGATATGCATTTTATAACCTATACAGTTCCTTTAAATTAGGGAAACTTAGGTACTTATTACAAAAAGAAAACTTGAATCAGCCTGAGAATAGAAGGTCTTCTTTCTTTTATTTACAACTCTGACATTTTGTAAATTCCTTGAAACCATCTTTGTCTGTGTGGTTGATCTTTACTAAATTTTAAAAGCTATGTGATCAAAAGGTAGAAGTAGTTCTTTGTCTATCTAAAGCATACAGAATCTTAATGGAATCTGAGGGCTCAGATTTGCAGATTATGAGAGAACGTTCTAGCTATCTCTCTTGATCTATAGCAATGGAAAAAATGCTTTAGATTAAGTACAGCCTGTTCAGAAGCAGCCAAGCATCAGGAACAATCATATAAATTAATAGTGAGATGGTACAAGGCCCTGGAGGATCTTTATAAAATTGCACTAACTACATATGATTAATGTTGGAGTTGTGGGGGCGATGGAGGAAATCTTATTCACATGATTTGGATGTGGCCAAAAATGAATACATTTTGGAGGAAGTTCGAGGAATGTACAAAGAAGTTTATGGGTCTCAATTTTTTTATTATCTCCGGCGTTAGTAGTTTTAGTTAGTCATTTTATTTTACACCGATATTCCATATGAAATATTTAAAAACTCATTACTGCTTCATCTTATTAATACTGCAAAAGAACATTTGGAAACTCTTCGATTGCTCCTCTTTTTATCAATGGTATGTTTTTATAACTAAACTAAGAGATTTGGAATACATTATTCATTTTGCCAGGGGAAGAATCGAACAATATAACAAGAGATGGGGAGATTGGTATTTGTTTATAAATGGTGCTGGATAATAATTCTGTATATAATCTAGGTGAAAATGATAGGGCCCCTATACCACTATTTGTTTTTGTTTTTTATTATAGGAATTATTTTATTCTACATTGATTTGTCCATTTAACTTACATATTTCCATAAAGGACTGCCAGTTGCATACATCACAATTATTTTAAATCTGTACTGATTTTGTGCAACTGTTCTAACATTAGGCCTCCCAATTGTCCTGATTTTGATTTTGTTAGGACAGTCCAGATTGTAGGATCTTGTCCCCCTTGTTGAATGACATCTGGGGATACCAGGGAATGGTATCCAGGCAGCATAGTGGGAGCACCACAATAGATGCACTTGCGCTGTCGTACGTGCACTGGGATCATGCTGTCTGCATCGTTATGTATGCCAGCGGGTCAGCAGGGAAATTGCCATGCTTGACTGCAGGCTGACATGCCCACTCTGTGACTGGACCTGCCTACCTTATGGGTGTCACCATTGACACGCGCATTTACCACGTCTCCTCCCATCCAAACCCAACCCACTTCACGAATCCATACTTCTCAATGTTGGGGTATATGTAACCTCCAGGATTTTTTTCTTTGCAATTTTTCTCTGTTAAACACGAGGAGCCGATATTTAGAGTAGAGAAAAAAAAAAAGATAACAGCAAAATGAAAAAGAGAGATGAAAAAAAAAAAATGCAGTGTTTGGGCAATGTAAACACAACCAAGTATACAATCAATTAAAAACAAATCAAATACTGAATTTAAACATATTCAATAAAAGAAAGGGAGCACACTAAACATTCAATTAAAAACACAGAACAATAATTAAAATACCATAGCAGCAAATAGTTAGAATGCTGGAGTCCAGAGTGCACAATGTGTAAATATAGCAACAGTTGCCATCAATATCCAGTTGTGTAAAATTGTAATTAACGTATCTCAAAAGGAAACAAAGGCTTAAATAGTGTACCCTAAGAATAAAATTGGCTCTGGTTTCATCGCTGATGAATTCAGAAGTGAGCAGTTTAATACTGTGCATCTATTTAGTTGTACATAGAACCTGTGTCCTCCTCAACCTTTCCTGAATAATGTTAATATCAGGGTTTTTTTTTTTAATTTCTTAAAATCTTTGTTATTGTAATGTCATACAGTTATTGATAAATACTTAAGCCTGCTGCAGAGGTGCCTGACTATATCAATTATAATATAATGAATCAGGACTCCGAAGGGAAGGAGATAAAGGGGGTGAGCCAGTGGCAAGACTGCATCATGAGCCCATTGAGGGCTGACCCTTCAGGACACACTGTTTCAGTGTTCCCTGCAGGGTCCTAATGGGTTCTAGTGCCCTAATCATATTGCAGGCGCATCTATTGATGCGCTCGTGCTATAAATGTTGGGGACAATTCCTGGTGTCCCCAAAAGCAGGACACTAGGGAACTATGTTGGGACAGGACCTGAAAATCGGGACTGCCAAATTCAGAGCTGTTAGGAGGCATGAATTATGTTGAATCGACATTGGTCCATGGAGTCAGTAAAAAATTTATTTGGCCCCATATCTGAACAAACCTCCTGAACAAATAATATTTTTTAATCCTTGAATGTTTCTTAACTGTCCCTTTTACCCCTTGCATGCCCCTTAGACCCTTGTGTGCCGTTTTATCTCCAAGCCATTTGTGCATATTACCCCCCATGTTTTATGTCTTTGTGGGTTACTACTGTATGGTCCTCCCTCCCCACTTTGTGCTACATGCCTATTACAGTAATGTGTCTGTGGAGTTGACAGTGGTAGATGATGCGCCGTACACTCACATTTTCTCTCTGAAATTGCAGACCTGGCAGAGGAGTAAGCATCCTCTGCCACGGTCTGCTTGGTCATGCTATATTTAGTGGCAATGCAGGGGTGCTGTGAGTACCTCCATCCCGCCTGTCACCACCTCCCCAGTCCCTTGTCACCCAGGGATGACTGCTCCTATTACTACGCCACTGACAGCACTGTTTACATTGCAGGGCTAAACACACCTAAAATGTCTGTCTCCCTGACAGCCACTAGATCAGGAGTAGGTATCCTTCAGCACTCCAGATGTTGTGGACTACATCCCCCATAATGCTCTTACACCCATAATGCTGGCAAAGCATCATGGGAGGTGTAGTCCAAAACATCTGCAGTGCCGAAGGATGCCTATGCATGCACTAGATGTTGCGTCCGCACCCACAATAGAGTAATGAAGGGCATTGATCGTCCAATCATTGCTTCTCACAGAGAAGGATTGGATTCAAAACTTCACTGTGAGAAGCAGTTGATGAAGCATATGATTGCAGGTGCTCAGCTCTTGCCGTGTGTATGCTTCTTGTCCACAATTCTGCTCTATAATAAGTATTTGATTGGACAAGAAGTTGAAGAGGAGTCAGCCTGCAGGAAGACAAGAAGGAAAGGAGAGCAGGTGGCTGCAAATGCTGAGTCTCTGTATTGGAAACAAGGTATATAACAGAGTATTTATATTAAAAAAAAAATAACAACATAAAAGATGGGCCAAGGGTCCCCAGGAAGCAAATATTTTTCACCACTGGAAGCAAGGTAAGTAAAAGGTCATTTGGATTTAAAAAATTAAAGTACAAGGGGGCAGGGTTCACCAGGAAGCAACGATATAAAAAAAAAAACATCACACTCCTCAGTAGTCCCTAGTTATAACTCCTTGATTCCCTCAGAATAGTTTTCACTCCAGTTTACAACAATTCACAATGAAATAGATGTGATCATTACAGCAGGCTTAGGTGCCTGGCTCTGCAAAACCAACATTGTTAATGCTTTTAAATTGTTACTCATTCATCCGTCATGGTATCTGCACGGTATCAAATGGAATGGCCTGTACTCTTTTTACACAGTCCTAAAATATTTGACACATTCACAGAGATCTTGTGTTGGCTCCTCTTGAATACGTGCTGTTGCCATACAGTGATCCACTATCTGGATGATTTTCTATTTGTTTAAAACAATTCTACCCCCCACCACCCAAGCAATTTAAAAAAAAAGCTATTAATCTATTCCAGACATTAGGGATTCCAGTCTCTCCCTAAAAAACCAAAGGTCCTGACACCATCATTAATTTCCTGGTCATTCACCTTGAATCTGTGGCTATGGCAGCCAGCCTCCCGCTAGATAAAGTCAATACCATCCTCCAACGTATCGACCTATATATTCAAATCGGTTCCTGTAACCGCAACGAATTACAATCTCTGCTAGGCTCCCTTAATTTTGCAATGATAATCTTTCCGCAAGATAGAGCCTTTTATATCAAGACACCTTAGTCTACTCCCAGAATTTTCTAACGACAGCAGTCGGATATCCCTCAACTCACAAGCTACCGCTGACTTCTCATGTGGTGCAAATTTCTATTGCAACAGAATGGGAAAAGTATGTTTTTCCCACAGTTATCTGTTCATTCTCCCGTCATCTGTACAGATGCAGCAGCTACCACTGGGTTTGCAGACAGCCATTTTTGGTGACAATGGCTTTGGGGCCCTTTGTGGGCCGGCTCTACAGTCCAATGTTTTTCCGACAACCAAGCAATTTGCCATGTTATTAACAAAGGGCATTCATCTTCAATGACTACCATGAGGTTTATCAGGAAACTGACTTGGTTAGCAGCATGTAATCAGTTTTACTTGGTTTGTAGCCATGTCCCAGGAGTTTTCAATACCACAGCTGATCAATTGTCTCCTTTTTAATTCCAGGCATTCCGAGCAACCCTACCTACTGCCTCACGACTAGCCACAACAGCCCCCCCACCCCCATTCCAAGATCTAATCATGGATTAAATGAGCTACTGAAAGCAACCCTACCTACTGCTTCACGAATAGCCACAACTGCCCACCCCCCCATCCCCCATTTCAAGATCTAATCATGGATTAAATTAACTACTGAACCATAGCCAAGTCTTAATAAGTATGGCTCTATTGACTAATACCCGTCGATCCTACGATAGGGCTTTCTCTTTATACAAAAGATTTATAACAGCACAACACTTAGATAATATGTTTGACATTTCATCTCTGGTAGCTTTCGCTACTTTTTGCCACCTTAGGTTTAATACCATTAAATTATACTTGACTGGCATCCAACATCATATGTACTCTAGTTTCCCAAACAATCCCAGTTTCCTTTCCTCATATCCCATCAAGACCATACTTAAAGGTATAACAAAAGCCAGCGGCGCTACCCTACAACAAAGGTTGACCATTAATATGCAATTGTTTAAAGATCTGTCTGATTTGCTAGATTTGCTAGATTCAGCCACTTTTGAACACATCACAAACACAGTCATTAACACTGCTATTTATCTGGCATTTTATGGATTCCTTAGGCCATGGGAATTCACCGTTAGTAGCCGGCATGACTCCCAGCATTGCCTCATGAGCTCCTATCCAGTAAAACACCAGGATCACTACGCCCTGTCACTACCCGTTACCAAAACTAGTCAACTGGGTCAGCTAGTCCAGATCCCTTACTACCCCACGGACAATAGATGGTGCCCAGTGAAGGTTTTTGATTCATATCTCCTCACACTACCTACTCACAACCATTGCTGTCACTTCACGGGGCTATCCTAACAACATCTACGTTCATGCTATATGTGAGATTATTCTTGGTAAGACTGAGAGTGAATCCTAGTAGGTATTCGGGACACTCTTTTAGGATAGGGGCAGCTTCTACGGCATCCAGCCAGGACATTCCAGTTCATGTTATAAAGTCACTGGGTAGATGGAAGTCATCAGCCTATTCGTTGTACATACCTCAACCTGTGCAGGAAATGTGGAAATGTGGAAGGCTTTTGTTAAAATATCATCATATTGTATTTACTTTTTATTATGTTCATTTCTCAATAAATGTACTACTGCATGGTACTTCTCACTTTATTTATTGGCCTATTACTGGAACTATTTAGTATTCTAATTTTAAACAAAATGCTAATTTGAATATTTTTGTTTGTATCTGTCAAGCAATAGATGCAAGGCCAACTTTAGGTTAGACTTGGAGCCATTATTCCTCCTAACCATCCCACACTCAGTGAGACAGTCCCTCTTGTGGGGTTCTGCTTTTGTCTCTGCTGTCCCATAAAACTCTGTACAAGTGCATTTAAAGGGATACTCAAGACCCCCAAAGCACTTTAGCTTGCTGAAAAGCTTTATGTTTGAAGAGTGTGTCCTTTTTTTTTCATTTTGGAAATACTGCAGATTTCAATAGAAATTGAGAGTTTTATAAGTCATACTGGTTACATCACCCGGCTTTTCAAGCAAACAACTGATTCTGTTACTTCTTGGTTTGGTTAGCTTATTTGCACTGAACTCAAGAGGCAGCAATTGCTCAGAGCACCTGCCTTGCAAAGACTTCTCATTGAGCTGCATTGGGAAATCTGTGATTGGACAGTCACAGAAAGTCTGGGCGGGGTTAGAAGAGGAGGGTTTGCAAAGTCAGCAGCCTAAAAAGAGATCTGCAGTTTTTGCAAGCTGTTTTTAGATATCCCCAATGACAAAATGCATAATTAAATGCATGCAAGTTTTCATTTGAGGTATATCTCCTAAACATTGATTGTTATTTGGAAATGGAGTGTCCCTTTAATGATGTACTGGTGAGATGCTTTGGCAATTTGAATATCCAGAAGTGCATATGTACAGCCGTGGTGGGTACTGGCTAACAGGATGTCCAGTTCATTCATGCTGGCTTTACATGCCCCATTCTGGAGCAATTACCACATGCACTCCATGATGATGCTGCCGCATCAGTCCCACGTGAATGCTTCCCAATGCTGGTAGATATGCACCATCACTCCTGCTTAATATGCAAATATCTGTATTTGTAAATTATTCTAATATGGTAAAATAAAGTTCAAATCCTAAACCAGTGTAGCATAATGTTCATTTAAATTCTTTGCAGACTTATGTTCTCTCTTTTTACATTATTTATTCTGAATATATTCTAAAAATAAATAAATGCTCACTAAACACACACTTAGGTAAAGGGATCATTGTGCAGATCAGTGCATCTACTAATTTACACCTGAAGATTGCATTTGTTAGTGGCTAAGCACCCACCACTATTTAAAGTACTCTGCATCAAATAGGATGTGTTCAACATTGAACCGAAGTATGCAAGCACCATATTTAAATTTTAAATAACTGCTAAATTTTAAATAACTCTATGCTTAGATGCATTTAGCATTAAACAGGATATTGCTATATTTTACATGAGAGTATCTTCAATAATTTAAGACAAAAGACATGTTTGTGAATGCTACATAGAGAATATATTGTAGTAGTGTATCATAAATATATGGAAATTAGTTACTACTGGCATATGGAATAGTGTGTATATTTCAACTGGATTATATCCCATCACACACTGCTCAGAAACTCTATACTTTGTCAGTCTTGGTTTCTTGAGTTCCATCAGGGAAGGGAGTGCACATCTAACTTTAAACTTTCTTGACTCCAAGGTGATTACTGGAATTCTTGTGATAGCCCAGTTTACCAGCATCAATTTGAAGGGTATTTGAAGAACAAACAAAGCCACTGCCTGCCCGTCTGAAAGCGGTCTACATTCCGATGAACAGCATCCTAGGCAGACCCATAAAACTAGGATTCATGTGAAGACCTAGCGGAAATCCTAACTTGAACAAAAGTTCTTGCTGTGAAGCTTGATTGTAGAAAATTCAAGAATAATGATAAACAGTTGCAGTGTGAATGGAGATTAGAGACAAAACTACTAGGGCAAATGATGGGTTTTATCATAATGACATCAAATGTTTGCATGATTTTAGAGTATTATATAAACCTACATTTATAAACTCCACACCTGCTGTATTAACCCCCACACCCTGCACCATTAACCCTAAACATTTAGCTTCGAACCTGCATATAGCTCATCTGTCAGTTTTGGACCCCTACAAATGTCCCCAGCTGACAGAGGGGAGCCCCAGGCATTGATACCTGGGATTCCCTGTTGTGAGCACAAATTTAATGATCTCAGGGAATCTCAGGGACTTGTTAACAGGTCATAAAACACATTTGATGACTTGGATAAGCAATATAAGAACCAATATTATGATAAGTATAGGTGAATGGCAAATATCATCGAAGCAAACACATATTACAATAATCAGACCTTGTTCTTAAACTTGATTCTCAAAGAATAACTGGATTATTTGACCATGTGACAGGGAAAGGGTTAATAGTTTCTCCAAAAAGTAGTGTTCTAATGCAGTTTCTGATAAATGCTAGAAACTTGATATTATATATTGGTACTATGGTCCAATTGGCCCGTACGGAACAAGACAAAACCATACATTTGCATACTGGGCAATTCTGACTTAAAGGGGCACTATAGTCACCCATACCACTACTTCAGCTCAATGAAGTGGTCTGGGTGCCAGGTCCCTCAGGTTTTAACCCTTCACATGTAAACATAGCAGTTTCAGAGAAACTGCTATGTTTGCATAAGAGGGGTTAATCCAACCTCTAGTGGCTGTCTTCCTGACAGCCGCTAGAGGCGCTTCTGCAACGCTGGATGCGAAATTTGCATCCAGCATGCAGAACGCCCATAGGAAAGCATTGAGAAATGTTTTCCTGTGGACTGTTAGAATGCTCGCGTGGCTCTTGCCGTGCATGTGCATTCCACTCCACTCGGGAGCTGACGTCGGCAGGGGAAGAGAGGTCACCAGTGCCAAGGGAACCCGGCGCTGGATTAAGGTAAACCGCTGAAGGGGTTTTAACCCCGTTACCCCTTCAGCACCATGGGACGGGGACCCTGAGGGTAAGGGTCCCCCAAGGATGACATAGTGTCAGGAAAACGGGTTCCTGACACTATAGTGATCCTTTAAATACCCGGGCATTGTTCACACTAATGATGTGTGTATTTTTCACTACTGACTCTGAATGATCCAGAATTGTTTCTGGGTTTAGCTCAAACCAACAAATGTTGCAAAGAGCGCTTTAACCCTCTCTATAGTAATATGGAGGGATATTGATCCCCATTGGTTTTACATTTTACTGTGGCTTGCAAACACTGGCCGGCCAGCACATCACTTAACCCTCAAACTCTCAAACTGCTGAGGATTTTTAACCATTTGCATATTGACTGTTAGCACTGCCAATAGATAAGTAGTCTTGATAATTATCATTCACTTGTGAATAACAATTTGCAAATGTGCATCCTACCAGATGCATTCAGCCACAATTTTCTTTAAAATCAGTTCTTTGTGAATGTCCAAATTCTACACTTCACATACAGAATGTATGTGGTGGAATGGTATAGATTCAGCCAGAACAAATTACAACCTGAATTTACATGAGTAAATATGAAAATTGCCAATACGGTCTAATTTCAGTAATTTTTACCAAATTTTGTCTATCTATACTCAATGTACGTCTTCTCAACTGGCTCATTATTGATACAAACGATTGTCAAAAAAAGGGGCTAAATGGTTATAAAAGAACAAAAGAGAGGTGTTATATAATGACAAACAAAAAATATATTTATTCATGTACATCATTATATACATTTGTCAAATCATTGAGTATAACACAGCATCTTCCAATATGCGTAGGTGCTTTGTCAGGCAATAAAAAAACATAAATAAATGTATAATCTGTTTAAAAGATGTAAAATAAATATTTAATGTTTAAATGTATAATATAGATAAAATACTAGTTTTTGCTATGTGAGCCTTTATTTTTTTTTTTTTTATTTTTTTTAACCACCAGTACAACAGAACTGGAAAACAGTATGACTAAGATTTGCAACTTTACTAAAATTGCAAGCCCACATAACATAAACATGTATTGTAATTATGTCCAGGTGGTGTCTAATAAGCAAATGTTTAAGAAGGATAGAGAAATACTGAGTATGTAATTTGTATATTTTACACCAGAGATGCCCAAAAGGTAGATCCCAAGATGTTTGACAACTACAACTGCCTTGATGCTTTGGAATTCTAAATGCATGAAAATAATTATGGGAGTTCTACCACATCTGGGGATCTACCTTTTGGGCACCCGTTTGTTACACTGTGTTCACCAAGTAAACACTTGTTCTCCTAAATTGTTAACAGGCTGGTTAATAAAACCTCAGAGGACAGGCTGGCAAATAGAGAAGATAACAAATTGTACTGAAAATAATTAAAATTTAATCATCTTATCAAATATTCATGGAACTAAAGAAAATAAATGATAGACAATCTTGTTAAAACTGTTGTATCAGGATAACGAAAATTAATTTCACTGCTTTACTTAGGGTTCCCCCAGCTGTAACAATTGTATAAAGTCATGTGGACTTAGAACCGCTAACACCTCATCTGATCTTCTCCTCAGTCTAATCACTTGTTACTGATGGGGTCCAGCGTCTGTGAAACTCTAGGTAGGTGGATGTGGTTTACTAGGAAAAATATACATTAATTTAATACAAGCAAAGCCATTAACACATTTATTCCAATTTTTATTTTTACATACAAGCTGGATGCTTTCCGACGGTAGTTTAACTGTTTAATGGTTTACTACTTTCCTTCCTGCATTGGGTGCCTGTGGTACTGTAGGTCTGTGTTGCTTTAATAAAGTAGAAGTTTATAATTCTGCATTAGCATACCAATTCATGCCAGGTATAGACAATATTCATTGGATGACTTCATCAGTTGTACTCTTACCAATAAACACAGTCCAAACCATGTATGAATTGGTATGGTAATGAGGAAGTATGATCTTCTGATTATCATAGCAATTTAGACTAGAACGACCGCAAGTCCATCCAACGCAGCAAGGTGTTAAATAATCTGTAAAAGGTTTGACAAATGACCTCTTAACAGCATTCAGGCACTCCAACTACTGTAACAACTCCACTCAGCTGAAGTGTTTATGGTGCTTAGAGTGTCAATTTAAAAGATTCCTGTAAGCTCCATAACAATCTATGCTCATTCTATAGGTCATGGTGCAAAGAGGTCTCCTGTCACATTGATTTATAATATTAGTTATTAGCAACATTTGCTGTAGTAAAACGTTTTATTTGAGATGGCAGGTGAGGAAACTTCCTCCAAAATCTCATAAGTGAAAAAGATTTTTAGAGTGCTGTCAGCATATACAAAAGCTTTTACAAACACCTATGTATGTACAGGTCTGACTGAGAGCTTGTGTTAGACTGCTTTACTTTTTTGTGGGCACGTTCACCCATTCCTAGCCATGGCACACTCTGAAAAGCAAATGGCAATCACTCAAAAGTAGATAATTATTGTTTGTGAATAAAATGTGAGTTATAAATAAAAATACATCTCATACATTAAAGCAGGGGTGCCCAAAAGGTAGATCCCCAGATGTTGTACAACTACAGCTTCCATGATGCTTTGTCATTCTAAAGCAGGGGTAGGCAACCTTTGTTACTCCAGACGTTGTGGACTACATCCTCCATAATGTTCTGACACCAATTACGATGGCAAAGCATCATGGGAGGTGTAGTCCAAAACATCTGGAGTGCCGTAGGTTGCCTATGCCTGTTCTAAAGCATTCATAAGGCATGGAACTCATCATGGGAGTTGCAGTTCTACAACATCTGGG
>OW240921.1:45473364-45517810 GCA_933207985.1 Pelobates cultripes
CTCTATCTGTATCTATTCGTGACTGAGGCCTTTATGGCACTTTTACTATGTGTTTGTCTCCCATAGTGTAACTCATACTCTGAGTACCCCTATACATACTACATATTGTTTTTTAAAGGACAGATAGGGTTTTCTTCTGATACCCGATATGTATACTTATTAAATTACCACTATAGGCACCCAGACCACTTCAGCTTAATTAAGTGGTCTGGGTGCCAGGTCCATCTAGGATTAACCCTTTTTTTTTATATAAACATAGCAGTTTCAGAGAAACTGCTATGTTTATAATATGGTTAATCCAGCCTCTAGTGGCTGTCTCTTGACAGCCGCTAGAGGCGCTTGCGTGCTTCTCACTGTGAAAATCACAGTGAGAAGATGCCAGCGTCCATAGGAAAGCATTTTAACTGGCTGAATGCGCGCGTGCACATTCAGCATGCACATTCAGCCGATGACGTCGCTATGGAGGAGGAGAGGAGGAGGAGAGCTCCCCGCCCAGCGCTGGAGAAAGGTAAGATTTTAACCCCTTCCTCTCCCCAGAGCCCGGCGGGAGAGGGACCCTGAGGATGGGGGCACCCTCAGGGCACTATAGTGCCAGGAAAACAAGTATGTTTTCTTGGCACTATAGTGGTTCTTTAACACTATACTCATAGTCAATGCGTGTAGGGGGAATGCAGTGAGTAGGATATGCAGTGTTTGTGTGTGCATATTTGGATGTAGTATGTATGTGTAAGGAATGTAGTGTGGGATAGAAGCACTGCACTTGGACACACCCCCACTCACACCCCTAAGATTAAAGTGTCCCTCTTTTCCATTTGAAATGTTGGGAGGCCTGGTTTCCTTCCACAAAGCTAACTGAAGTGGCAAGCGTGCAGTGCTGGAACGCATCTGCCTCCCACTGCTAATGAGCTGTATTGCAGCTCAATGAGAAGCAGTGGAAAGCTGCAATTGCATGTACAGAGGCTTCTCATTGAGAAGCCTCTCATTGGTGTATTCTTCTGCAGCTAGGGAAAGAGGGGAGGGCTTGCAAAGGCTGCAGTCAGTAGGTCTGCAGCTTCTGCAAGCTCTTTTTTCCATATACCCCAAACAAAACACATATGAGTTAAGCTGAAATGCACAAAGAGAGGGGAAAAAACCTTATATAAATAGCTATAGTAGAGGAAGCTGGTGCAAGCTTTCTATTATAAATAAGAAATAAACAAAGCTGCAAGCCTTTATAATTCACACTGAAACAATTTATGTAAGTTGAACTAAAAAAAGTCTCCAAAAATTAACACTTAAGCAATTTCTGAAAAAAAAAAAAGCCAGCCTTTCAAAATGTACACAAATGCAATTTGTGTGAATAAAGCTCTTTCAAAATTTACATTATGGCTAGTTGTAAGCAAAGATAAAAAATGTTATTTAATTCACACTGGAGCAGTTTATGCTCTGTCAGATACATGTGAATATATAAAAAGAGGTAGGGTAACAATAGAAGTAGAGTAATTTTGTACGTATTACAATAACAAAAAAGAGCAACAGGTTTGACTCTCAACTTTATCTGCATAACAGATCTCAAGGGGATTCCTATAGTGAAGACTATTTGCTTTATTTCCACTTACTGCGTCAGTGGAATATTTTTGGAGACTTTTAGTTCAACTTACATAAATTGTTTCAGTGTGAATTATAAAGGCTTGCAGCTTTGTTAATTTGTAATTTATAATTGGAAGCGCGGTCTTGTCATAGCTTTTTGTTTTTCCGAAACAAAACATGCCTGAAAAAAAATGCATGCTTTATTTGAGGGGCATATCTACTAAATAGCAAAAAATAAAAATACATTTAAAAAAAGTCAGACTAACCTTTGAAACTACAACTTAAGGTTTTTAAAAATCTGTGTGTGTGACTAAAATGGTTGCATAAATTGTTGTTAATCAAAACAGCCCATATCCTCACTTACACCCTAAAATGAAAGTGTCCCTCTTTGCACATTTGAAATGGGGGACAGGGCACCCATTCCAAATTAATGTATTGGCCTATGCACGCAGCTGTGACATCTGGATAGTAGATCTGTCTTAGTTTTATTGCAGGGTTTAGTCTTGTACTTAGAGGACGTCAACACAAATGTATCTGACTACTTTTCCATTACTATTAGCAGACAGTACATTGCAGCACTCCCAGGGTTTGTTATGGTTGTCCCGCTGCTTGCTGTCCTGCTAACTCCGCCTCTACTTCTGCACCCAACCAATAGGAAACCGAGCTGATTCTTCCACCCAGCATGTGAGAAGCCATTCACAAGATGGCTGGTGTACATCCTGGCCAAACGTGAGAGATAATGGGACTCACAGGATTGAGGCAGCAATGAATCAGCCTGAAAGCAGGTATCGGAAAACATGTTCTGTAATGCTTGGAAGAAGGAGGGAAGCTCATTCTAACCAGGCATGCAACTTCTGTGCTGCTCTATAACTACAGTGCCGGTGCAGCCGCAGAGCATCACGGGGACTGTAGTTTCTGCGGCGGTTGGTCTTCAGGAGGTAAGCAGTTTTGCAGTGACTGAACGGCATGGGTGGGGGGGCTTCATGGGGACTTTATTTTCTGTGGCGCATACTTGATAAAGACCTTGACAGGTCGAAACGTTGCATATAAACCTGCCTTGATACAATCACAGTGAGTGCCTGAGATTTATACTTTTTATTTATTTTCTGTAGTGGCTGAGCATTATGGGGGATCATGTTTCTGTAGTGGCTGAGGATCTTGGGATATGCAGTTTCTCCAGTGGTTAAGAAACTTGGGGTGTGTAGTTTCTTCAGTGGCTGAGCATCTTGGGATATGTAGTCTTTTCCCCCCTGTGGCTAAGCATCTAGGGATATGTAGTGTCTTCAATGGCTGAGCATCTTGTGCTATGTAGTTTTTTTCCCCAGTGGCTGAGCATCTTGGGATATGTAGTCTTTTCCCCTTGTGGCTGAGCATCTTGGGATATGTAGTCTTTTCCCCCTGTGGCTGAGCATCTTGAGATATGTAGTCTTCCCCCCCGTGGCTGAGCATCTTGGCATATGTAGTCCCCCCCCCACCCTCCCCCTGTGGCTGAGCATCTTGGGATATGTAGTTTCTCCAATGGCTAAGCATCTTGGGATATATACTTTTTTCCAGTGGCTGAGCATCTTGTGATATGTAGTTTTTCCCCCTATGGCTGAGCATCTTGGGATTTGCTGTTTCTGCAGTTCTTGTGTCAGAGGTTGTTGACAGTATATTACATTAAAATAATTAAACTGCTGCGGGTAGGTTGCCTAAAATTTTAATTTTGTGACCTAGTCTGATGCTTTCTGCTGTGGGTATGTGCATGAAAAGCACTCCCTGCTTTTTGAAGAATTCATAGTGGCAGTAGTGTAAACAGTTCATGCATTGCTCCACACACACACAAAAAACCCTTTGGGGTTAATATTCAAAACCAGTGAAATTTGACATTTTGTATCCAAATTTTAGATAGCAATAGCTGAATTGGAAAAATTATTTTAATTTAAATATTTTTCCAGCATTAATTTAATGGAATAGCCTTTCCCATTCAAAGGCAATGCTTCCCAAATCTCTGTTTAGTTAATAAACCCTTTTAGTTTTAAAAAGGGAACCAACTATGAGTTAAAAGGTTCTCCATGCACCATGACCACTTAAGTGATTTGAAGTGGTCATGGTGCTCGGAGTCTGTCTGTGCTCTATCTCCAGCAGTGTCATTAGCCAGCCCAGAACAAAGTTACAGCCTGATTAATGTCAATTATGTGCAAAAATGCCTTTTCTCAAATTTAGATTTTCAGCTGTTTAGTAGATAACACCTTACAATGGTACCCTTATGTATAATTGCAATGTTTAAATGTTCAGCAGATAACTCCCTTATTTGGAAATCTTAAATATGGTAATCCCACATAAACATTGCAAATTAGGCGGCCATCTACAATTATGTAATTCTGTTTTAGTTATTTGGATGATGACAACCTTCTATCCACTTACTAGCAAAATCTTCATGTGGAAGTAAGTTGCCAATCTATATAGCTATACGGTCATATTACAGCCATGCGCTAATTTTGACATGCCCCATTGCTTACTTCACAGAAACCCTACTTAATGAATTGACACTATCTGTGTCACCATAGTAAACCGTGTTAAACAATGATGCCATTTGTAACTCTAACCTCCGCTATTCCTTAATAATGCACAGATTACCGTAGCTTTGGAAATTAGGTGCATATTTTTTTAAACTTTTCATTACACAATCAGTTATTGCTAGTGTAGGTATGCATGGATTTGCCCCAAATTTACAAGGATGGCTCGTTACTAGGAATTTTACAAACTTATTCACTAAATTCTGATCTGTAGAGAATATGAAATCCAAGAGGCACAATTTAACAAAACAATATTAGGAATACAAAGTTTCATTCCTAACACGGTAGTGTCTCCCCCCCCTCCCTTCCCAATGACAGTTAAAAGGTAAAAAAAAAACACCTGTTGTCAGTTACCTTTTTCCAACTCTGAGGCCCATTAGAAAATAGAGGCAGCCACTAGAGGCAGTCTTAGGTTTCCAATGAGTTACATTGCAGGGCTAATGAGGACAGGGACACTGCACCCAGACAACTTCAATGAGATGATGTGGTTTGTGTCCCTATATTGTCCCTTTGAGGCTAAGATAGCCAAGTTGTGCCTATAACTGAGCTGACATTTTTTTTTTTTTTTAATCTTCTGAATTGTAGTAAAAAAATTGAATGGCAAAACAGAAGCAACAATTGTTTATTTGGAAGAATTTTGCAACCTGATGATAGTCACAACTTTTTTTTTTTTTTTTTGTTAGCCTCAGTTTTGCCAATTGGTTTCCAGTTCTCTACAATTTGACATTTTATTACAAAAACACGCTAAGCACCATAGTCAGTACAGCACACTTTAGGGGTTAATATATCATTGCTCTGATTACCTCCCCGATGGGAAGTGGTCAGACCATTTTAGAACAGTATAACGTCTTACCTGGAGTCCACCAGGCACTGCTTTCTGTCTCCAATACATCTGATAGGGAACTTGAAAGTGGTCATTGTGTTTGGCGTAATCACCCTTTTGCTTGTTACTAGTTAATCGGCTGATTTTGTTTTTGACTTAGATAAAACACCGCAATGATTCTAATTAGTCTGCTGGAGGGCAAAGCCTTAGTGTGGAATGCAGAGGATGTAAAAGAAATCCGGGAGAAGCATGGGCTGGTAGGAAACCTAGTCGGGGCTCTGGTGAGAAAGCCTCGACAGAATTTGCGACTTGGCCTCCCACTGGAACTTTTGCCCGAGGAAACACGTCTTCTGGTAGAGATTGGCGCAGCGACTCTTGTGCGCAACTGCTCGAGTCAAAAGGCCAATTCAAAAGAGGATGACCTGTCTGTGGTAGGTACCTTTTAACAGTAATTATATTTTTTCCATATTATATAGAAAGAAGATTACATGTAGAAGGGGTGTTTTAAAGTAAAAGAAAAACTCAATTTAATGCTATCCCTTAATAATGAAAAACAAAATAATTAGTGCTTAGTTTAATGTCTAAATACTCATAAAATTAAACCATAGTCATTAAAGTCACTTCCAGAGAAATAACCGTTCCTTGTTATTTCATTATAGTAAACACTATAAAAAAAAATAAAAAAAAAAATCTTGCCTCTGCTGCACTCCTGCATAACAGCAACATCATCAGTGCTGCTCAGTGATAACTAATAGATGGATTACAATATGGTTTTGTTGTATGGTTTCTTAATAAAAGTTATTGTCTTATGATTGAAATGAAAATCAGGTTTGTATAATGTAACATTCTAAACACCTGTACAGTTTAAAGCATATTATATCTTAAGGTAAGCAAACCTACTTTGTTTATAAGCATAGTGAATACTGTCATGGCTTTGTATAAATTGCCCTGGGTAAAACATGGACTATCTTTTTCCACTTAGAAATAGATTTCAGAAAACAGGAGAAATACTGCCGTTTTTCTATGCATAGTGCTGCTGCAAGCTTGATTTGGGGTTTTGGGAAGCATTATAACTGAATGTACATAACCTCAATCTTGTCATAACCATAAAATATATTTTTCATGTCTGGCCACATGGGGGAACACTGGCTGACTTATTAAGCCATTTCTCCATTGCCAGTCATAGTTAACTGAACATCACTTAAACAAGTTTCCATTAAGTCCATCCTTTACTATTAACCCTAAGGATGACTTTTTTCCCTACAATCCCGCAAACAGGGAGATTGAAGAGTTCCGGCAGCACAGTTTGCTTTTTCAGCAGCATTGACAGGATTGTGCTAATGCCAGGGATATTTATAAGTGTACTTTTTTTTGACAATTAGTGCTCACAATGCCGCTGACCAATCCCTGAACAGTAGGGATCAACTGATATTGATTTTGTTTTTAGGGCCAATACCTGTCCTTTTTTAGGCTGATAATAAATAACTGGTACCGATATTCCTCCCCCTCCCTGTTAATATCCTGTCTGTCCTGTGGCTTTGTGCAGGCTGACCTGCAGGTTCTGGCAGGTTCTCTCTCCAACTCTCGAGAGCACTTTCTCGCTCCAACTCTAGTGAACACTAGACAGTCGGGAACTCGCGAGAGTTGGAGAGAGGAGCTGTAGATCACGTTTGCTGTGCCTCTGCCTCCACGCCTTTACCCGCAATATCGGTATCATTATATGTCAATACCCGTATTGCCCATAATATTAGCCAGACCAATAATCAGTCGATCCTTACTGAATAGTCCCCAGTCCCCACCAACAGGCTGGTCACTGAAATCTGCCCAGAGACTAGCCAGCCTAACTATAAACTAAAACGTTCAACCTACCCTGCAACTATTCCTGACTCTGTATAGTGTTAAAAATACACTATCTAGCCCACCTGACCCACCCTTACTCTCCTAAATATAGTAAAACCTTACTTTTATTCTTACTTGTAGTCTGCAGCTGCTTCGAAGTGATTCTCTGAGCCAAACACAATGCTTCCCCAAACACAGCCCTGGCCAATCAGCATCTCCTCATAGAGATGCATTGAATCAATGCATCTCTATGAGGAAAGTTCATTGTCTCCATGCAGAGGGTGGAGACACTGAATGGCAGTGCTGCACCGTGTGCAGCACTACCCCAGGAAGTACCTCTAGTAGCCATCTGAGGAGTGTTAGTGGAAGTATCACTAGGCTGTAATTTTCTCTGAAAAGACAGTGTTTACTGCAAAAAACCTGCAGGTAATGATTATACTCACCAGAACAAATATACTAAGCTGTAGTTGTCTTGGTGACTATAGTGTCCCTTTAAGCAAAGTTAAAGGGACACTCCAGTGCCAGGAAAACAATCCCACCCCCCATCCTAAGTTGCTGAAGGGATTAAAGCTTTCAATGCTTTCCTATGGGGATTTCAGCAATGCTGGAGGTCCTCACATAGCGTGAGGACGTCTAGCGACGCTATAGCACAGAAAATCTGTGCTATAAACCCGGAAGTGCCCTCTAGTGGCTGTCTAGTAGACAGCCACTAGAGGAGGAGTTAACCCTGCAATGTAAATATTGCAGTTTATGAAAACTGCAATATTTACAGTTGCAGGGTTAAGGGTAGTGTGAGTTGGCACCCAGACCACTCCAATGGGCAGAAGTGGTCTGGGTGCCTGGAGTGTCCCTTTAAAGGACCACTCTAGGCACCCACACCACTTCAGCTTAATGAAGTGGTCTGGGTGCCAGGTCCAGCTAGGGTTAACCCATTTTTTTTATAAACATAGCAGTTTCAGAGAAACTGCTAGGTTTATATTCAGGTTAATCCAGCCCTCAAATCCTCTAGTGGCTGTCTCGTTGACAGCCGCTAGAGGCGCTTGCGTGAGTCTCACTGTGAAAATCACAGTGAGAACACGCAAGCGTCCTTAGGAAAGCATTGTAATGTATGAGACCAGCTGAATGCGCGCGCAGCTTTTGCTGTGCATGAGCATTCAGCCAAAAGGGAGGAGAGGAGGAGGATCGGAGGAGGAGAGCTCCCTGTCCAGCGCTGGAGAAAGGTAAGTTTTAACCCCTTTCCTCTCCCCAGAGCCCGGCGGGAGGGGGACCCTGAGGGTGGGGGCTCTGGGGCACTATAGTGCCAGGAAAACGAGTATGTTTTCCTGGCACTATAGTGGTCCTTTAAGCTAGAGATAACCTAAACCCCAAATTTAGTGATGTCCCGAACGGTTCGCCGCGGACTCATCATTGAGTAAACTTTGACCCTGTACCTCACAGTCAGCAGACACATTCCAGCCAATCAGCAGCAGACCCTCCCTCCCAGACCCTCCCATCTCCTGGACAGCATCCATTGTGAAGCTGCATTCTTAGTGAGCTGTCTGGGAGGGAGGGTCTGCTGCTGATTGGCTGGAATGTGTCTGCTGACTGTGAGGTACAGGGTCAAGGTTTACTCAATGATGACTCCGCGGCGAACCATTCGGGACATCACTACCCAAATTAACTCTTCCGTGCCATCATACATATTTTTACCAGAGAGCGTGTATGTGTGTGTATATGTGTGTGTGTGTGTATATGTGTATATGTATATGTGTATATATGTATATGTGTATATATATATATATATATATATATATATATACACACACACACACACACACACACACACACACACACACACACACACACACATGGAACAAATTGAGAGCACTCATTGGATTTAGTAAACAAAAAAAATATATTAAATCAACGTTTCGACCGTCTAGCGGTCTTTATCAATGATCTTGATAAAGACCGCTAGACGGTCGAAACGTTGATTTATATGCGTTTGATTTAATATTTTTTTTTTGTTTACTAAATCCAATGAGTGCTCTCAATTTGTTCCATTTGTATATTTTGCACGGAGAGGCACCTGGTCATTGCTGAATTAATGCTTTTGCTATGGGATGAGTGCCAGAAACTATTGTGATTATATATATATATATATATATACACACACACACACACTAATTCTAGTAAAATCAAGTGCCATACTACAGAGGAAAAAGGCAGAACCAATATCTAGTTCTATGAAATATACAGTGATTCAGAAAAGGAAAAGTCTAATTAATTTGAAAATCAGAATATAAAAATACCATAGTTTCTATGGATTTAATAAAGATTATACTCTCTAAAGCAGGCTTCCCCAAACTCTGGCCCTCCAGATGTTGCTGAACCACAACTCCCATGATTCTCAGCCTATCTATTCCATTCATAGAATCATGGGGGTTGTAGTTCAGCAACATCTGGAGGGCCGGCGTTTGGGAAAGCATAACCTTTAAATAATAGATTTGCTAGCAAATGTATAGATTAAGACAAAATCTTGCTTAGAAATAGGTCTTTCTCTTACCTCTAAGTCAAATCTTCAACATAGAGCCTATGCTGACAATCTGACTGATAAAGGAGAGCAGAAGTGATCCTTTTGCTCTCCCCAGAAAGGCAACCAGAGCACATGGGCTGTGGTTTCTATGGAAACTCTGTAGCCCATACTGCTAGCGCTGGCCAGGAAGTAAGGGAACGGAGTAACTGATATTACTCAGTTCAGATGCTGGCAACAAAGCCAGTGTGTTGGCATCACAAAGGAAGATTGCCCTGCTTGTCGAAGTGTTCCAAAGCAGGGCAAAACACAGAAGACTAGAGGTGAGTGTTACACAAAGCGTAAGCTCGGAAGATGGCGGAATGGAGCTGAGTATATTTCAATATGTTACATTGAATACATCATGTATTTCTGTGAAACATGGTGTAATAATTGTATTTGGAGCTGTTTTTAAGGAAAGTACTTTTTAAAAATGTATATATTTTTATTACAGGTTCACTTTAAATTAGTATGTTATTGAACACTGCAAGACATTATTATAAAAATTATGATTGTACACAAATGGTGATGGCATCATTTGTTATGACCAGATAATTGCATAGTGACACTGCATTTATAATTGTTTAATCTAATTGCAGGACAAGATAAGTTCTCTTTCTTCCGTAGAAGATGAGGACAATGTGCAGTCAGAGGTGGATGCTTATAAACAATATTTACAGGACAGTTACACGGAACAAAGGAGTTTGGCTCTGCAAGAGAAACGACGTATATTGGAAAGCTTGTCCGATCGTATTGTGGAAGGGAGAACCAAGAGAAAGCGAAAGAATGATAATGAAGAAGGTGGGCAATAAGGGACATATAGAATTCACTATGTGTATTCTAGAAAGATTTTGTAGAGGTTTAGTTCCAACAGACCATCAAAGGCAAAGATCCCAATTAATATGCTGCTCCAACATTATGCAAAATCCAGTAATTTTGTTTAAAGGAATACTCCTAGAACCAGAACCACTAAAGCCCACTTTAAGTAGTCAAATTATTTACTAACTGTTTGACAACCTACTTAGGGTACAATAGTCACCGTCTTCTCTCGAGCCAGAAGCTCCAAGGCTGTAGGGGTTATGGTGCTTTGAGTGTTCCTTTAAGATCACAGATCTTATATTTGTGCATAATAGGATGAATGATTTTCATGATGTACCTAATTTTTCCCTTCAGATTAGAGGCAGTGCTTTACAACTAGGGATTTCATCACCTGGAGGGAAAAAACAGGCAGGCAATCTCCTAAACTTTTCAAGAACCTCCCCCAATTAACCTTTGGCCTTCTAAATTGCTTCCTACCCAAGACATCCCCGTTCTTTGCCTGCCTCTGGCAGAGGAGGGTGTCAGGTCAGGTTTTCTCCCTAGAAGTATGGTGAGAGGGCTGAGGCTCTGGAGGCTTTACTTCTTCTTTTAAATACATTTTTCAGAGATCGGCCAGGGATAACACACCAGACGGCTGTATCTCCCCGGGTTGTATTTCTTCCGTCTATATCGAGCCAGGTGCCGGGCAGACGATGGTTTGCATTTGGGCACTAGCTGGGAAGTCCTAGCGGTAATGCAGGACATGCGTAATGCGATTTTAAAATTCAGGCGCCAATATCTTTATTTTTTTCTCTCCGGGGTCAAGATGTTGGTTTCCAGGACTTAGAGAGGCTGTTTACCCAGCAGCAACAAACTGTTGCCAGGTGCCCTCAGAATCTGTTGCAAGTGTGTTCTCACCAACCTCCAACACACTGAGGACATTTAAGCATTTTTGCTTTATCTTAAATGACTCTAGCCTGAATAAGTTAATTATCTGTGCTGCAAGATGGATAAGCTAAAAAAGCGCAAAGGTTTCTAAATTGGAGAGTTTTTAGCTTCTCATCACTTAAAGATTATTACTAAAATCTTAAAACAAATAGTGCTTTGAAAGGGTAAGCACTTAGTAGATCGGGCCCAAAATAGATTATTCTTTAAGTAAGCCTATAAAAGGTATTAGATAGCATATACTTTTATAAATTTAAGTTTCCTTTCTGGCTCAAATTAGCTGTTACACAGTGATTAGTTAATATGGGTTTCAATAATCCCTAATTTCTGCAACATGGTCAGCAATTAAAGTGAAGTGTTTGGTGGAATATATTCACAAGAGCAAGACCTGTATGACTATTGGAGGATTATCCTTTGTATGTTATCCTTAGGAGGCTGATATTTAAAATCTGGTTTTGGTTAAGTTAATATACTGTTGTAGTAGATGGATTCTTTAAATGCCAGGATCCTAGCTGCAGTGTTTTTCTTAAACATGCAGTAGGCTTTTAGCAATTGCTGTAGACAAAGCTCTGTTGCAATTGGCATTCTCACCACCTCAACTAGTTTCACCTGATATCAGTTTCTAAAAAGGCAGTCTATTTTTCAGCTGGGGCAGAACTTTTCCTGTGCTTCACTCCATGGTTGCACATTTTATGGTTTATCTTAAATTCCAAGTCCTATGTTGTCAGATAGGTTTGAGCTAACTGATTGTTGGAATGGTAATTTTATAGAAAATGCTTCCTAATATTGGTTCTTGCAGAGTCTGCATCAAACAGGTTTTAAATGCAGTTGGATCATGGGTATTGTCTTATGCAGACTGTATATCTATGTAATCAGTCTCGCTTCCGCCAATAAAGATGGTAACCTGTATGAACTAGTCTCCATGGAAAATTATTTCTTCCTCATGTTACTGTGCTTGAAGCAAGTTCTAGTACAGCTGCAAGCCTATTGATCATGGTGTAGTTCCACCAGGTTCAGTTTGTTCTCTGCACTGCAATAGATACGATTTGACTGGGATAGTTTACTGCCTAGGCTTGTCTGCAGTTTTCTTTTAAGAAAAAGCTTATGGCAATTGCCACTTGAGATTCTTTCACTATCAAAATGTTTCCATCCAAAAATTTGTTGAATCTCTACAATACTACTTCCTCAGGGACACCTAACTAATTTTTATACACCAGCCCCTAAAGGTTAGGGTGTTTCTACAGCATACAGGTGGATGCTAATCAATCTTCGAAGTGTGCAGTTCTGGTGTTTTGTCAAGGAACAGTTCAGGTGTAAATATTTTGACAAGGTTTTTTGACTCTCAGAGAATGGTAATTCCCTGAAGAAAAAAAATGTGTGGTTCTCTCTGTCTTTATCACCTGAAATCTCTTTTCTAATTCAGTAGACAATATACTAGGGAAATAATATTGGTTCCCGTCTTGTAAGAACCTGCTTGGTCTCTTCAGTTTCTTTAGGCATTGACGTGGAATCAATCAATCGATTATCTTGCGTATCTGCCCCAGGCCAAATTTAAAAAGATGCGTGCACGTTCCTGAAGTAATTCACACCAGACACAGGTTTCGGGTTAATGAAAAACTTGAGGAAAGTTTATTCTGTTGGGACGGCATGCCCCTTATAAAGCAAAATTACATCATATGCATTGTCAGAGATAACATGGAATAATACATCAATAATTGGTTAGGTGTTAGGTGGTTCATTTAGTGCCCTTCCTACCGGGTGTGATGTCACTGGTATCTTGTAGGTCTCCCCCAGATTCCAGCGCCATCTTGTTAATGAGGGTGTTAGTCGATGTCAAAGGGAAACTCCCTAGCGGCCATTTTAAGTAAATCACGCATAAGTTTGAATAATGCTGATTGTGGTTATGCTGAGTAAATAGGCATTTTATTAATATGAATTGGGTTAATATTTTTGTCCACAACAGGCATAGCACTGTTTACAGGTCCTTCAGTGGCCAGATACAGTTGCTAATAAGATTTTACAGTAAAATTCTATACTTCGGTCATTCCTTTCTGAACCAGGCAGAAATGAAGGATGCCAGACGGTTCTTACTTTTTGTTCTAGTTCTCAAATCAAACGTTCAGAATTTTACGACTGATGCTTCAGGTCTCAGCTAGGTTCTCATAGGGTTGAAGGGAAATTAGCTGAGATAATTTGTAAAAACTTATCCATCTACATAGGACCGAAGGCTATCTGGCTAGCTCTCTTTGCCTTTCAGTTAAAGACCAGGTATTATCTTGTCCAAATCTGGTCGAATAGTTCTACATCGGTAGCAATTATGTACAAACAAGGTCATCTTGTTTGAAAAATCTTGTTCCAGGATATGCTTCGGTTAGTTATTCTTAGGTTTATTCACTTATGCATAGAACTTAATATTCATCTGTTTAGCTGTAGCATTGAGTAGTCAACATTTAATACAAAGCAGATTGGTTTGTACTTCCTGATCTTCACCCAATTGATAGGAAGAATTTGATTATCCAGTTATGGAACTGGGACTTCTAGATCAAACAGATAGCATGAAGTGTTTCATTAGACAAGCTTGGACAGACCAGTAAGCTTTGGTTTCCATTTCTTTCTTGGGAATTCCAGTCTAACCTACAGTTTCCTCCTGGTTCCCTATTCCCCAAGATCCTATAGGATGGAAAAGGTGAGAATGATAGTCTTCCTCCCTTGGTGGCAAGTAGCTCACCGTTCATCAAAAATTATCCGGAGGAATCTTTGGGGACCTTACCTGTAAATAGGCATCATGGAATTCTCAAGGGTACCGCTTCTCAAATTTGGTGTAATTCAAGCTGACAACCTGGTTTATGTATACCAGATACTGAAGGATAATGTTTTGTCTCAGGAAATTATTGACAATTTCTTTTACTATAAATGGATCTTGTTCCAAGATTTATTCTAAGTATGGAAGGTGTTGTTTTTAAGATATTGGTTCAAAGAAAAGCAGGCATCCGCTTCCAAGTTTTTAACCTTCTTTTTTTTTTTTTTCTTCTTCGGATGGTTTAAAGCCAGAGATCCTTAAGGTCAAATTTCGGTTATCAGTTTTCAGAGGTTTGTCTCCAAATCACCAGTATCTGCTAGGCTCTTTCGTGGTTAGTTCCTATCTTCAGGGAATCTTTTCCACAGGGGATCTTCTTTTGGGGTTTTTAACTCTGCTGATTTGAGTCTTCACTCTAGGTCTTTGGTGTTAGTCGCCCAAAATATTTTTGAGAAGAACTTAAAGTTCTTCAAGTTTCTATTTTCAGCAGGAGAAAGCAGAGTTAAGTTGGATTTTTTTAATTCTTCCCAATCTTCCATCTATCTTTATTTTTTCTAACTTTTCCCAACAGTGTTCTAGGGTCTTGGAATTCTAATTCCACTGCCTGGGCATTTTAGTTCTCGTCTATGGTACCTTAAAGGTCTGCATTCCTTTGGTTTTTTTTCTTATCTAACACCTATCTCCATTGAAGCTCCTTCGATCACAGTTATGTTCAGATCGGGTGCCTGAGGGCTTCTGCTATACATTCTCTCGAATTCCTAACAGCCACGGGGTGATCTATTCACTCATTTCTGTTGACCTTGGAAGATACAACTTTGGTCGCAGGTTTTTTGCAGTGAGAATTGAGTCTTTTGAGTATTTCTTTTTCCAGAAGATTAGAGGCAGGGTTTCCCCTCCCCCAAATTTTTTCATAGTCTGAGTGGTACGGTTATTCGGCTTTTGTAATTTCTGGGGATGTCTTGGGTAGGAAGCAATTTATAAGGCCAAAGGTTAATTGGGAGGTTCTTGAAAAGTTTAGGAGATTGCCTGCCTATTTTTCCCTCCAGATGATGAAATCCCAGTTGTAAAGCACTGCCTCTAATCTTCTGGAAAAAAAAATTTACGGTAAGTAAAAAAATTTTTTTTCTTTTTTTTAATCATACCATCATACACAATTAAGCTGTTTAAAAAAAATAATAATAATTATAATATATATCTATATATCCATAGAGAAGAATCTTCTATAGTGTGGGGGATTTCCACACAACAAGCATGGTTTTAAACAATTTAATGTGTCATAACATTAAAGTAGGATTGCCACTAAAATTTATATTTTATTTTCCCCCAAGCAAGCTATAATTTATCAGCAGTTGCCATTTACCATTGTATGTGATGGTAATCACCAAGGAATTGGATGCCAATTTTACTTGATATGTGATGGCACCATGTGGAAAGAGAACATAGAATATCAGAATCTGTGGATTGCTGAGTAGATTCCAGCTTTCCACTGTGCAGGAATGATGAAATGGCTCTTTTGAACTCCGAAATGATGCTATGTACCCAATGAAAGAAAGTCATTAAAAATGTTTTTTTTTTTTTTTTTTAAAGCACTATTTGAACAGATTTTTAAAATGGATAATTCCAATGAAAAGGAAAAATAGAAAGGCCTCTAAGATAATTTATGATGAGATGTCACTTGTCATCTGTAGCATGACTCTTGAAAATACAGAATGGTATGAACCACACGTTACCAAAGTTTATTTTATAGTCTCACGACTGGTAGCATTATTTAGGATCTTCTCACACAAACATCTGTGGTTTTCTTGTACACCCTGTTCCAAATTATTATGCAAATTATATTTTTCTCATTTACCTAAATAATTGATGTAAATAACAGTCAGCATAATTCTCATGTTATCAACTATTAAGAGGACAATTCAAATTTTATTGAACAAACCTCCTAACGATAACAGTATTTTTTTTAAACATAAACTTACAATGCACTGTTCCAAATTATTACACACATTAAGTTTCAAAACACTTTATAGGTTGTAAAGAACTGAAAATTGTCATTTGTTGTGTTTGCAGCATATTTACTGAAATCAAAAGCTATTTCAATCAAACTTATAACAACAGTTTAACATTTTAAACATTTTAACAGGTCACGTTCCATTTTAACATAGGACCCCTTATTTGATAGCAGCTTCACAAGTCTTGCATCCAATGAACTTGTGAGTTTTTGGACAGTTTCTGTATGAATTTGTTTGCAAGATGTCCGAATAGCCTCCCAGAGCTGCTGTTTGGATGTAAACTGCCTCCCACCCTCATAGATCTTTTGCTTGAGGATGCTCCAAAGGTTCTCAATTGGAGTAAGGTCAGGGGAGGATGGAGGCCACACCATGACTTTCTCTCCTTTTATCCCCATAGCAGCCATTGATGCAGAGGTATTCTTTGCAGCATGAGATGGTACATTGTCATGCATGAAAATGATTTTATTACGGAAAGCATAGTTCTTCCCTCTGTACCAGGGAAGAAAGGGGTCAGTCAGAAACTCCACATGCATTTGCAGAGGTCATCTTTACACCTTTGGGGACCCTAAAAAGGCCGACCAGCTCTCTTCCCATGATTCCGGCCCAAATCATGACTCCACCACCGCCTTTCTGACGTCGCAGCCTTTTTGGAACAGGGTGGCCGTCCACCAACCATCCACTACTCCATCTATCTGGACCATCCAGGGTTGCATGGCACTCATCAGTGAACAGGACTGTTTGAAATTAGTCTTCATGTATTTTTCTGCCCAATGCAGCCATTTCTGCTTGTGAGTGGTGGCCTAATAGAAGGTTTATGCACAGTTGCAAGACTCTGGAGGACTCTACACCTTGATGTCCGTGGGACTCCAGAGGCACCAGCAGCTTCAAATATCTGTTTGCTGCTATGTAATGGTATTTTAGCAGCTGCTCTCTTGATCCGATGCATGGATCTGGCAGAAATTTTCCTCAATGTGCCTTTATCTGCACGAACCCGTCTGTGCTCTGAATCAGCCACAAATCTCTTAATAGTGCGATGATCACGCTTAAGTTTTCGTGGAATATCTAATGTTTTCATACCTCGTCCAAGGCAATGATTATTTTACTCTTTTTGGCAGCAGAGAGATCCTTTTTCTTCCCCATATTGCATGAAAATGGTGCTCTGCTAAATAATGTGGAACACCCTCCTTTAGTAGTTTTTCCTTAAATTGGGCTCACTTGGCAATCTAATTATCACAGGTGTCCAAGATTTGTTTCAGTGATCAAAAGAGCCCTGAGACACAATGCCATCCATGAGTTAAACTGAAAAACAAAATATTTAATCTTTGTGACACTTAAATAGAATTTGCATAATAATTTGGAACAGGGTGTAGTATGTGTTGCCTTTAGCACACTAAATAATGTATATTAACGGCTATATATAGCTTAATTGTATTATTTTGGTGGCACTATTGTGCAATGTCTTTATGTATTATTAGGCTTTTTTTTTTTTTTTTTATCTTTATTAATAATGTGACAATTAGAGTACAGATATAGGCTAATTAACCTCCTGAATGGGGGGTAACTCCTAGTGAATAAATTCACTAATAATGAATAAACAATAGACTGGAATATTAGGAGAAGTAGGAAAATATATGTAGTATCCTTGGGAGTGGGAGCCATAAGTGGTCTTAAAAAGAGAAAGAATAGATAATGGTTCCATTAAAACTTAACTTTTAATAAATATAATACAATACAGTAACTAAAACCGAACACCCAAACCAATGTTCACTATATACAATTAAAACAAAACAGCATAGGACATGGGAAGATCTGAAGTGAGGGGATTATCTTCTAAACAGTGCCTTGTGGCAGTGGTTAGGCTCAATCCAAATCCAAGTATAATAACTGATACCTCATGTCTCACTATAAAATCCTCGTATGATACAATAGCTTGGTTAGGAGGAGAGTGGTATAGCAAACATTGTGGTAAAATATTGAAACATGTTAGCAAGCTGTACTATATTTAATGTGAAATTTCTACAGACTGCAAAAAAAAAAAGGGGGGGGGGAGGGGGAGGTGGGTTTAGGAGCTTATGATTCAGTGATAGGGAAGATGCCCTATAGTAGAACTGTGTCTTCGAGGGCACCCCTTAAGCAAAAAATCCAAACCTCACTGTATGGAAAAAATACCACCCACCTCGACTACCTAGTCGGTACATAAAAGTAAGTAGGATATAAAGCCTATCGAACTACAATGGGTGATCGGAGACGTTAAGGGGGACGCGCCAAAGCTCGGTTAATATATGACCGCTTTTATTCAAACAGTTGAAATGTAGATCAAGAACATACTGCTGGTTCAGTGGCTGGGAAAAAGCGCCTGTCCGTAACCATGATGTGAGTTTCGCCACTCTGGCTCATCAGAGGGGAACCTACATAAAAGTAAGATTGCTCTCTGTAGAACTTTTATGTTAAATATAGTACAGCTTGCTAACATGTTTGAATATTTTACCACAATGTTCGCTACACCACTCTCCTCTTAACCAAGCTATTGTATCATACGAGGATTGTCTGTTGAGACATCAGGTATCAGTTATTATACTTGGATTTGGAGTGAGCCTAACTGCTGCCACAAGGCACTGTTTAGAAGATAATCCCCTCACTCCAGATCTTCCTGTGTCCTATGCTGTTTTGTTTTAATTGTTTATAGTGTTCGGTTTTAGTTACTGTATTGTATTATATTTATTAAAAGTTAAGTTTTACTGGACCAACCCTAGGGTGGATTCTCACTTTCAAAGAACAATTATCTATTCTTTCTCTTTTTAAGCCCACTTAGGGCTCTCACTCCCAAGGATACTACATATTGATTCCTACTCCTCCTGATATTCCTGTCTATTGTTTGTTTATTATTAATGAAGCAATTATATTTCTTAGTATTAAATGTAGTATGGCATGAGGCTAAATTTTACACTGAGAATTTTTTTTAAATTTAGCATATTTTATTAAGCGCTCCTGTATTTCTGATCAGAGGCCAACTGTGTCTCATTATCTCTGTATGTGCACTCTACAGTGATAATAAAGTTGACTCTGAGCAACAAAAGTTATTAATATTTCGTCCATGCATTTAAAGGGACACGATAGGCACCAAAACATCTGCTTACTGTCCGTTTTAGTGTATTGATCATGCCCCTATAGTTTCACTGCTTAATTATCTGCCATTTAGGACGTAAATCACTTTTGTTTATGTTTATGCAGCCCTAACCACACCTCCTCTGGCAGTGACTCGCGCAGACTGTGTGAAATAAAATGGTTTCAGTTTCAATCAGGTGTTATTGTTTTAGAAATGTTTCTCCTGCTTTGTAAATTAAACTTTAATTACATACAGTTACTAACTTAGATTATAAGAAATTCTAAATTAAACCAAATGTTCAATAAATAAAGTTCAAACATTAGATTTCACTTTACAGGAAGTGTTTAGGAAAGCTGTGCACGTTACATGAAGGGAGGTGTGACTAGGGCTGTATAAACAAAGTGATTTAACTCCTACACGGCAGATAATTGAGCAGTCAGTCTTCCGGGGAATGATCTGTAAAACAAAACTGCTTCATTAAGCTGAAGTTGTTTTAATGCCTATAGTCTAAGAAACTTACAAGGCAAAGTAAGCCACTTGGCATTATGACGCTTAATAGGGAGAATGCACGTAAGGCTAAAAACACAACTTTGTAGATAGAATTCTAAAAAAAAAAAAAAATTCTTTGACTTGGTAAGGTATTTAAATAATGTATTTTCCTATACGAGTAATAATGTGAAAATGGAACTTGTAAATTTCCTACAAGGTTCATATAAAGCAAGCTAGTGTAAAACACAGTAATTGCATCATCCTCATACATTTGCTATAAGTATCCCTTCCCTCAATGTGTAAGGTAACTGTTTTTTTTTTTTTTTTTTGTTTGTTTTTCGATCTATTGTCTTTTGTTCTAGAGACACCAATGGAGTCATCTCCCCAGGGTCCTATTAAAGAGCTTCAGGACCTTGCAGAGACATTCAACTTTCCTCAGGAAGCAATGATGGTGCACCTGCCAACTGCTCGTACGTCTGTTGGGAAAGTGCAAGAAGTGGATTTGCACCAAGCCTCTGTAGACTGGCCGTATGCTGGACAAGCAGAACATGAACTGCGCTATAAGGTTTTTAAGGATCTTTGGGAGCGAGGCTATTTTCTTACAAGTGGGAACAAGTTTGGTGGAGATTTCCTTGTGTATCCTGGTAAGATCGTTGTGTGTGTGTGTGTGTAGTAAATCTATATGTATTTAATATTTCTTATATAGGAGATATAATACCCAGTGATATGAAGGCAGGTATCCCCCAACCCTAATCCCACTATTAATTCTGTCAGCATTGTCCTTTTACAGTACTATCATCAAGAGGTATTTCACCAGTTTACCCCAGTAGTTAACTGTGAGTGCTTTGTACAGTGTGATAACTGCATGAGTGATTATATTTACTTCTCTGCTGCTAAATTCTACTGTCATGCTTTCATGATATGTTTTAGGGGTTTCCTCTGCCTGATCATACACCGCAATAGGCTTTAAATGAAGCACCGTGCCTATCACCCATCATGCTTTGCAGTGAGTGATCTGTTTGGAGCTTTTCACGACTCCCAGGTCTTACTGTCACTGGGGGGGGAAAACCTCTCCACAATGAACTGTACCTGAATGCAGAAGGTATTTCACTAGTAGGTGACATCATGGAGAATTTGGGCCAAGACACCATTTGGTCATTCTACTAGGAAGGAGTTAAGAGAGTACTGGTGTTAATATTCTAAATACATATCAACTACAATTAGAATGTGTTCTTTCAACTGTAGATTAAAGTATAATATTTTTTTTTTTTTTTTAATACCACTGAATTCAACATAGAGACCATTTTTTGATTGCATAGTGGCACCTATGGTGAGGTGGGAGACAATGGATATAGCTACTCAAGCTCTCACTTGCCAGCACTTCCATTTTCAGGTCCATCTTTAGTTCCTGGCAGTTGGAAATTCTCAGGAGCCACATCAATAGTGTATAAAAAAGTGTCCATAAATCGGTCCCACAAGACCGTGGGATCCTCAATAGATAATCCCACACATGCACAATGAGATGCCAGACACAAGTTTGCTTCAGCTGTTGCGAGTGGTGAAGCAAAATTGCAATAATGCTGTAGAAATCTCTTTAAAGGACCCCTTCAAGCACTAAAACAACTATTGCCTGCTGTAGTGATTATGGTTCCATCACACAGTAAGTACTAAGTATATAAGGAGAAGCCAGATGCATAGCCAATGCAGTACTGTACTCCTTGGCTGACACTCAACCAGTGAGCATGGTCCTGAACAGCCCTGCTTAGCTCTATAGAGCAAACTGAGTTTTCCTGCAGGATGAAGACCAGAAGCATACACCGTGTGGAGCCCAGTTATATTGTCAAACAGTTTTAATGCTGTTTGCTTACAGTGGGACATCCTCAGGGCACTCCTGACACCATAAGCAATACAGCCAGCTGTTATGGTGCTAACGTCTGAAATGTTCCATTTTAAAGTGCTACATTTTTGCTTGTATAAATATATTTTGTTTAGTACACTAGAAAATGTCCCTATCTAGTGATACCTTCAATGAAATTCCCACTGTACCCCCCCTTCCCCCCAATTTCTATTTTCATGGCAAAACTGTACAACTTAAAAAAAAAATATACAATATGTTTATAATGTTAGATGATTTTTGGATAAGGCAGCAGTATGACAAACCTTCTCGAAATAGTCTTTATCTTTTTGTCAAGTGAAAAATGAATTTAGGTATTTCTGGAGTGAAGCTCTTTCCCAGCGGTAGAGCGAAACTAATAGAGGGCAGTTATCTGACTTCTGGCAGCAATAGTTTGTTCACAACACAGCAAAAAGGAGCCTTAGGGACTCCATTGCATCTTGATATGGTTTTAAAAGAAAATAGTGTGATGCTTGGTTTTTCTTTTTTCTTCTTCTTTTCTCCGTTGAAAAATAGTTTTTTATATTTCTAACCTGATCATTTTATTGTACAGTCTAGTCCCAAGTGCATAGAAGTACAGATTGCTCTATTTAGAATCCGCAAATAGATTGCTTCTTCTATATAACACACTGGTATGAATGCAGCTCAGACTGCAAGTTGCAGAGCTTTTCAGTACTTCTCACAATACAGACATCCATGTTTATGTCAAGCAGACCCATCTGGCTTCTAGCATGGGCTGCCTTAACATCAACAGGGAGCAGACTCCTCTCCTGCATCATATATTTTAACCTGTAGAGAAGAGAGAGGAAAAAAATAAAATAAAAATATATATATATTTTTTTTTTTCATTCCTCCACATTGAGTTTCAATCAGAGTGCACTGACAAGTTGGCGCTTTGACAGAGTAGTTGTGCTTATCCAGTAATGCATTACTAGGCAAGCTTGCAAGAGGTAAAACTATTCTAGCTAAATTGGGAATTGTGGAGAAATTATAAAGGGATCAAATGCTTTGAGTGTGTATTTTATTATTTTTAACAAATGGGCACCTTTTATAAATTAACCTTGTTGCCCCTCCCTGGCTGTCAGACAATCAGTTCTGTTACTTCCTGATTTGTTTAGCTCCATAGAGCCACATTGAGAACTGAGTGGACAGCCACAGAAAGTCTGGGCTGGTGGAGAAGGCTTGCAAAGGTTGCATCAGATATACCCGCAATGGAAAATTAATCAAACGCATGCATATTTTAATTGAAGGTATATTCACTAAACCGTGATATGTATTGTGTGTATAATTTTTTCCCCAGAGTTAGATTATAGATATATGAATTGATAAATTAAGTCTCAAAAAAAATCCAGCAGGTGTTGGTGAGTTCAACAAATAGTATGCTGTACACTTACACACAAGCCAAAACAAGCTGCTATGAAAGAAACTAAATGCATGTGAGTAATACAATATTGTGCACAAACCACGACAAACACCTGACGGTAAAATAGTCATTGCAGTTTTAAAGAAACTGTTTCTAATGGCTACTAGAGGCACTTTGTGAATGTTAAGACTTCAGCTCGCCTAAGTTATGCTGGATGTCCTCACGCTCTGTATGAGTACACCCAGCTTCAGTGAAATTCCCATTGGAAATCATTGAGGCAATGCACTCACACTGCTTGCCACGCATGTGCATTAGGGTCCCCCCCCTATTGGAGGAGGCGGCACCAAATATTTTCTCATTCATTTTCTTTAAAAGCAACTTGGAGCAAGGGAATGTCTCACATCTACTATATAAATACCAATTAATTTCTGTGGTTACCATTAGACTTTATTTTGAGTGCAGACTTGAAGCTATGATTGTATTGAAAATACAATATAATCTGAACAAAAAAAATGTATACTTTTACAGTATTGTCTATTTAGATTTCTTCCAGGTATTCCCTGAATCATCTAGGGAATACACAGGACGAGTCTTGTAGGCAAAAAAAAGCACAGTGGATTGGAACATTATTTTTAATCAAATTTTCACTTTGATGGGGTAGGCTTTTTGTTGTTTTAATGTATCTTTAAAATGAGATAGCTCTGACTTTCCACTATTTCAGTGCCATAAGGAGATAGTGGATGAGCAGAAATAAAATCCCTTTTGAATTTCTTCTTCTAGGTGACCCTATGAGATTCCATGCTCACTTCATTATCATCTGCTATCCCTACAACAAGGATATTCCCATGACTGACATCATCACTGCTGGACGGCTGGGCACCAACGTCAAAAAAACTGTACTACTTTGTTCACCAAATGAGGGAACAGTGAATTACACATCTTTGCAGTGGTCAGGGATTCAATAAAACAAGTTTGTGGATAATACATTTGTGCAGTCGTGCAATAACTCTCCCCTGCTACTGGTGCAGAAACCATGCAGTGAATATTGTGGTCAAATTTTTAAACACAAATCCAATAATCAGAGGTTTATATTCCATATTACCCAAGTGCACATAACATGCACAAACAGAGAACCAAACAAATGCTACTATTCGAAAGGTGATTGGTACAGAAATAAAGTACTAGTATAGATAATGGTAGGAAGTGTAATAGCACACTGTGGAAGCATACACTGAGACTTTAAATTTACCCTTGTGGGTTGTAAATTTTAAATATTTTGTGCAAAATTAAAATCCAAAAGACTGAATAATGGTCTTCAGTAACTCAAGGTAGTTTGAAAAAGCCATACAGCAATATGTAAATATAAAGAGTCAAAACTGCTTTGAAGAAGCCAGATTTGCCAGGCCCAACAGATAGTTGTAAATCTTACCTTTCCTGTCCTATTAAATTAGCTAAATGTACAATGGCAATACATTAAAAACATTGGCTGTTTATTACTTTACTAAGCTCCATTGTAAAATTAGTACATGATTTTAATTTTACAAAATCAGAATTAACCAATGTGTAAATTGGAATCAAGACAAATTTGTATGTTAAAATATAAAAGCCTCCAAATTCTAAGTAGGCAAGTTGAAATGTAATGTCTAATTTGCCAACTTATGAGAACAGCTAAGAGAACTCAAGGATTGCACAATCTTGTGCTCATTAAACTTTTAGCTACATTGTGTGTACAATTTTGCTAGAAAAACCCTATTTAAAAATAGGCTCTTCTCCCAGATGTTAGTCAATGGCTCAGGGTGCCAATCTCATAATGTAGTATAGGAACTGAGTGAGTTGATGTGACTCCCTTCTGACACTGGCAATGAAGTCAGTGGTACTGACATCACTGTAAATGTTTACCCTTCTTGGGGATGCACCAAGTAATACCAAGTCCTGTAATACTACAAATCACAGTAATCCACAGTTCACCTGGATCTATATCCATTAATGTGAAATTAGGCAAATTAGTGATTTTTGGAGATTAGACTTTGAAGACTGCAATGTACAATGAAATAAAACCCTTTACATCTTATCTTTTGAAATAAGGTAGCGTGATTCCCAATAACGACATTCCATGGAAAGACTTGTCTGCCAAACAGATTCACATTTTTATTTTAAAATAGAAGTATCAGATTCCTGAAAGTGTAATAAACAGATATTCACAAAGTGAGATTCAAAGCAAATTTAAAGTGTATTTCAAATTTTAGACCATTCAACGGAAATGGCTAAATTCCCCACATACAATAGGCTTCCAGTTTGGCTAACGTGGCCTTAAATTTGCCTTGCTTTTCACTTTAGTGAAAAGTGATTTTTACATTTAAGGTAAACAGCAGTACTGGATACATTCTTTAAAGGGCCACTCTCAATGTAGTAACTTGGGTGCAGTAGTCCTTTAGTTTTCAAGATGCAATTTTTATTTTGCAGAGTTAAGTCCACTATGCTTCCAACGTAGCTACTTTTACCTTAAATTTAAAATTCACCTTGAATTCTCACTTTAGTTTTTGCTTTAAAATCCACTTTTTGACACCATCCTTTTAGTTTCTCACAACCCATACAAATTGTACAAGTAAAGCTAGCTCCTGATTGAAAAGTCAGTGACTGACCTTTAGGTTTCTTAAATCCACAATGTCCGTTTTAGAAAAATATATAATAAGAATTAGTTATAACCCAACACTTAAAGTGTTAATTTGAATTCCAAGAGGTTAATCATAATTATAAGAGCAGCTTAGAATACCTTAGCATTGGAGAACTGCAAACATTTTAAAATGTTTAGATACAGATATTTCAGATTGTTGTGGTCATCCCCAGGGGCCAGTGTTTAATGACAGGCTAATGAATAGGGCTAATAGGTGCCTTCCAAGTGTTTGTAATGTCTTAACAGATCCTGCTCCAATTCAGAAGAGCACTAATTATCATTCAATTAGCCTTTACCAACAGTGCAGTTTTCATATCTTCAGTCCTCTTAGAATCACACTGTAGGGGAGACTAACTTGCAGCTCAAAGCCTGCTTAATTATGTATGGTGGAAGTTTAGGGATGTCCATAAATAAGGTGACCTCAGCCAGAATACAATTTAAGACATACATACTATTACCACATAGGCAGCTTAAACACGCCAGGAAAAAACTTAGTATGTGCACACATTAGATAGAGGACAAAGGCTATTTTCACACACTGATCGTACGGAAGACATTAAAGCCAGAAAGGGCTGTACTAATGACTATCCCTGGGCATTGTGGATGCCAGTGTAGTTCCTTAATGTCTTTTTCTCCTTGATGGACAAATAATAGCTGTGCAGGAATGGTTGCCAAGGTAGGATCCTCTGTTTCACCTTCTTGGTCTTGATCTCTTTCCACAGCAAGATCCCACTGAGTTATCTGGTCATCAGCACCTGCTGCAGCAAACACACCGCTGTCTGTGGGGTGCCACTCAACCGACGTGATGGGGGCTGTGTGCTGTTTAAATTTTGCCACGCTGACTCCTTTCTGTAGATGAAGAACATATTAAATGTAATGCAAACACTAAAATGTAGCATCTCGAGCAGTCTACACAGAAAACATTAAAATAACATTTGTGATACATCTAACTTATTAGCAGACCTATACAATGACACTTTACAAAACAAGGTAGGGATCGACGGATTTTTTTTTTTTTTTTTAATTTTTTTTTTTAGAGCTGATACGATAATCTTTGAACTTTCAGGCAGATAGCCGATAACTTACAGATACTTTGTACATTTACCATTTTGAAAAACTTTCTACACAAATCTACTGTTAACTAAAACATTTAATTAAGTGGTAAATGCACAATACACACGTGTCGTGTCAGATTTGTTTTGTTTTCAAGAATATCTTAATGTTCCTCTCCCCCCCCCACCCCAATAGCTTAGTGTTCCTGTCTCCCCCCTCAGTGAGCACTTCCTGCCCATCTGGCCGGGTACAGGAAACAAGCTCCTGTACCACGGTCTACTTTGCTCCACTCTACCACCTCCTACCGGTCACTTGATTATTTCATCCCAGAGCCGATGCACCCTAATGCGGGCGCGTGTTCCGCCTTATGGACGTACCAGCCATACGTGCGCTGGGCCACTGCCGTCTTACATTATCGGCAATATCAGTATCAATAGTGGCAGATACAGATATTTGACAAAATCTGGAATATTGGCAGATAATCTGTCTATCCCTTAAACAAGGTAATTAAAATAACCCCACCCATTACACAGTTCTATACCAAATATTTTATAGAAATCCCTAAACATTTATTCAAAACCTGGGACGGGAAATTTGAAAACCACGCACTAGACAAATTACAGCAAAAAGTAAAAATAAGCGCATCTGTATATAGGCAAACAATGTGCCTATATAAACCTTTCCCCGATATGCTCAATTCATGTAACACTGTATATTGAGCCTTGCAGGCTTCTGTACGGTGCACTAGGGGTTACTTCTGGGAAATGGAGAGTATTGACTACAGCCCATCCACCGTAACTTGTTTCTCTGCCCTGTAAATACGAGGCGGGTCTGTAATCTGCATTTTAGTTTTACATTGCAAAATGAATCCAATCCTGAGCAGGATTCAACATATCCACTAACGAGAGAAGAGAGAAAAAAAAATATATGGTTAGGATAGTTACAAAGCACTGGAGCCTTGAAGAGATACTCTAAGTACCATAACTACCACAGTACACTGTAATTGTTATAGTGCCATTGGTCCCACGAAGAGTGTATGCAGCCAATCATTTTACAGTTTGACACATTGTTGGGGGAACCTGCAGCCTTTCTGGTGTGCCATGCTATATGAAAGTGAATATTTAATGTCTTATGCACAGTTACATAGGCTGAAAAGAGACCTGTGTCCATCAAGTTCAACCTTCCTGACATCAGTTTTTTGCAGTTGATCCAAAAGAAGACAAAAAAAAACAAAAAACACAAACCACAGTTTAAAGCACTTTCAATTTTGCAACAAACTAGGAAACAAATTCCTTCTTGACCCCAGAATGGCAGTCAAATTTATCCTTGGATCAAAAAGTATTACCCTACAGTTAAAAAAAAATTATAAAAATTATATAATTGAATATTATGTATTTGCAAGTATAATCGAGTTGCTGTTTAAACGTCTGTACAGACTCCAATAAAACCACTTTGCAGGCAGATAATTCCACATGTCATCATATACTTTTGATTTCATGTTGCAAAACTAAAAACGCACAAAATACACACAAAATGCTGGTGATATATTAAAGAATCTCATCACCCAGATACCCCTCTAGAGTAAAATAAAAGGAGTACCAGTAACACCAGTGTCTGCTGTGGACAAAATCCAAATATCATGCACTGAATTCCCAAGTAACTTTGAGGGAATGCAGCTATGTAAAACTTTTTGTTCTCTTTTTAAAATTGATTTGATATAGTGCTTTTACAACAGTGGCTCACTAAACCTGACATTTACTCCTCTTCTTCCATTCTTCTTTAGTATGTTGTTTATCACCTCTTCTAAGATTGTCCCACCATTTCACAATTGGGTTTAGTATAGCGGTGGTGCTGCAGCCTATACAGCAGTGATAGCTTACCATGGCACACTATATTTTCATGATGTTCAAACCAGCTAAATATCAAAGAAAATATACATATATGCGGTCAATATCAAAGTTAGCAATAACTGGAAAGCCCATCATGGAGTACCACCAGATCAGAACTTTATGGACATATAAGCATGCTAAGAGCTATTTTTAAGCAAGCAAGAAATTGTTTAACACTAACAGGTGGAGAGCCAACCAACACCCATCCAAGTTTTTAAATCAGTCTCTTGTACATCAGACACTCACTTGAAACTGCCGCAGGTCCCAAATCTTGAGAACGCCATCATCCCCACCACTAACGATAAATGGTTCCTGGCGGTTCCAGCTGATCACGTTAACATCACTGTCGTGAGCTTGGTTGGCTGTTAACATGCATGCCTTATTGGGAGCAGCTCGAACGTCCCAAATACGAATAGAGGCATCAACTGAACAGGAGGCAAAAACCTGTAGATAGCAGGAGAATTAACAGTTGTTCTCCAAATAATCTTGTATTTGATAGACAAAACAGACCATGTTAAGCCTGGAACTGTCACAGACAAGCAAGGAAGTGGACCGACTCTCCTGCTACAAAGAAGCTGCCAAAGTATAGGACAATGTTCACAGTAGATTGAAATATTGAAGTATATAAATATTGCTTTAGAAAGTCAAGTTATAATTGAACCATGTGTCAGCAGTGAGATTTGTGTTCCAATTACCGTGGCTTCAGTGGGTGACCACTGCAGATCCTCAACAGACTTGGTGTGACCTGTGAAAGGCCTTTGATCAACATGCCATGTTCCTCCTTCAACTGGATTCCACATGTGAATGTTCTTGTTGCAGTCACCAGTAATCAAACGTCCTAGGATGAGTAAAGCACAGACATAAAATCCACATAGAACTAATCGTAAAGAAAAAAAAACGGTTTAGTGCAAATCACTTTTTTGGGTACTGAAAACTGACATTGTGTTAATAGAACCCTATTCTTGGTTGGAGTGACCTTTAGTGGCATGCCCTCCTCAAAAATAAGTAATTTAATGGGACACTAGAGTCACCAGAATAACTACAGCTTATTGCATTTTTTCTGGTGAGTAGAATCATTGCCTTCAGGCTTTTTTTGCTGTAAACACTGTCTTTTCAGAGAAAATGCAGTGTTTACATTACAGCCTAGTGATCCCTCCACTAACCACTCCTCAGATGGCTATCAGTAGTACGTCCTGGGGCAGTGCTGCCTAATGTGCAGCACAATATTCAGTGTCTCCACCCTCTGCATGCACACTGATCTTTCATTGCATGGATTCAATTAATCTCTATGAGGAGCTGATAATTGGCCAGGGTTGTGTTTGACTTGTGCTGGCTCTGCCCCTGATCTGCCTCCTTGACATGTTCAGCCAATCCTATGGGGAAGCACTGTGACTGACTCAGATCACTTCTGATGATGCCAGCAGGCAGAGTCACAGGCAAACAGGGGCAGAGATGACAGCTGCAGACTTGAATACAAGTAAGATTTTACTATATCTAAGGGTGGCAAGAGGAGGCCAGATATTAGTTTTAACACTATAGGGTCAGAAATATAAGTTTGTGTTCCTGACCCTATGGTGCTCCTTTAAAAAAAGGAAAGTAGGAATTTTAACACTTAATTATGATCCAGCACCGAGGGACTCCAGACATCACCACATCATGGAGATTAAGTGGGTATGGTGCCTAGTGTCCATTTAATGCCACTTTGTCATCATCTGGTAACAAAAATACCACTCACAGAAGTAAAGCACCTTTCTGTAACACATTTGCAATGTTTATTTTAGAATTTGATACATATGCAGCAGTGTCTATACATTTTATCTGTATGGAATAAATGGGTAATATACCTGGAGTCTTTGGTGACCAGGACATCGCAAAACCCTCAGTCATGTGCCCAGAAAATGAAAACATTGGTTTGATTTTGGACTGCTCCTCTTTCAGAAAAGCAGCAAGTCTCTGAGAGTCTGACACTGCTGCAATCTGTTTCTGTAGATCATAAATCTCAACTTGACCCTTTTCTGACCAGACAGCAGCCATGGGTGTATCACCAAGAGACGCAACCTAGGAAAAAGTCAACAGAATACCTATAAAATTCCATCACAACATTAGTTACATGTCCTACAACCAAACCACATTTTACAGTTGCATCGTAAAGTGATAGTTCAAGTTTTAGCACTGGATTTACATGTAGGGCTGTAAAGTACAACTCCACAAAATTTCTATAAGATCTATTATTTATATTATTCTATAAAGGTAGCACTCTATACAAAACAGAATGATCCGGCTACCAGGAAATGCATACAGGGAAAAATTATAATTCAAACAACTCGGAGAACATCTGGATTCATGCACTGACCATTTAAGGATTTGATAAGTCAGTACTGAAGCCAATAAAAGGTCTGTCAACTCATAGTAATGTGGTGCAATAGTAACCAAATGTAAATCTACTGTGTATATAAACCATGTGATACTAGTTAAGAACTGTTCATGTTATCACCAAGTTTAGACTGTTATTATGGTTCCTACTTGCATCAGTAAAACCAGTAATGGTGCTAAATTACAACAACCTATTATCGTGCTAGAATTTAAATGACCACTATTGGCACTCAGACCACTTCAGCTTAATGAAGTGGTCTGGGTTCCAGGTCCATCTAGGATTAACCCTGCCTGCTGTAAACAGTTTCAGAAAAACTGCTATGTTTACATGTGTGTTAATCCAGCCTCTAGTGGCAGCTTCATTGACAGCCACTAGAGGCGCTTCTCACTGTGATTTTCACAATGAGAAGACGCCAGCCTTCATAGGAAAGCATTGAGAATGCTTTCCTTTGGACTGACTGAATGTGCGAGCGGCTCTTGCCGCGCATGCGCATTCAGCGGAAGAGGGAGGAGAGTACCCTAGAGGCCAGCGGGAGGGAGGGACCTATTAATACTATCGTGCCAGAAAAAAAGTGTTTGTTTTCGTGGTACTATAGTGGTCCTTTAAATCACATACCACTACTCTGATATAGTTGCATAGGCTGAAATGAGACATGGATCCAAAAGAAGGCACCCCCCCAGTTTGAAGAGAAAAAAAAAAATGCCCAAATGTCAGATTTCTAGTTTGATCAAGAATCTATTACTCCACAAATTAAAAATTATATCACGGAATTTTGTTTTTGCAAGTATTTATCCAGTTGCTGTTTAAACATATGTACAGACTCTGATAAAACCACCTATTCGAGCAGAAATTCCACATTCTTATTGTCCTTTGCCATAGACTAAATATCCTTTCTTCCAGTCTAAATAAATGCATGACTGTGTGTCCTATGTACAATCCTGTTTAAATAGATTTCCAGCCAATGGTTTGGCCCCAAATATATTTGTATAATGCTATCATATTCACTCTGAGGAGTCATTTTTCTAAACTAAAGAGACTGAAACTTCTTACCCTTTCTTCATTACTAAATTGTACAATTCATTTTATTGTGTAGCCTCCTTCTGCTTCTCTCTTTAGTGCCATAATGCCATTTCTTTTTTTCCCCCTTTAACAGGTGCCCAAAATTGCACAGCATATTCAAGGTGTGGTCTAACCATTGATTGAGAAACAGGTAAAATTACATTTTTGTCCTGAGAATGAATACTCCTTTAAAGCCTTAGTTATTGCTGATTGACATTGCACATTATTGCCTAGTTTGAGGTCTACAGCAATTCCCTAATCCTTCTTATGTGTTTTTTTTACGAAGTGCATAACTTCGCATTTGTCTCAATTAAAGAGACACTATAGACACCCAGACCACTTGAACTCATTGAATTGGTCTGGGTACAGCTATGTAAACTGCAATGTTTACATAGCAGCACTAAGTCTGCCTCTAGTGGCCGTCTACCAAAAAGCTCCCCCTGCATGAGGACATCTAGCGTAAGCTATTTTGCGATAGCAAAGCATTGATTCAGTGCCTTCCAATGGGGAGACCTAATGTGCGCCACTCGCTGCGCATGCACATTAGCATCCACTCATCGAGGGACGTCAGAGGAGTCGGAGCCATGACTCATCGCCAAGGGATCAGCTAAGTAAAGGGGTAGCACAAGGGAGCTATAGTGCCAGGAATACAGATTTGTATTTCTGGCACTATAGTATACCTTTACATTTCATCTGCCATTTGAGTGCCCAGTTCCACAATCTAAATCCCTCTGCAGCAAAGTAATATCTTGCTCACATAGTATTACTTTACAGAGTTGTGTCATCTGCAAACACAGAAACATGACTTAATTCAAGATAATTTATAAATGTTAAATTGAAGACACCTTAGAACACAACCCTGAGGGACACCAATGACCACTTTTGTCCTGCTTGAAAAATGTACCATTAATGACAACTCTGTACTCTATCAATGTTCTACATAAGAACAAGAATTTTCATCTAGGCCAATTTCTTTTAGTTTTATGGTGTGGAACCATATCAGAAGCCATGGCAAAATAAATAGGTCACATGTACTGCAACACTCTGGTCTACACTTCGACTCACTTCTTCATAGAATGCAATTATGTTAGTTTTACATGACACGTTTCATAATACCATGCTGATTTTTGCTAATGTTCTTCCCAATGAATTAATGAATATCCCTTGATAACCCTCCAAATACTTTCCTAGCCACAGAAGTTAAGCTCACAGGTCTATAACTTCTAGGCAAAGATTTTGAATATAGGAACCACATTCGCCATCCTCTAATCTTCCGGTACAACTCCTGAAAAAAAATCCACACCTAGCTCTTTAAGACCTTAGTGACCAGACAGTTTTTCAATTTTCTTACCGTTAAGGACCAGTGCTTTTTTACATTTCTGTGGTATTTGTGTTTAGCTGTAATTTTCCTCTTACTCATTTACTGTACCCACACATATTATATACTGTTTTTCCTCTACATTAAATGGTCTTTCTACCATTATTGCCATCATATACTTTAAGAATTCTTTTTTTATAAATGAAAAAACAAAAAAAAACACACCCCTTTTCTAACTTTGACCCCCAAAATCTGTTACACATCTACAACCGCCAAAATACACCCGTGCTAAATAGTTTCTAAAATTTTGTCCTGAGTTTAGAAATACCGAATGTTAACATGTTCTTAGCTTTTTTTTTTTTTTGGCTCAAGTTATAGGGCTATAAGTACAAGTTGGACATTGGCAGTTTCAAAATATATATTTTTAAAATGTATCAATAGTGACATTGTAACACTGTTATCTGTCATTAATCTCTGAATCACACCTCACATGTACATATTTTTTTAAAGTAGACAACCCAGGGTATTCAATACGTGGCATGTCCAGTCTTTTTTAGTAGCCACTTAGTCACAAACACTGGCCAAAGTTAGCATTTATATTTGTTTGTGTGTTAAAAATGCAAAAAACAATTATGAATGGTAACTTTGGCCAGTGTTTGTGACTAAGTGGCTACTAAAAAAAGACTTGACATACCCTATATTGAATACCCTTGGTTGTCTTCTTTTGCAAATGGCATGTCATCATAGGGGTAATTCTCATTCCTGGGCTACCATACGCTCTCAAAGACAACATAACCAATCTGGCAAATTTCAATGAGGAAAAAAAACCAAAACGGAAAATCAAGCCTTATATTTGACCCTGTAACTTTCTAAACACCATAAAACCTGTACATAGGGGGTACTGTTAACCCCTTAATGACGGGTGACTTAGTAACTCTCAGGGGTTAAATTTTAATATTTTATTAATTTGTGATTTAGTGAGTTGGGTGGGTGGAATTTAGTGATAAGCTAGTTAGGGGTAAAATAAAAAATAAAAAATTAAAGTTTAGTTATTTAGTTAAAGTTTATTACCGTAGTAGACAATGTTTAGGAAGTATAGCGCAGAGGAGGCTTATGCCCTGTTAGCAGCCGACTCCGAGGCAGGGACTATGTGCCAGATACTGCAGGACCACCAGGAGAAATTGCTGATTCCCCTAATGCCGAACATGGCACAGATGACTGGATACCCCCTAGTAATTTTTCACCAGACATCCCAGAGTTCACTGCCAATCCTGGCATACAGGCTGACCTGTTTGGCTATAATGCACTGGATTGTATGCAGCTGTTCTTGGGGGATGAGATTTTTGGGGAAATAGTCACCCAAACTAATCTGTACGCTGAGCAGTATCTTGCATGGAATCTATTATCGCCAGGAAAGAGAGATGGAACCCAACCAGTGTGCCAGAAATGAAACAATTCTAGGCACTGACAATGCTAATGGGGATAATTAAAAAGCCCACAATTAGGATGTATTGGCCTAAAAATCCTATTTGCAATACCCCCATTTTTTCACAGACAATGAGTAGGGACATATATGAAGACATACTGAGATTTGTGCCCTTTAGTGACAATACAAAGTGCCCCCCAAAAGGTCATCCGCAGTAAGATCTTCTATATAAAATACGCCCTCTAATTGCCCACTTGAACGATAAATTTGCCACTATTTATACCCCCAAAAAAGGTAATTTCTACTAATGAGTCCCTCATGAAGTATAAGGGAAGACTGGGGTTTAGACAGTACATCCCATCCAAAAGATCCCGATATGGAATCAAATTTTATAAAATTGTGTGAAAGTGGCAAATGTGTACACCTTCCATGTAACCACCTTGATCCCCCAGGTTGCCCAGATATAATAGGGACAAGTGTGAAAATTGTCTGGGACTTAATAACGCCATTACTCAACAAAGGTTATCACTTGTATATTGATCATTTTTATAATAGCATCCCACTTTTAAAAATGCTGTATAGCTTCGAAACCATGGCCCGTGGCACTATTCGGAAGAGTCGCACAGGTTTCCCAAAGGCTCTAGTGGGAAAAATAAATAAGAAGGGGGGGAAACAGCAGCTCTCTGCCAGAATGAACTGCTGGCACTAAAGTACTGAGATATAAAGGAGGTTTTCATCTTAAGTTAACGTAAAATCCCCCCTTACCTCTGCTTTAATAAAATTAACCCCTTCCATGCCAAATGATCACGGACTACAGTAATCAATTGGCAGGGACTACATTTTACGGTCATTTAACCCTCAGGGGTTCAATTTATTTAATTAAATTTTAATATTTTAAAATTATATTTTGCTAGCTGGAGTGGGTGGGAGTTATGGGTAATTTGAGAATTTACTGTTAGTGCTGCTTACTGCTAGTTAGGGATTAACGGTAAAAAAAAAAGTTTATGAATTTTTTTTAAAAAGTTAAAAGTTTTAAAAAGTACAAAAAAATACATTAAAAAAAAATGCTCATTACCACTACACCTGTAACAAACTAGAAAAAAAAATAATCACACGCTAAGGTTCAAAATATGCCTTTTGAATTACCCTGAGGTGTATTCTTTAATAAATAGTATGTGTTTGTGGGGAAGTTTGAATAACCAACCAGCTAAACTACTCTGAAATAAAACATGGACAAACTGTAAAACTTTAAAGTTAGAAAAAAACAAACCAATGGCTGCATCTCAAATGTGCCCCTCTAACATCCACATATACCTGGCAAAGTTCAGGCAGTCCCCCTGCAGGCAACACTATGGACGCCTATTGCGGCCATGTGACCGCTCTTTCAGATGGATCATATGGCCCGTGGGGGGACTGTCTGGGCTATAAGACAGTCCCCTAGACGGAGAGGAAGACCGATTGCCAGCGAGGGAACAGCGGCAATCGGGAAAGTGCATAGAAATACCGCGGACGTAGTAGGTACGTCCGCGGTCCTGTTGGGGGGGTTTAATGCATAGATTACAATTTTTTTTTTTATTTACTATTTTATCTTCACTGAGTGCCTCAACCCCTAGAGGCACTCGGCACACAGGCAGAGCACTGGAACTCTGCCTGATTGCTTCCGATGCTCTGCTACACTGCCGGGCGCCACGATCACCCGGCGGCCCAGCAGTCAGGGGAGGTATTACAGGATGCCTCGACATCGAGGCATCGCTGCAATACCGTTACCGTTAGAGTGGCTGGAAGCGCTCACATTTGCCGCGGACGTACCAGGTACGTCCGAGGTAGTTAACCATTTTTTGTTGGACGTACTTTGTCTTTACTCATCAACACACAATTTTACTGCAGGTTTTTGCAGCAATAATTTGCATATCTCTTGCCATAGAATTCTCCTTAATATATACAAAGGGTAAATTGTTATTTGAAATGTCTGGCTTTTCCTGGTTTTCGCTAACTAACACACCCATCTCTGTTTTTAGTTTACCTACAATTTAATTTATTTTTTCACTTTCTTATTTTCTAATTTGGCCCATCTAATTGCGTTTTGGCCTGCATTAGTGGCTTTCTTACATCTTATATAAGAGGTCTCTGATCTGTCTGATTTAAAAGCCTTTTTTTTTTTTTAAGGTTTCTTGGTTTACCGTCCCACTAAGCCACATTGGTTTCAATTTGTTTCTTTTATATTTATTACCAAATGGTGCATACTGAGTAGTGTACCTTTCCGATATTTGTTTGAAGATAGATCTACGACTTTCTCCTTAGTTGGTGACATCTTGCCAGGGAAGAAAAGTGCAAGCCCAGACATTATCCTGATCTGCACCTCTGTCTAGCTGTGCTCGCAGTCATTACTATCCATCTGACTATATCTCACAGTAGTGTAGGAGAATATTAAAAGGTTTATTTAATGTAAGTTAATTTGAGTTATTAAAATATACCATTACATCCCAATACCATTCACTTCACTGTTTGCATAAAAAAAAATCAAAAAAAAAATCAAACAAAGTAATGCAAAAAATAAATAAAAAATTCTAGTTGCACTTACTCGGACCCGGTTTATACCACCATAATGTGGTACCATTGCCAGTTCCAATCGGGGCTTTTTTTCTTCTTCATCTTCTTCCTCCTCACTATCACTACTTTCTGATTCAGAATCTTCATTCTTCTCTTTACTTGTTCGATGCAAGTTGTGCATCTTCATTACTAGCATTCTACATAAACACAGGGTTGAAATCAACTTATTATGCAGTAACAAAAGTAATAAGGATTAAAATAGTCTATTGTAAGAGGAATAACTCCAAGCTCCATAACCGGTACAGTCTGGTTGTCTCCTCCTGTTCCAGTGTGCCGTCAATGAGCCAGCCATGTACTCCTAACCGCTTCCAGTTGCAGAAGAACTGGCTCCCAAAAGACCCCAGGTAAGTTGTCAAACCATTTGAAAATGGTCTGACTACTTATCAAAGGAAGGTGCCAGGGCACTGTTGGCACCATAACCACTACAGTTCTTTCCCAGTATGCCAGCTGTTCTAAAATGTGACACTGTACTTAAAGGGACAATGTAGACACTCATACCACTTCAGCTCATTGATGTGGTCTGGGTGCCATGTCTCTTATGGAGAAACTGCAATAATTACTATCCATGGTTAACCCCACCTCTAGTTGCTGTCTACCAGACACTAGAAGGCTTCCTGGTTTGAAACGGACCTTTGGTCTGGTATCTGACTCTGGATGACCTCATGAGAACCTTCGGAGTCAGATTTTACCCCACAGGAAAGCATTGAATAATGCTTTCCTATGGGGAAATCCTAAAGCAAGCGCAGCCATTGCTGCGCATGCGCATTAGGTCTTGTCTCCTCCCCCCGCCGAGAAGCATGGGCAGTCTGACCCAGCGCCGAGGGAAATCAGTGGGGTGGGGGGGTGGGGGCAGACTGCGATATTTGTTTTCTAAGCAAGGCAAGAGTAACAAATGTCAATATTAAAATAGAAAAAAATAAATAAATAACTGCCAAAAAAGTATAAAAACACAGGCATCTTATGCCAAAATGATGTTGGGCAAAATGTGAAGCTTCAATCAACTTGTGCCTGAAGCAAACTACCTTTTTCATACTAGTAATCTGTGGTGGGAATAGTTATCTTATCAAGTGGTGAACAACCTATTCCTCCGTGGACCCTTGTAAAGATCAAAAGGAGGCTTCTGCAGTGCACTACTTTAATGATGGAATGCATCGCAACCTGCATGTACACAAAACAATTGTCCTACCTGTTGGCTTGTGCAGAGTCTGCCTGAGTTCCGGCACAAAGATACATGGTCAAAGGATATTCTGAACGGTTCTCCCCCAAACTATCTAAAATCACGTCAAAACTCAAACAAGGAGCACCTGAAAACCAAACACAAAGTTAAACAATTAAAGACGGTAAATTACCCACTGTTGCACATGACTAGCACTGGCTCAAATAGAACTCATCTGAAAAGATCAAACAATAACAAATGCAAAATAATATACTGTATAGAAGATTGATGTGATAACTTGCATTTCAATGTATTATCACTACTCTTGAAATTACATCTTTTAATACATTTATTATTTTAAATCTATGACTTAGTATAAGCTTTTTTTTCCTTCATTTCATCCTCCATTTTTTAAATGTATATTAAATTCATACATTGTCTACAAAAGCTAGACTAGGGTTCTCCAAACTCTGTCCCTTCAGATGCTGCTGAACTACAACTACCATGATTATTTCAATGGAATACTTAGCCAGAAAATAATGGGAGTTCTAGTTCAGCAACATCTGGAGGGAACGTTTTTGGAGATACCAGACTGGACATGTGTCTCATTTTAAAAAACTTTAGCTTTATATAATAATCATCGCCATTTATATAGCACCAACAGATTCCGTAGCGCTTTACAATATTATCGGGAAGTTAATATAAATAGGACAATTACAAAGAAAACTTTTACAGAAATGACTATATTTAAAAAGAAGAAAAACTACCACAACAAAGGACATAGTCTTAAATTAGAGGGACAAGGTTTAAAAAATAATATCCAGGAAGTATTACTTTTACTGAGAGGGGTAGTGGATGCATTGAATAGCCTTCCAGCTGAAGTGGTAGAGGTTAACACAGTAAAGGAGTTTAAGCATGCATGGGATGGGCATAAGGCTATCCTAACTATAAGATAAGGCTAGGGACTAATGAAAGTTTTTAGAAAATTGGGCAGACTAGATGGGCCGAATGGTTCTTATCTGCCGTCACATTCTATGTTTCTATGTAAATGATAGGTTGAAGATGGCCCTGCTCAAACAAGCTTACAGTCTATAGGAGGTGGGGTATAAAACACATTAAGACAGGAAATAGTCAAATTAGGTGGGAGTGAAGCGGAGCTGGAGGAGAGAGTAGAGAGCAAGAGACAGGTATGTGAAGTAGAGGTTAGTCTGGGAGGCCATAGGCTTTCCTAAAGAAATGGGTTTTTGTCAATCTTTCTTTTATTGAAGGCATATTAGATGGGGTACAGAAGAAAAGCAGGGGAAAAGTACAGGTGATTTACAGCATAGGGTTGATACATCATTTAGTAAAATTAAGGTACATTTCCAGAGTAGCGATGCCTTTCAAGCCCAACATCCAGGGGTTAAATGAGACAACTGTGTCACTCTGCAGGCTGGGGAAGTGGGGGGGGGGGATCTAACCAGTGCCCTATCCTTAGGAATGATGGAAATGTTCATAAACTGTTTCTCTCAACCAATGGCAGGACCAGCGGTGACTTCTGCCCACATTCTATTAAACTTCCTACCTGGCAAAACCCAGGAATGTGACAAATTGTTGCAAGATGGTTTGCTTATAATTGAGAATCGGCATTGAGGTGTTCCCAGCACCAGAACCCAAAAGCAGACTCTAGTGGTTATGATGCTTGGAGTAAACCTGTAAGACCTGAACCAAGAACACATGAGGGTGCTAGGTGGTCCAGGTAAATAGAACTACTTTCTTTCATCACACCCCCTGGCACCAACTAGTAAATGAACAGGTCACCTGGATGTCCATGCAAAAAAAATGCTAAAGTGACAGAACTGCTTTAGTGAAAATATGAAATTTTTACATTATTTAACCTTTTAGAAATAATGGAATAATTACAATGCACAGGGTGTACCAGAACCTGTTCTGCTATTACGATTAGGGAGGATCACAGAACATATTAAGTTACTCATAACTAATGTTGTTCCTTCACCCTGTTTGTACATATACCTGTCTGTGCCTGGTGATAGAGCACATAGGCGTCCTCGTCCATCACAAGCTGCTCTCCCTCCTGCAAGTCTGCCACGCCGGGCAAATACACTCTTTGAGAGTCTTTCTCCTTTTCCTCTTCTTCATTTTCCTCCATGATCTCATCATTATCATCGTCGTCTTCTTCATCACTGCCTGAACCTTCCATGCCTTCATCTTCCTCAGACCATGTGGGTTTCTCACTGTCTGCCATGTTGGTACAACTCCAAATACGTCACTTCCGCTGGCTTCAAACGCCTCGTTCTTTTTCTATTTTCCGGTTTCTCAGGTTGTTGTTTTTTTTTTTTGTCTTCAAATAAACTTTACGAACATGAAGACAAACGAACAAATAGTAAATGTCACTGGCATTTATTAGTGATTATTCTGTGGAGTGTTAAAACCGTGTTTATTCAGAGAAACACGAGTAACTTTACATTTATATATATATATATATATATATATATATATATATATATATATATTTTTTTATTATTTTCAGTTTTACTGGATTTCAGTCTTAAATAGCAGAGACAAACATGTAGCACTCCAAGATATCAGACCAGGAATAAAACTTTGTAAATGTTATTATTTTTCTACTGCACCCTTATTTCTCAACAGGCATATCATACATGGTATATAACAGTGCATCTACAGCAGATGTCATAATAGCCTTAATGCTGCAAATTAGGTATATTGAGGGTTGTTAACAATTATGAGTAATTCTGGCACAAAGTTCTAAAAGTGGAGCAATCTGGGCAGTTAATTGATTTCCATGGTAACTGCTTTTCATTTAGAACCAGACTTCCCCTTTATATGTAACCACCCTGGCATGTTAGAATAATATAAACCAAAAATAACACTGCACTCACCAAACTGTTAATGATAAAGTTATATATTTTTTATTAAGCAAAAAAAAGGTAATGTGAAAAAAATCTATATGTTTTGCCAACAAAATAGTTTTGGATCAAAACACAATTGTCAAAATCTGACCAAAGTAAATATATATCATAGACATAACCACTTTATTGTCTAAACTGAGTGCGCCAACATAGTATGCAAATTCTTCAAGTGCATTCACAGTTACAGATCAGAAAATAATTCCATATACAAGTTTTTAAATGTTCTCGAAATTGTGAATACAGTCTCCCGTTTGTGGTAGATAGTGGAACAGTTCGTAGTTTAGTTTGCATCCCAAAAATGCCTTTCAATTTTTTTTTAAATGGAAAAAGAAAAAAAGCTTATAAATGTCAAAATCTCAACAAAAAAAAGAAAAAAAGAAAAAAATCAATACCACTATAGTATATGCAAAAAAAGTGAACACTGCTCCGGGTTATTTACTAAACTTTAATTTGTAGTTATTTGAAATCTAAATGTCAAATTTTTGGCAACAGTAGCTCATGTGGAAAAGTTCTGCAACACAGCTATATCAATGCAGCACCGCTTGGTTATTTTATCCCCAATTTTGTGGACCCCTGTCCTTGACTGCCTCATAAAAAAATACTGGCACTTCTCTAGAAGTAACAGTTCTGCGATGACTTGCCAGCCACTTTCCTGCCTCATGATACACTGGGCCATCTTCACAGAAATGCCCTATGAGTGCATGCGCATTTGTTTGTTCCATTAGTTGTGTTGTACAGTGATGTACCGTACTAACTCTCAAGTGACAGGTGAGAGCAGGTGGGGTGCACAGAGCAGGCACATGATGCTCACAGAAGAGGAAAGAAAAGAGACAAAAAGCTAGGGGTAAGAGATACAAGAGATGCAAAGGCACAAAAGGGAAAAGGGGGTAAGATACACAAAAGCAGGGACATGCTGGCAACAGTATAAAGTAAGTAGGACAGGAAATAGCAATCAGATAAGGGGGGGGAGTGAAGCACTGTCTATTCAAGAACCCACTTAATGTCTTTCCTATTTTCAGCCAATCGGCGGTGCCCCTGCTTCCTGAGCCTTCCAATATCCAAAATGTTCAGAGGGAGAGAGTGACCCGGTGCTGTAACACAGATGTGTAGGTGATAAAGGATAACTGCAGCCACTGGTGATATGTAAAGGGACTGAGGAGGTTATTGAGTATGTCAATGGGTTGATATTTGCTTGAGGCAAAAGAGGGGAAATCAGTTATTGGTTGAAATATGCTACCAACCACCTAATAATAATGAAGAAGACATCCAGCATCATTTCACGGTGTTAAACTTTTTCTCTAAATCTACAATGTGTTAAGCTGCAGGTTAAGGGGACAGGGACAGTACACCCAGACTACTTCAATGAGAGGAAGTGGTCTAGGTGCCTAAAGTGTTCCTTTAAGAAAGTTAGTGTACACAAAGCCCCAGGGCCAGATGGTATTCACCAGGATTGTTGCTAGGTAACAAAAAGACCAGATACTTAAGTCTATACTTATATTTGATAGCCTCTCTTATATTTTACCTTAAACCACTCAATCTCAACTCATTGCCCTGCCCAAGTTCCTGCAGTATAATATAATATGGCTGACCCACACAGTTACACATACACGAACCATGTTGCAAATACATGCTTACACACTATTATACACAATCATACCCTCAAAAAATAACACACAGTTACACATATAAACACTCATGCACTCAGATACACACAAGCTGTTACACATACTCGCAGATACATACACTATTACACACATACAGACTCATATACTCACAGATACAAACACTAATACACATACACACAATCTGTTACACATATACGAACACACACAGTGAAATACAAGTACAGCGCATGGGGGATGCAGGAGACCTAGTGAGAGTAGGAAGTTTACGTGGCGTCAGAAAAGGGCTTAGGTTAGTTAGGTGGCAGTCTGGAAAGGGGATAGGAAGTTTAGGTGGCAGTCTGAAGAGGGGTGAGGGATTAGGGAGTTTAAGTGGCAGTCTGGAGAGAGATAAGAATAGTTAGGAGGCAGTCTGGATAGGGATTAGGGTAGTTAGGTGGCAGTCTGGATAGGGATTATGGAGTTTGGTAACAGTCTGGATACAGCTTATGGTAGTTAAGATGCAGTCTGGAGAGGGAATAGGTTATTTAGGAGGCAGTCTAGAGAGTGATTAGGGTAGTTAGGTGGCAGTCTAGTGAGGAATTAAGGTATCTTACAGTAACAAATGTCAAAACTTAGACCTAGGTCTTTTCGGGAGCCCACTCAGGGTTCAAGCCTGGTCAGCACCTTCTGCTAACACCCCCAGTATTCACACTGCATTATCAAAGAGGGATTCAAATCAAATTAAATTCTTCACCTGTCAGATTTTGATTGAAGTGTCCTTGTGGCCTTGAGTATGTAGACAACCATCCATGCCTTGAAGGACAGAATGTCACAGTATAAAACTTCTATATGTAGTACCACATCTAATAAACCAGTTGCAAGGCACTTCAGAAAGATACCCACAATATTACCCAATTAAGATGTCAGATTTTGGAACATGTTCCCCCTCTTACCAGAGGGGGCAATCATGAAAAGTTCTGATGCAATACGAGGTTGAATGGATGTACATATCTATTTATATATTTATAAAATATTTTACTAGGATGGATACATTGAGATTTCTCTCATTTTCAAGCATGTCCTGGGTCTACAAAACATTGCACTGTTACAATAGGATACAATATTACAAAAAATAAAATATACAAACTATATATATATATATATATATATATATATATATATATATATATATATATATATATATACACACACACACACACACACACACATATAAATTTAAAACATAACAGATGATAAATATATTCAACCATGACAGGTGCATTCTGTGCTGAGGTATATTGCCATAGATCTCTTAAAAGATTTTAGATTGAATGAAGATTTGACTGTGTCCCTGAGGTTATTCCATAATTGCGGTGCTCTGTAAGAAAAGGAGGATTGAACCACTTTATTTTTGTATTGCGGTATGCTAAATATCGTGCTAGTACTGGATCGAAGGTTATAGGAGGTGGGAGCAGCCGGGGAGAGCATTCTACTCAGGTAGGGTGGGAGCGTCCCAGAAATGCTCTTATGCACAAGGCAGGAAAGATGAAGAGTGTGTCAGGATTCCAGCGATAGCCAGTTTAGCTCTTTTAACATGTCACAGTGGTGGGTA
>OW240921.1:45517910-45542060 GCA_933207985.1 Pelobates cultripes
ACACACACAATGCATCCCTATACATACACAGAAACACAACATGCTTCCCTTACACACAGAGAAACACACAATGCATCCATTACACACACACACACACACAATGCAACCCTTACACACAAAGACAATGCATCCTTTGCACACATACACAGAAACAGACAATGCAAACCCATACACACGCATGCAAACACACACACTTCTTTTCTTACATACACACAGAAACACAATGCATCTCATGCACACACATACAGACACACACAAAGCATCCCTTACACACAACCAGAAACACATAATACACCCCTTATACACAAATACACACTGCTTCCACTACACACAAACACACTGCATCACCTGCACAAACTGGTAACCCTAAACACTACATACCATAAGCACACATATTAGATCCTCTACAATAACACATAACACATCCCCTACACACTCCACTCCCTGTGAGCGAACCCATGGGTGGGTGGAACTTATGAGTGGGCCTTATGGGCATACTCACCGTCAGGCCCTGGGGCCCAGACCTTGAGCTGTGTAAGGGGCCCCCCAAAAATTGAGCTGCTTCCAATTCTCCCAGAACATTGAATTTTGTGACCACAGTTGCAAACAGCCTCCAGAGATCCTGTTCTACACCAGACCAGTGGAGCCAAACTGCAGCCCATCATCATCCCCATCTGCTTGTAAGTAGGCAATCTAGTATATTATTAGTGACACTAATCTATAATGTACCTCACATTAAAGGGACACTATAGCTTAATGAAGTGGTTCTGGTGTCTATAGCTGGTCCCTGCAGGCTTTTTAATGGAAACACACACTGTGTGCAGCACTGGCGTTAGTTCATATGGCAGATCATATGGGTGGGGCATTGTGATGTGACATGTGGGGGCAGCAAATTTTTATTTTGTGTAGGGCGGCAAAAATCCTTGCACCGGCTCTGATCCTGGGCAGGTGCACCAGTCTACTTGACTGGTTTTGCCCCCCAGGCCTAAGGCTGCCAGCCCTCCCCTGGCCGCTGGGGAGGTCTTTTGGCAGCCGCTGGCGGACTTGTCCTGGCGGCCGCTGAGGGAGCTGCGCGAGCTGCGCTGGCTCTGCTCCCCAGCACGCAGCTGAATGAGACCGGCGCCGGAATATGACGTCATATTCCGGCGCCAGTCTCATTCAGCAGCGCGGGAGGGCACTAACACAGGAAGCACTTCTAGTGACCGTCTGAGTGACTGTCACTAGCAATGTCACTTTGAAGCAATGTAAACACTGCTTTTTCTCTGAAAAGTCAGTGTTTACGTTGAAAAGCCTGTAGCCCGTGTCTGCATGTGCGTATGCTTACTGTATAATTAAACGTTTTACCCTGAAAGTACCAATATTTTATATTAGAAAAAGCAATATATATATATATATATATATATATATATATATATATATATATATTACTCAATCATCTGTCCTGGCAAGACATAGCCTTACATATTACACGCATAAATATATGTATGAAAGTACCCCTATGGGCAATAAATTTTTTCCAGGGCTGCTTTGTATCCCCAGTCCGGCCCTGAGAGGGGTGTATATTAATTATGGGGGTGTAATATGGGGAGTATATTAATTATGGGGTGGTGTATACACTATAGGGGTGAATTAATTATGGGGAGTATTAATTATGGGGTGGTGTATATTAATTATATAGGTGAATTCTAATTATGGGAGGGATTTCAATTATGGGGTGGATTAATTAAGTGGGGTGTATTAATTAAGGGGGGATGGATTAATTATGGTGGGTGGATTAATTAGTGTGGATTAATTATGGGGGGTGGATTAATTATGGGGGAGTGGATTAATTAAGGGGTGGATTAATTAGTGTGGATTAATTAAAGGTGTGTGTATCAATTAAGGGGGTGGATTAATTAAGGGTGTGTGGATGAATTAGTGTGGATTAATTAAGGGGTATGGATTAATTAAGGGGTATGGTTTAATTAAGGAGTGTGGATTCATTAAAGAAAACCTTTAACATTTTTTACAGGTTTTTTGGGGTAGTGCTGCCAGATCCTTCCGGTGCCAAAATGCCTCCCAGGTACTGCAAAGTAATTACATTCTAGTACAAAGTGGCAGAACAAATTATATAATGTATTAAGTTTATTAAGGTGGGTTTGCGGTGCGGGTACATACACTACATCCCCATAATCAATGACCGGCATTAGCATCTGTTTCCTTACTGTAGGGCTTAGGCAGGATTTGTTTCTGTACAGGGCACCTAGTTTGGGGTAAAGTTTTGCAGAGATTTTTTCAATATGAAGGCCAAAGGATAGATTGGGGTCTCGCAACATACCTAGATATTTAAAAAGGCAGACTGCTGTCAGTGTGGTATTTGAATTTGTTCTGATACACAGTTGTTGATTTTGTAATTTACGTAATTTAGGTACCGTTCCAAAGCTCATTGTAACAGTTTTGTCAGTGTTTAGGAAGAGTTTGTTAACCGCTATCCACTTTCCTACCTCTGTGAAGTGGTATGGTCCACTGTGTCAAAGGCCTTGGCAAAATCAAGGAAAATAGCTCCAGTTAAGTCTCCTTGTTCCATGTCAATTGAGATGTCATTGCAAACTTTAAGAGGGAAGTCGAAGTTAAAGGGACACTATAGTCACCCAGACCACTTCAGCTCAATGAAGTGGTCTGGGTGCCTGGTCCCTCAAGCTTTAACCTTTCACATGCAAACATAACAATTTCAGAGAAACTGCTATTTTTACATTTGGGGTTAATTCAGCCTCTAGCGTCTGTCTTCCGGACAGCCGCTAGAGGCGCATCTGCGACACTGAAGGTGAATTTCGCCTCCATCGCACAGAGCGTCCATAGGAAAGCATTGAGAAATGCTTTCCAAATGGACACTTTGAATGCGGTCGCCGTGCATGCGCATTCGGATCCAGTGACATCGGGTGGGGGAGCTCATGTCGGACAGGGAGGAGAGGTCACCAGCGCCGAGGGAGCCCGGCACTGGAATAAGGTAAGCTGCTGAAGGGGAGGGGGACCCTGAGGGTGGGGGAATCCTCAGGGCACTATGGTGTCAGGAAAACCGCTTTGTTTTCCTGACACTATAGTGATCCTTTAAGTGATTTGGACAAAAGCCTGATTGATCAGGACTCAGATAATTTGATTGTTGACAATATTAACATAAGTTGCATGTGGACGCATTTTTCCAAGATTTTTGACAATATCGGGAGCAATTATATCGGGCGATAGTTAGATACTAAAGTATTGTCACCACTTTTTAATGGATAGGTACTGTCCCTCCACATGGATTACATGAAAAAATTTAGTGGCATTGGTTTTTATAAATTTGTGGTGAATTTTTTATAGTCTGATATTCTTGTTACTTTGGCGTTCCAACTGTTCACTCGTTGTCAGGTAAGGAAGTGCTGTTGTTCCCTCTGACATTGTTTCGTTTGTGATCCCCCCACACCCATTTATGACTACTGCTTTCTGGTCTAGGGGTTTGTTAATGTATCTGCAGGCATGATATTCTTTTTAATTTGTATTTTTTTTTAGTATTCAACTCCTTTTAACCCCTTAAGGACCAAACTTCTGGAATAAAAGGAAATCATGACATGTCACACATAATCTATTTATAGTGGTCTGGGTGCCAGGTCCAGCTAGGGTTAACCCATTTTTTCATAAACATAGCAGTTTCTGAGAAACTGCTATGTTTATGAATGGGTTAAGCCTTCCCCCTATTCCTCTAGTGGCTGTCTCATTGACAGCCACTAGAGACGCTTGCGTGCTTCTCACTGTGATTTTCACAGTGAGAGCACGCAAGCGTCCATAGGAAAGCATTATGAATGCTTTCCTATGTGACCGGCTGAATGCGCGCGCAGCTCTTGCCGCGCGTGCGCATACAGCTGACGGGGAGGAGAAGAGGAGGATGGGAGGAGGAGAGCTCTCCGCCCAGCGCTGGAAAAAGGTAAGTTTTACCCCTTTTCCCCTTTCCAGAGCCGGGCGGGAGGGGGTCCCTGAGGGTGGGGTCACCCTCAGGGCACTATAGTGCCAGGAAAACGAGTATGTTTTCCTGGCACTATAGTGGTCCTTTAAGGGGTTAAAGGTTGGCGTAATTGGGATTTTTTTTTTTTGACCCAGCAGATGGCAGTATAGTCCATTTAAGCGTTACTATACTCTAATGCCCCTTGGAGGCTGCCTCTGTTCAGGTAGCCTGAGTGTTTCTAAATGCATTGGTTTGATTTTCTTATTATTTAAACCTTGATTTATCTACCGTATATACTCGTGTATAAGTCGATCTCATGTATAAGTCGAGTGCAGTTTTGTGACCAACAATTGTGAAATATGCTATGCCTCGTGGATAAGTCGAGGGTAAAACTTGGGGCTATGAAATTCTGTGATTTTTATAATTATATACACACACACTCATACAAACACACACTCTGCATTAAACACACACACTTATACAAACACACACTCTGCATTATATATACACACACACTCATACAAACACACATTCTGCATTATATACACACACACACTCATACAAACACACACTGCATTATATACACACTCTCTGTGTATATAATGCAGAGTGTGTATATAATGAAGAGTGTGTGTTTGTGTAGTGTGTGTGAACTGGGTGGGGGGAGGGAATTTTATTATTTTAATTCTTTTAATTTTAATATTATTTTTTTTATTATTTTAATTTGTTTTTGTCCCCCCTCCCTGCTTGTTAACCGGTCAGGGAGGGGGGCTATCTTAATCCCTGGTGGTCCAGTGGCATGGGCTGTGAAGTGGGGGGCCGGCAGGAAGCATTTACTTACCTTTCCTGCAGCTCCTGTCAGCTCCCTTCTCCTCCGTTCCGGTCAGCTCCTCCGTTCCGGTAAGTCTCGCGGTCTGGTTGCCGCGCGGATTGTTACCACGGCTCTGACGGCCGCGGCTCTCTAAGTTGCCATAATACAGACAGTGACTCGAGTATAAGTCGAGTGGGGGTTTTTAAGCACAAAAAATGTGCTGAAAAACTAGACTTATACTCGAGTATATACTGTATGTATTTATTTATCTGCATTATGTGTATATGTTCTGCTATATTGTGCTATATAGGTGTACAGGCGGAGTTCCATTTAGTATACATCTAGTAGGGCCAAGTTTTGCTTTACATTTTCTCTTTTATTTTTCAATGCCTGTATGATACTTTTTAGGACCTGATTGGCACTGCTATTGTATTCTCTACTAGTGATGTCCCGAACGGTTCGCCGAACGGTTCGCCGAACGGTTCGCCACAGATGGCGAATATATGCGGTAATCTTTGACCCTGTACCTCACAGTCAGCAGACACATTCCAGCCAATCAGCAGCAGACCCTCCCTCCCAGACCCTCCCACCTCCTGGACAGCTCACTAAGAATGCAGCTTCACAATGAATGTAAAATGGATGCTGTCCAGGAGGTGGGAGGGTCTGGGAGGGAGGGTCTGCTGCTGATTGGCTGGAGTGTGTCTGCTTACTGTGAGGTACAGGGTCAAAGTTTACCGCATATGTTCGCAATCGGCGAACTGTTCGGGACATCACTATTCTCTACTAGTATGAGACTTCTCTGTTTACTCTTCGTAATTGCCGCCTACCATTACTGTTGGGAATGTGGCAATCACTTTTGATGCAATTATGTCATCTCGCACCACAAACGGTGCAATTCAAGTGGAGATGGACCGATGATTTTGGCAGGCTTAGGCGCTCGAAGCCTCTCTTTGATCCTGTTTCGTGGATGTGGTGTGAAGATTATTCTTTTATATATGTATTTTTAATGGCATTACACAGTGAGAAAGTGTTTGTATACCTGAAACATTTGTGTTTGCTTTGGTGTCCTACATGAAAATTTAGCACTTAAGTGCATTGCTATAGTCTGGTTGTGAATTTTACAACATGACAGGAGGCTTCATATTTTGCATAAACTCTCTTTACTAACTCCACACAGCAGTAAAGAAAAGTGAAAACATTAACCAATCAAAAATGCAGTAGGAGGTATAATATTCACAGTGATGGAATAGTTTGTTCGTACGAAGGGTTCTGGCGGAGAAAAGAAGCCTTCAAGCGTTGCCTCGCTCTGTAGTGGAGTGGGCCCGGGAATATCGCCTGGATAGATGCGGATAGCAAGCCCACGATCCGAGCCAGGTTGCGGAGTGGAATGGTGTGGCAGCGAATGGCTCTGCGTAGTTCCTTCTTGATAGCTGTGATCTTTGAGGTCGGGAGCCGTAGTGTGCTGGTCTTGGAATCTATCTCGAAGCCCAGAAATTGTATCGTCTGGGCTGGGGATAATTCCGACTTTTGGAAATTCACCACGAAACCTAGGGATGTGAGGAATCGGGTGGTATACTGTGTGTGTGGCGTTAGACTGTAACTGTCTGAGGAAAACAGAAGGAGCTGAACAGCTTGTCTAAGCGAAGTGCCATATCCAAATCCTCAAAGCAAGGATCGAATGGACGCACAGCAACCGCCATTTTGCTTGTAGTGCTGTATCTTGCTCGATTTCCAGTGGCAGTGCCAGTGCTCAGTGTATCAAGGAGAGCCTCCAGAGAGTAGACCGGCTCTTTGGACCAGGGGTGGAGGAACAGGGCACTATCCAACAAGTGGTACAGCTTGGATTGCTTCGGGCGGGAGATTAGCCGCTTCTCCCTCCCTCAGGGCGCACCAGGCCGCAGATCAAACAGACTTTTCTTTGGGGACGTGTCCACACTAGGCAAGCCTCTCCAGGGCTAGAAACGCTTAGACACTTGTTTTCTTGTTTTCAAGGTTGGTGGGTCACAAACAACCCCAATATCCAGGATTAATTAAGCATAAATGCGGAGCTCTGTCAGGATACATCCAGCAGGCATGGCAGTCAGGCCCTTTTCCCTCTCCCTTTTTTAAAATATATTTTTGTAACTATAATTGGCATGCCCAAACTGTCGCCATTTCGGTTGCAACCTTACTGACTTCAAGGTTCTATCCCACGTTCACAATTATTTGTTCCCTGATGTCTCGCATTCGAGGACACGTAGGATCTATCCGCAGCATACACAGAAGGAATGCATCATTGGTGATGGCACTGTGCTGAGGCCACTATGACCATGCAGAGACTGAGTGCTTCAGCAGGGCTCTCTGCATGGTCTACCCTTGAGTAGAGTCAGCTAGACTGGTTGTCAGTCAGTCTTGCATGCATTCACTCTAGGCTGGCACACCATTTCAATGTTGTGAGATACGGATGAGGTTCTGCAGATGCTAGTTAAAGGGACACTGTAGTCACCAAAACAACTTTAGCTTAATGAAGCAGTTTTGGTGTATAGATCATGCCTCGAAAGTGTCACAGCTCAATTCTCTGAAATTTAGGAGTTAAATCACTTCTGTTTCTGTTTATGCAGCTCTAGCCACACCTCTCATGTATGTGACTGACACAGCCTGAGCCTGCATGAAACAAATTGTTTAAAATCACTTTTAATCAGATGTAACATACTTTAAATGTTTTTATCACCTGTTCTCTAAATTGAATTGTATTTCATACAGGAGGCTCCTGCAGGGTCTAGTAAGCTATTAACAGAGCAGGAGATAAGAAATCCTAAATTTAATAGAATTTCCAATAAAGGAAGTGTAAACATCAGATGCCTCTTTAGTCAAGTGTTTAGGAAGGCTGCGTAAGTCACATGCAGGGAGGTCTGACCAGGGCTGAATAAGCAAAGTGATTTAACTCTTAAATTGAGCAGTAAGACTGCAGGTGCATGATCTGTACACCAAAACTGTTAGCTAACAGCTAAAACTGTTTTGGTGACTATAGTGTCCCTTTAAATGCAATTTTTCATAAAGTTCAGCCAGCTTTAAGGGTTGGCTGAGCAGCATAGGAATTGTCTATCCCATGCAAAACTTCTTAGATGCCCCCCTACTAAGCTTGAGTATGTTTTCCTATTTCCCTCTTAGGTTACTCTCCCTAGCACACTTTACCTGCCTTTCCCCCATCTAGCCTAGGGTGTCTCTCACTATTTCCCAGTGTGTCATTGCTTAACCTATCATGTCCCTCCAATCCACCTTACTGTTTTTGTAACTTGGCAAAGCTGTCACTCTTCTCTCCTGTTCACCATAAACACTTACACACTGCATGGCTGGTAGCAGTGCCCCTAGTGGAAGAGTCAAGGCCGTGGTGTAAAGTCAAATCCTGTCTTCGGTATTATCATATGCCACCAGTCCTGGGAGGTATATGTTTTGAGGATGTAACATGGAGCTCTAATTAGTTAACCACATCACAGGGACAAATGTAAATGAATGGATAAGGAATGATGGGATGGAAGCAGGCAGTTGGTTTTGAAGTTCTCTAAACAACACAAAATTATTAAGTTTTAAACTTAATTTCAGAGCATTTTCTTCAGTGTTATGTAAAACCACACAGTCCTATACATCCCTGTGATCAGGGCCGGACTGGGAGAAAAATTCGGCCCGGGCATTTTTTTAACACAGCGGCCCACTAAAAAGGGGGCGGGGCAGAGGAGGTGTGTTTTGTCACCAATGACAGACACGCCTCCTCTCAAAGTGAGCATGTTGGTTCAATGCTCTTCCAGGGCAGACCATGCGCAGAGCTCTGCTGAAGAGCTCTAGCATGAGAAAAAAGTCCTGTATTTGTTTTGCACAGTGCAAGCAAATTTAATAACATGCTTGCACTGTGTTTCCTTGCAACTTGTCTCTGGTGTCTATAAATGGATACCAGGAGACAAAAGGCCAGGAAAGAGTATTGTGCATGTGTTTGGAGCCTGCTTGTGGTATTGCGTGTGTGTAGAGTGAACTGGTCGTGGTGTGGTATTGTGTAATAAGGTCAGTTTTAGTCGTGTTGTGTTTGTGGTGTAATGTGATGCACATGTGGCTATGGGCTGTAGAGAATGTGTGTATTGGGGATATAGCAAGTGTGTGCATACAGGCTATAGTGTGTGTGTGTTTAGGGGTGTAGAATGTGTTTGCTTACAAGGAATCTAGTGTGTGTATAGGGGATCCAGAGTGTGTATGTTAAAGGACCACTATAGTGCCAGGAAAACATACTCGTTTTCCTGGCACTATAGTGCCCTGAGGGTGCCCCTACCCTCAGGGACCCCCTCCCACCCGGCTCTGGAAAGGGGTTAAAACTTACCTTTTTCCAGCGCCGGGCGGGGAGCTCTCGTCCTCCGATCCGCCCCGTCGGCTGAATGCGCACACGCGGCAAGAGCTGCACGCGCATTCAGCCGGTCGCATAGGAAAGCATTTATAATGCTTTCCTATGGACGCTTGCATGCTCTCACTGTGATTTTCACAGTAAAAAGCACGCAAGCACCACTAGCGGCTGTCAATGAGACCGCTGCTAGAGGCTTTGGGGGAAGGCTTAACCCATTGATAAACATAGCAGTTTCTCTGAAACTGCTATGTTTATAAAACAATGGGTTAACCCTAGAAGGACCTAGCACCAAGACCACTTCATTAAGCTGAAGTGGTCTGGGTGGCTAGAGTGGTCCTTTAAGAGTGTAGTGTGTGCGTGTATACATATATATATATATATATATTTGGAAGTATTGTGTATGTTTGTGGTGCAGTGTGTTGGGGGGGGTTCTGTGTGTATGTGAGGGGTGCAGTATGTGTGTGTGAGAGTGCGGTGTGTGATGGGTGTGAGAGTGCCGTGTGTGAGTGATGGGTGTGAGAGTGCCGTGTGTGAGTGAAGGGTGTGAGAGTGCCGTGTGTGAGTGAAGGGTGTGAGAATGCTGTGTGTGAGTGATGGATGGGAGAATGCCGTGTGTGAGTGATGGGTGTGAGAATGCTGTGTGTGAGTGAAGGGTGTGAGAATGCTGTGTGTGAGTGATGGATGGGAGAATGCCGTGTGTGAGTGATGGGTGTGAGAATGCTGTGTGTGAGTGATGGATGTGAGTGTGCTGTGTGAGATGGGCATGTGAGATGGGTGTGAGAGTGCTGTGTGTGTGTGAGTGCTCTGTGAGAGTGATGGGTGTGAGAGTGCTGTGAGAGAATGCTGTGTGTGATGGGTGTGAGAGTGATGGGTGTGAGAGTGATGGGTGTGAGAGTGCTGTGTGTGATGGATGTGAGAGTGCTGTGAGAGTGTTGTGTGTGTGTGAGTGCTCTGTGAGAGTGCTGTGAGTGTGATGGGTGTGAGAGAGTGCTGTGTGTGTTAAAGTGCTGTGTGTGATGGGTGTGAGAGTGCTGTGTGAGAGAGAGTGCTGTGTGTGTGTGAGAGTGCTGTGTGTGATGGGTGTGAGAGTGCTGTGTGTGATGGGTGTGAGAGTGCTGTGTGAGAGAGAGTGCTGTGTGTGTGTGAGAGTGCTGTGTGTGATGGGTGTGAGAGAGTGCTGTGTGTGATGGGTGTGAGAGAGTGCTGGGTGTGAGAGAGTGCTGTGTGTGATGGGTGTGAGAGTGCTGTATAAATGTTATTGTGTGTATGTAGGGGGGGTAAATAATAAAAAAAAAACAGGTATTATTCCCCCCCCTCCCTTCTTACCTTTAGCCTGGGAGGGGGGGACCGGCACGCTGGGACTGGAGGCAGGGAGGCAGTGTTCCCTGGTGGTCCTCGTGGGTGAGTGAACTCCTCGCGAGATCCGGTCGTTGCCATGGCAACGCGCCGGATCTCGCGAGAGGATCCCGGCGGAGCCGCAAATTAGAGCTCCGCCGGGTCCTCTCTCCAGCCTGGCTGGCTGTCTCCCTCCCTCCCTCCCCGCCGGCGGCCGCATGTGGGCCGGTGAGGGAGATCCTTGATCTCCCCACCGGCCTGTCGTGGCAAACAGCGGGGCCGGCGCTCGGATAGTGCCGGCCCTGCATAGACCGGCAGGGGAGATCCTGGGACCTCCCCTGCCGGCCTCGGCCCCACGGACACCGCGGCCCACCGGGCATTTGCCCGGTGTGCCCGATGGCCAGTCCGGGCCTGCCTGTGATTAACTTGAATGTAATTTCAGGATGCAAAGTTTAACCAAATATATTCTCCAAGGCATATTTTATTTTGTGTGTGTTGATAATCATTGCTCTATTGAAGAAATGATGTACTAAGACACATGAGCTCAGAGATGCATCTAAATCTGTCAAGTAGTCAAAGTCTTTACCTTCTTTTCTACGACCACCTTATTCATAATGATAGCAAAAATAAGTATTGTTGAGGTTTTATATGCAATATTTCTAATGGAGCATCAGAACATTATTTTATGATCATGTCTATTTAAAATTGAAATTATATACATTGAGCAGCCACAACATTAAAACCACTGACACGTGAAGTGAAAAACATTAAAGGGACACTATAGTCACCCAGACCACTTCAGCTCAATGAAGTGGTCTGGGTGCCAGGTCCCTCATTTTTTAACCCTTCAGATGCAAACATAGCAATTTTAGAGAAACTGCTATGTTTACATTTGGGGTTAATCCAGCCTCTAGTGGCTGTCTTCCGGCATCTGCGACGCTGGATGCTAAATTCGCATCCATCGCGTAGAGCGTCCATAGGAAGGCATTGAGAAATGCTTTCCTATGGCCACTTTGAATGCGCGCGCGGCACTTGCCGTGCATGCGCATTCGACTCCACTGACGTCGGACGGGGGAGCTGACGTCGGCCGGGGAGGAGAGGTAACCAGCGCCGAGGGAGCCCGGCGCTGGAATAAGGTAAGTTGCTGAAGGGGTTTTAACCCCTTCAGCACCACTGGAGGGGGGCCATGAGGGTGGGGCCACCCTCAAAGCACTATAGTGTCAGGAAAACCGCTTTGTTTTCCTGACACTAGTGATCCTTTAATTATATTGTTACAATGGCACCTATCAAGGAGTGGGATATATTATTAATCAAGTTGACAGTCAGTTCTTGAAATTCATATGTTGAAACAGGAAAAATGGGCAAGCAAAAAGACCTGAGTGACTTTGACAAGAGCCAAATAGTGACTGCTAGATGACTGGTTAAAAGAAACTTCAAAACCGCATGTTTGTGAGGGGCTCCTGGTATGCAGTGGTTAGTACCTGACAAAAGTGGTGTAAGGAAAGACAACTCATGAACTCATAATGTGGAAATGTTAATTATGCAATATCAATAAGATCTTTTCACACCTGGAAGAACCCCAAATTATATAAAATAGTTCCTAAACAGTTTGATACTAGACTTATGGACTGTACTATGGGAGTGTAGACAACCTAACCACTTTGGCGAACTGTAGTGGTTAGGTTTCTTAGAGTGTAATTTGAAGCTTTGCATTGTCTAATTACTAATACATTTATAGATTAATACACGGTACTCCTCTTACCTGTTAGACATTTCTTGTCAGTTGCATTGAGTTAATTAGAGCCCTAGAGCACGACATGCACAAAAACTATTCAGAGAAACTGAATATTTTAACACACTTCTCTTCTCTCTGTTAGTGGATGCAAGTGCCAAGTTGTGAGGTAAGGTAGACTTAAAATGGGGGTGGCTACTTCGGGCTTCAGCAGTTGCCCATTTTTGTCATGCTAAAAAAAATGAATTTATATACCAATAGAAACAATTCAAGAGTAACAAGTAAGAAATGATCTACAACGCATGTATAACTTTCCATCAAATAATTGAAGCCTTTGCACTCAGGGAAGAAACATGTAGGGTGGGTAAAATAAAAAAAAAGTAACTTTATTAAAGAAAGAAAAAATTACAAAAATAACACCCGTATGTCACAGATACATTAGCACCTACCAACTAAAGAGGGGAGGGGAGGAGACCGGCCTCCACGGATGCTTCCTCAGCTACCAGGTGCTTTGAAATAGTTGTATTTAGTAGTTTGGGGAAGGGGCAGATTTCTGTATTCTTGAGAATACTGCAAATGTAAAGCAAAACCCCTTTATTAAATATGAATATCTTCCTGATTGTGTAGTGATCTTCAGTAAAATGTGAAACAAGTAATTGTATAGTTAAGTATCTGACCACTGATTGTGGAAACATGTCTTACTGATTTTGTATTGAGACTATCAGGGTTATTAACTAAAGTGAGAATTCAAAGAGAATTTCAAATTTAAGACCAGAGTAGCCAAACTGAAAGCATTGCTAACCTAGAGAATCTTTCCAGTTATGCAAGTCTGGCTTTAAAGGAAACCTATAACCACTTATCTTGGCCTTCCGCTCCTCTGCCGCAATCTCATTAGAGAGGCCCAACAATGCTCCTCCTGCTCTTCCCCAACTTGCCCTGCCTGGGGCATTTTTAAACATTTTTTTTCTCCCAATTAAAACTGCTAGCACAATGTATAGATTTAATTTATTGTTCTTTGTAAAGAGCTAAAGTTGTTTTGGACACTACAAGAGCTTTTTAAATACAAAACATTTTTGTATGAATTTTCTCAAGTTAAATCCAGTGCGGTTTCTTTTATTTTACATTATGCATCAGGTGTATAGGCTGATGCTTAGAAGAGCCTTGCAGGCAGTTGTTAAATGTATTTCATATTGATCATCTGCCTGTATGCCCTGCCAGGATCTTTTATGTCTCGACCTCATTACCATTATACATGGAATTAAACATTATCTGTATCTGACCCTGCTGGATACTTTTACATTATTAATAGTGACATATGCCTTTTATAATATTTAATTATTTCAAATGTATGTGACATATGTCGTCACTTTATAATAGCACACTTGTGGCATTCAAATAATAGAATATAGTTTTGTTAAATAATATATTTTTCTTTCACTAAAGACATATGTTCTTTAAGATCGCTAGAAATAATACGTTTTATTTGTGTGGAGCAAGGAAGTAGGAATATAATATTTTTCAATTGCCAGGACAGACCATTGGGATACTGACACTAAAAATAAAATGCATAATGCATATGTCATCACTAACGAAAAAAAGAAATCAAACCAATTATTCCAAAAAGCTCATAATTGTGTGCATTTAAAATAAAGGCAAGTAAAATTATTACACAATCCCTCGCAATAATTTTTCTGCTCTACTGAATTGATGAAACTGTGCATACATAACTACGCTTCGAATATTAAAAGCCTGAATTTAGAAGTAAATAGGCTTTGAATTCTGTTACTGAATTAATTATTGTATAGTAAAACAATAAATATGATAGCAACTTAATAAAAAAAATAATATACTAATACCAGAGTAAGTAGTGAAGAAAAAATAATCTTTATTGAAATGATCACAAATTAACTTTTATAAAAACAATATCAATCATGGTTAAAAAATATATTGAAAACAAGGCGCTTTGATCATTTCAGTCCAGTCCAGCAAGTATAGCAACAGTACTAAATAGATACATATTATAGAGCAGCCTTTAACCCCTTAAGGACACATGATGGAAATATTCCGTCATGATTCCCTTTTATTCCAGAAGTTGTGTCCTTAAGGGGTTAAAGGGACACTATAGACAACCAGACCACTTCATCTCAATGAAGGGGTCTGGGTGAAGTGTCCCAAGTTCCCTTAGCCCTGTAATATATAACATTGCAGTTTCAGAGAACTCAGGTTAGGACTGCCTCTAGTGGATGTCTCTTAGACAGCCACTAGAGGTCCTTCCAGCATTTACACTGATTTTAACTACATTAAATGATGCTGGATGTCCTCACGCTTTGCATGGATGTCCAGCATCTTCAATTCTCCCAATCAATGCTTTCCTATGGGGAAATAGCTGACGCTGGATGTCCTCATGCAGAATGTTACCGGACTAAAAGGTCAGTTAGGATCCAGGAATCACCTCTGTTAGGATCCAGGAATAACCTCCAGTGGTTGCAATGTTTTACATTGCAGCACTAAGTACAATAGGAACACTGTACCCAGAACACTGCAATGAGCTGAAGTGGTCTGGGTACCTATAGCGTCCCTTTAATTTGTAAAAGTGTCAATTTCTATTTACATATTCTTCATAATAAAGCTCTTCTGCAAAATAAGTGCCAACTCCCATCACCTTTAGTCCTGCAAGTGTAATTATTGCAGTTTTTATAAACTGCGATAATTACCTTGCAGGGATAAATCCTCCTCTAGTGGCTGTCTACCAGACAGCCACTAGAGGGACTTCCGGGTTCTTAGATGACTTTTGGTCATGTAAACGACGCTGGACGTCCTCACTAGTGATGTCGCTGGCGAATAGTTCCTGGCGAACATAGCGTGTTCGGTCCGCCCCCTATTAATTTACTAATACTAAGTAAAAATTACTTAGTATTAGTAAATTGTGCCCCTACTCGCAATACCGCGAGTAGGGGCATGTCTATTAAACAGTGAGCAGCCTGTGGCTGCTCACTGTTTTAAAAAAAAACAAGGGTAGGGGGGGACCTATTGTCCTCCCCCCGGCCCCCACCCCTGAGCGGTGGGTGGGGGCCCTAAAAATACCAATAAGGGGCCTATTGTCCCCTCCCAGCCCCCACCCCTGAGCGGTGGGTGGGGGCCCTAAAATGAACAATAAGGGGGGAACCTATTGTCCCCCCCCGGCCCCCACCCCTGAGCGGTGGGTGGGGGCCCTAAAATGAACAATAAGGGGAGGACCTATTGTCCCCCCCGCCCCCACCCCTGCGCGGCGGGTGGGGGCCATATTGATAATGAGGGGGGGGGACCTAATGCCCCCCCCCCGGCCCCCACCCCTGCGCGGTGGGGGCCATATTGATAATGGGGGAGGACCTACTGCCCACCCCGGCCCCCACCCCTGCACGGCGGGTGGTGGCCATATTGATAATGAGGGGGGGACCTACTGCCCCCCCCGTTCCCCACCCCTGCGCGGCGGGTGGGGGCCAAATTGATAATGAGGGGAGACCTACTGCCCCCCCCCGGCTCCCACCCCTGGGCGGCGGGTGGGAGCCATAAAGATAATGAGGGGGGGACACACCTACTGTCCTCCCCCCCGGCCCCCACCCCTGGGCGGCGGCTGGGGGCCACAAAGATAATGAGGGGGGGACCTACTATCCTCCCCCCCGGCCCCCACCCCTGGGCGGCGGGTGGGGGCCACAAAGATAATGGGGGGGCCCTAAGTAAATTCCCCCCCCCAAGGTGACATGGGGTCCCCAAGCCCCTAGTCACCCCCCCAAATAAAAAGTCCCTACCTACCCCCCTCACCCTAAAAAATAGGTGAGGGGGGAATAAAATAACTAACCTGTAAAATAAAAGTAAACTTACCATTCGACGTCTTCTTTTTTTCTCAAATCTTCATTTTTCAGCCCCCAAAAAGTCAGTAGGTCCCCCCCCCTCATTATCTTTGTGGCCCCCACCCATCGCCCAGGGGTGGGGGCCAGGGGGGGAGGACAGTAGGTCACCCCCCCTCATTAGTCTTTATAGCCCCCACCCGCCGCCCAGGGGTGGGGGCCGGGGGGGGAGGACAGTAGGTCCCCCCCTCATTATCTTTATGGCCCCCGCCCGCCGCCCAGGGGTGGGGGCTGGAGGGGGGGTGGACAGTAGGTCCCACACCCCATTATCAATATGGCCCCCACCCGCTGCGCAGGGGTGGGGGCCGGGGGGGGCAGTAGGTCCCCCCCTCATTATCAATATGGCCCCCACCCGCCGCGCAGGGGTGGGGGCCGGGGGGTGGGCAGTAGGTCCCCCCCCCTCATTGTCAATATGGCCCCCACCCGCCGCGCAGGGGTGGGGGCGGGGGGGACAATAGGTCCCCCCCTTATTTTTCATTTTAGGGCCCCAACCCACCCCTCAGGGGTGGGGGCCGGGGGGGACAATAGGTCCCCCCTTATTTTTCATTTTAGGGCCCCCACCCACCGCTCAGGGGTGGGGGCCAGGGGGGGACAATAGGTCCCCCCCTTATTGTTATTAGGGCCGCGGGGGGGGACAATAGGTCCCCCCCTTATTGTTATTAGGGCCCCCACCCACCACTCATTATCTTTATGGCCCCCACCCGCCGCCCAGGTCTCCTCCCCCCCCTTCAACCAGTAAGAGTCCCTGTGGAAGTTCTCGAAAATTCACGTTCGCGACATCACTAGTCCTCACGCTATACACGAGGACCTCCAGAGTCGCCGGAATCCCCATAGGAAAGCATTGAATAATGCTTTCCTATGGTAAGGTCTAAGGCGTGCGGCCATTGCTGCGCATGCACATTAGGTCTCCCCACCGGTGGACGTTGGTGGGGGAGGAGCGTGGGCAGAGCCTGACCCAGCTCTGAGGGACATTGTCGCTGGATTCAGGTAAGAGTTTAAAAGGGTTTTAACCCTTCCAGCGACGTGGGATGGGGCGAGAGAGAGGGGGGCACTGCAGGATTCTCTAGTGCCAGGAAAATGGGATTGTTTTCCTGGCACTAGAGAATCCCTTTAAGTAGCAACAGTTGGAAACTATTTGTCACTTCTGGTGAAATTGTAGTAGCAGTAGTAGTTGTAGCTCTTAAACCGTCACTAATTGTGAAAAGCAGCAACAGACACTGAAACAAGTAGTAAATGGCTGACCAGTAAAATGGAGCAACAACAAGCCTATAGTCTTTAGGAAAGCAGCATGCACAGAAATCCTTTGCTTTAAAATATTTAATTGTTTATTTCCTAAAAAGTGCAATATTTTAGCATTTTGATGTCTTTCCTTCCAAATACAAATTAAACTGTAATTGTCTCCTCTGGTATTAAAGGACCACTACAGTGCCAGGAAAACATACATGCCCCCACTCTCAGGGTCCCCTCCCGCCGGGCTGAAGGGGGAGGAAGGGGTTAATCCCTTTCCTTTTTTCCAGCGACGGGCTCCCTCTGCACTGGGGAATCTCCTCCTTCTTCTGCTGTCATCGGCTGAATGCGCATGCGCGGCCAGAGCCGCGCGTGCATTCAGCCAGTCCATAGGAAAGCATTCTCAATGCTTTCCTATGGACGCTGGCGTCTTCTCACTGTGAAAATCAATGTGTCAATGAGACAGCCACTAGAGGCTGGATTAACCCATTTGTAAACATAGCAGTTTCTCTGAAACTGCTATGTTTATAGCAGGCAGGGTTAATCCTAGATGGACCTGGCACCCAGACCACTTCATTAAGCTGAAGTGCTCTGGGTGCCTATAGTGGTCCTTTAAAGTTACACATAGATAACTAAAAATACAAATATGCAAACCAATATTCAAACTTCCTTCCTCAACATCTCCAACAAACATGAAAATGTCAGCTGGAAATTGTGAACTTGCAATGAAATTCTATGCCGAATAGTCAAATTGTAAATATTCTTAAATCCAGCTATTTTTCTGGTTCAGTAATTTTGGCCTATACTGTGCAATTCCCTTGTCAGTTTTCTGGAGTTTTAGCTGATCTTTACTCCTATTACAGTCTGAATCTGAGTAAACACAGCTTCCACTGACTAAAGTGGAACAAAGATTGTAACTAGGCCAGTGATAATTATATTTTCAGATATTAAAACCTCACCAGTAATTTATTCTTTATGAGCTATTTATGTGAAGCCCTAATTTTTGACTTATATAGATAGAAATAACTAAAATGAAGTCAGAAAGACGATGGAGATTAAAGGGATATTATGGGATAGACACCGTTACAATTAAAGTTGTTTTTTTACTAGCTCATTCTTTTTAGAATACCTTTTTACACGTGTTTAACTTTTAGGCTACCACAAGATCAGTCAGTCACACACATATCTAACAAGCGCCTCAAACAGATTTTCTGTTTTTTTTTCAGATCAACAGCAAATCTCTAGTGACAGAACTTCTGGGCATGCATGCCGAGTGGGCCCATCAGGTGACCCAATCAGTAAGGGCCACCCGATGGCAAAGTAATCTCATGGGGCTGGTCAGTGCTGCCGTTCTTTAGTAGCGCGACCAGGCACCTTTAATGATGTCAACGCTGGGAACCCTAGTCAAATTCTTGCACTGGGGCCCTGTGTACTACTGCCACTGAGTCTCTCATACAGATAATTATTAAATTTGGCATTCGTTTTCGGACAAACACGAAAAATTTCAGAAACTCGATGCCCCCTGTGGGAGAGTTGAAATCGGCGCTGGAAGCAACTTTGGGGTTAAGCCATTCGAGAATGGTTTAACCCCTTGAGGTAATGGGGCCTCCTGGCAACATAACAACTTCATTTAAATTAAGATGTTATCGTGTCAGGATTGTTCCATTAAAAATGTGTTGTTAATGTTGTGGCTGATCAATGGAAATAGTTCACTGATCAGCCACTTAAATAGTTCACTGATCAGTACTTTAAATAGTTAAACACACAGGTAGATGCCAACACTTTCATTCACTCCTTTACTATCTCTTTTAACTCATGCTCAATGACCATCCTTAGTGTTTAAAGGAGCACTATAGGGCCAGGAGCACAAACATGTATTCCTGAACCTATAGGGTTAAAACCACCATCTAGCCCCCCTGTCACCCTCATGCCTCCCTAAAAATAGTAAAATCTTACTTGTATTCAAGCCTGAAGCTGCATGCTTTGTCCCTGTTTCCTTTAGACATGCCCACTGCCTGCTGGCATCAGCAGAAGTGGTGGCCTGATCCAATCACAATGCTTCCCCATAGGATTGGCTGAGACTGACAAAGAGGCAGATCAGGGGCAGAGCCAGCACAATTCAAATACAGCCTTGGCCAATCAGCATCTCCTCATAGAGATGAATTGAATCAATACATCTCTATGAGGAAAGTTTAGTGTCTTCATGCAGAGGGTGGAGACACTGAATGTTTGGATGCATTTTAGGCAGCCATGACCCAGGAAAGATCTCTAACAGCCATCTAAGGAGTGTCCAGTGAAGTTATCACTAGGCTGTAATGTAAACACTGTAAAGACAGTGTTTACAGCAAAAACACTGAAGGTAATAATTCTACTCACCAGAATAAATTCAATAAGCTGTAGTTGTGCTGGTGACTAAAGTGTCCCTTTAATAGGAAAGCAAAGGGGTGAAGAGCTGTCCAGTAACACCTGGAGGTTGTTGGACATACTCTTATATTCCAGCACATGCTATCTACACTATTTTGAATGAAGAATTATAGTTAGGTCTGGACATAGCAACAGTTTGGTACATTCCAAATCAACAGTTTGGTACATTCTGTGGGGGGAAAAAAGAATGTATTGGTGAGCTCTGCAACACATCCATGAAACACAACAGTGGTAGATGATCATAGGCTCCTTTCCATGGTAAGATCCAGCCAAGTGAAGGACACTCTCCAGGAGGTAAACATCAAAATCCAAATCTACCATAAAGAGAATACTTCACAAGAGCAAATATTTTTGTTCAACCCCTTGAATTAAAGCTAATGTCTGCAATTCACTTGCATCTCTGTTGTTTCATTTCAAATCCATTGTGATGGCACACAGAGTCAAAATAATGATAATTGTGTTAATGTCCAAATATTTCTGGACTGAAACATGTGCAGAAAAGGATTTTGCGAAATATCAATCTCAATACTGCGCTGTTGTTTCAGAATGCTGGCACTAAACTTTATCTTCCTAATACTGGATTTGATGAAAGAGATCACATAGTCTCCCCCATCAAGGTACCACCCTACGTATACCCAGTTGGCCTACACTTACATACATTCCTGCTTACAACATCTTTCATAAGTGTGGCGGACTACCTGGTACTCCGATTGGGTACCTCCGCCAAGCTTGCTTTCTAGCTGGAACTGGGAGCACTTCAGCCCCCAGTCCCGGATCTTGACTGGGGCTTATCTGGAGTATCCCATGTTGGAACAGGGTCCTGTGCTACTGGTCCAAGTGATCAAGCTCTCCTGCAGAGTGTACAGCTGTATAGCTGTCTCACCCAAACACTAGCCAAGTCTTAGTGAAGGGTGAAGTAGAACTGGTTTTATTGAACACCACACAGATATATATATATATATATGAGTAATCACAACAGGGGGTCTTCAAACAAAACAATACAAGTCAGTCCCTGGAGTCTTGGTGTCTAGGACAGAATTAGGCCAAAAGTCCATAATTGAATAACCTGCCTGACACCAAAATTGAAATCAATTGCACAATAGCTATTGTATAATAAACAAATTATCTTCCCTTCTGTTTTACTTTCTATACACACAGACACGCTAACACAATTATCTTCCATAGTAAATTATACTCCTAAAATACGTATAATACTATACAGCAGATGAAAGGGATCTCTGGAACAATGCCCTTCTGGGAAAACAAAAAGGAATGGGAGGGGGGCAGGAGAATAACTAAAAACAAATACACTACACACCACTGTACCTATAATGGGCACAGGGTGACTAAAACATAGGAGTAATCTGGGGACCTACATAAAGTGTCCATCTTCAGTCCCCAGTGATGGTGACAAGAGCCACAATGAGATTATAATTTCTTTGAGATTATATGAGAATAACTTCTACATCATGAAAATCCTGTGAGATTATGTGAGTAGTAGTTACATTGTAGAAGAGCAAGATAAAATTCTATCCAAAACATTGGAGAATTAATAATGTTTTATAAAAATAATAATTTATTTAGGGTTTATATGCAAGAAGACCAGAGGTAGCAGCAAATTATAACACTGCAGAAGACCTGTCTGGCATACATCGAATAGATGCGAAAAGCCTAAAATTCTTGGACAGGTCTGTAGCCTGGGGAAGAAGAGAGTTAAACATTGAAATGCAGAATTCTACACACACACACAAAAAAATGCATTTGGTATTTATGACAAGATCTGTTAAGTATGACTCCAGTGACAAATGCCACCCATATTATAGAGAACTTTTTCTGTAAAGATTAAACTTTTTTACTTATCTATGTGTGTCTCAATTCATCATTTCGTGCTTTACATAATATGTGTAGATGTATGGTATATCCTTTCATTGCCAATGTCCTTGAATGTGGAAGCAGCATTACCTTATCTTACTTGCCAATGTAGTCATTTTTCAAGAAACTTATATCGAACTTAAAAATGGGAACTTTATAGTTGACTGATAAAGATGTCAGCAATCCAGGTATATTGGTAAAAGAGATTTCTTTCATGCTATTTCTTGTTGTCAAGTTGTACATATTAGACTTGTCTGGTGTTTTTTGACATTAAAGGAACACTTCAGATCCATAAAGCACTTTAGCTTGCTGAATGCTTTATGTGTGAAGCAGGACCGGTGCAACCATAAGGCGGCACAGGCAGCTGCCTAGGGCGTACTGGCCCTAGGGGCACAATCTCTTTTTGACCGACAGGAGGGGAGGTCACATCACAGTGCCCCCCTCCTGCCAGTCACTTCTTACTGAGAGCAACAAACAGCTTCCTGCAAGACCGGGTAGAGGATACAGACCATCCGCTACCACAGCCCGCCCGGCCATGCTACATGGAGGTATGCAGGAGGAAAACGGGAACAGACCACAAAGGGATTGGGTGAGTGGAAAAGACACACACAAAAAGAGGCTGGAAGGGAATGTAAGAGAGACAGAAATAGAAACAGATCGGGCTTGGGTGAGGAAGAGACACACAGAGAGGCTGTGGGGAAGAGAAGGAGACACCCTTGGCGGGGATCTGAGAGAAGGTAAAGAATAAGACACACATGAAGTGGCTGGGGAGATAAGGAGACACGCTGAGAAGCTAGGGGAGTAAGAGACACGCAGAGAGGCTGGGAAGGGGGTAGAGAGACACACAGAGGGGCTGTGGGTAAAGAAATACAGAGTGGGGCTGGGGAAAATAGATAGAGAGGGTGTGAAGAGAAAGAGGCACACAAAAGGGCTTGACTGGGAGAAAGATACATACAGATGGGATGGGGAAAAAGAGACACATGGGCTAGGAAAGGAAAAATAGAGACACACAAATGTGATGGGGGAGAGAAACACAGAGGCGCTGTGGGGCAGAGAGAAGGTGCTGGGGGAAGAGACAAAGAGGGGACAGAAAAGAGAGACAGAGACCCACAAAATGGGAAAGGGGAAGAGATACACAAAAGGAACTTGGGGAAGAAAGAGACACAAAGAAATGCTGGATAAGGGGAACAAGAGACACGCAGAGGGGCTGTGAGGATAGAGACACAGAGCAGCGGGTGGAATGAGACACACAAAGGGTCTTGCGGCTGAGAAAGAAACGCACAGATGGATTGGGGAGAGGGAAAAAGATACACACAGGTGGCTGGGAGGGGCAGAGACAAGGTGCTGGGGGAAGTGGCATACAAAGGGGCTAAGAAAGGGGAGAAAGACACGCAAAAGGAGCTGGGGGAACAGAAGTACAGAGGAGCTGGAGAAGGGAAAAAAGAGACTTACAAGGGGGCTTGGAGCAAGTAAGAGACACACAAAGGGGATGTTAGAGACTCACAGAGGGTAAAATGGGAGATAAAATATACTAAAATAGATAAGAATAGTAAGTGGTACCGGTGTAGCGCTTATGTGCAAAATTGAATATGAAAGGAAGTTTTACCCAATTTTCTTCTATGTTAGTCAATTATTTCTTGTTAACCTTAAGGTAAAACAGAGAAAAAATACATAACATAGTGCAGATTGTATGTAAATATATAAAAATTGATTTAAAACAAAAGCCAAATGGCAACTCACAATTTTCTGAGCTATAAATCTAGCTCAGAATTTTGGTGCTTTAGGATCCGTATAGGCGACCCTCTCCCTTCTTCTCCTTTCTTTAGTCCAGTCCTATATGGATACAGGAGGGGGTATATAGTGTAGTATAGTTGATGTTATTATGGGTATATAAAAGTGATAAATGAGGTACTCACAAACCCAGAGCCAGTCTATAGGCTCACTTCAGTGCGCATATGTGGTTTTAGGACCACACTCCTTCTTTATATTATATAACAGCTGTTTCCACACAGGAAGAAAGGTATTTAAAGCAGGAAAAGAAGTCCAAGGATACATCACTGAATTTAACCAGCTGAAGAAGCCACCTGGCGAAACGCGTTCTGGGAAGAAAAGTGAGCACTGAAAACTCCTTTTTTTGGACTTTACTGGACTCTACTAAGCCTTATAAGTGTTTTATTTATTTTTTATATATATTTCTAATAGAATTTTTTATAATGTGTACAAATTTTTTATAATAAATATACATACATTTTGATACACTTATGGCTTTTTTCCTGCTAATATAAAGAAGGAGTGTGGTCCTAAAACCACATATGCGCACTGAAGTGAGCCTATAGACTGGCTCTGGGTTTGTGAGTACCTCATTTATTACTTTTACACACCCATAATAACATCAACTATACTACACTATATACCCCCTCCTGTATCCATATAGGACTGGACTAAAGAAAGGAGAAGAAGGGAGAGGGTCGCCTATACGGATCCTAAAGCATCAAAATTCTGAGCTAGATTTATAGCTCAGAAAATTGTGAGTTGCCA
>OW240921.1:45542160-45581084 GCA_933207985.1 Pelobates cultripes
AAGGTAAAACAGAGAAAAAATACATAACATAGTGCAGATTGTATGTAAATATATAAAAATTGATTTAAAACAAAAGCCAAATGGCAACTCACAATTTTCTGAGCTATAAATCTAGCTCAGAATTTTGGTGCTTTAGGATCCGTATAGGCGACCCTCTCCCTTCTTCTCCTTTCTTTAGTCCAGTCCTATATGGATACAGGAGGGGGTATATAGTGTAGTATAGTTGATGTTATTATGGGTATATAAAAGTGATAAATGAGGTACTCACAAACCCAGAGCCAGTCTATAGGCTCACTTCAATGCGCATATGTGGTTTTAGGACCACACTCCTTCTTTATATTAGCAGGAAAAAAGCCATAAGTGTATCAAAATGTATGTATATTTATTATAAATTTTTTTTACACATTATAAAAAATATATATAAAAAAATAAATAGAAACACTTATAAGGCTTAATAGAGTCCAGTAAAGTCCAAAAAAAGGAGTTTCAGTGCTCACTTTTCTTTCCAGAACGCGTTTCGCCAGGTGGCTTCTTCAGCTGGTTAAATTCAGTGATGTCACTGAATCACTGAATTTAACCAGCTGAAGAAGCCACCTGGCGAAACGCGTTCTGGAAAGAAAAGTGAGCACTGAAACTCCTTTTTTTGGACTTTACTGGACTCTATTAAGCCTTATAAGTGTTTCTATTTATTTTTTTATATATATTTTTTATAATGTGTAAAAAAAATTTATAATAAATATACATACATTTTGATACACTTATGGCTTTTTTCCTGCTAATATAAAGAAGGAGTGTGGTCCTAAAACCACATATGCGCATTGAAGTGAGCCTATAGACTGGCTCTGGGTTTGTGAGTACCTCATTTATCACTTTTATATACCCATAATAACATCAACTATACTACACTATATACCCCCTCCTGTATCCATATAGGACTGGACTAAAGAAAGGAGAAGAAGGGAGAGGGTCGCCTATACGGATCCTAAAGCACCAAAATTCTGAGCTAGATTTATAGCTCAGAAAATTGTGAGTTGCCATTTGGCTTTTGTTTTAAATCAATTTTTATATATTTACATACAATCTGCACTATGTTATGTATTTTTTCTCTGTTTTACCTTAAGGTTAATAAGAAATAATTGACTAACATAGAAGAAAATTGGGTAAAACTTCCTTTCATATTCAATTTTGCACATAAGCGCTACACCGGTACCACTTACTATTCTCTATCACTCTGTAAAAGATTTTCACGGTGGTTAGCAGCTGTTTAGATTATATATAATTTTAAGATTTTATACTCAAATAGCGCTTATACTTCCTTGTTTTGTAAAATAGATAAGACTATAAAAAGAAATGATAAGAAATACAAAAGGGTGTAAGAAATTCAAAACACTGGTTAAAAGAAACACAGACGAAGATGATTTTTTTTTTGTGGAGTTGTGTGTGTGTGTGTGACAAAATGCATCTTCGTCTGTGCAGCCAAAAGTCCCCAGCCTTGGTGTTAAGAGTTAGTCCTCTTTTTTTCTGTTTTACAAAAAGTGCAGATTTTAATAGAAATGTACATTTTTACAAATTAAATGTGTTACACCTCCCTGGCTATCAATCCGACAACTGGTTCAGTTACTTCCTGGTTTGTTTAGTTCAGTGAATCTAAACTAAAGAGGCAGGCAATTGCCCAAAACACCTGCCTTGCAAAGACCTCATTGAGTTGCATTGGAAAGTCTATGATTGGACAGCAACAGAAGGTCTGGACTGGGTTAGAAGAGTGAGGTTTGCAAAGGCTGCAGACAAGAGATTTGCAGCTTTTGCAAGCTGCTTTTGTATATATCCCTAATTAAAAAACGAATCATTAAAAGCATGCATGATTTCATTGGAGGTATATCTACTAAATTAAAGAAAAACATGTTACCTGCGCTGTCTCCTTAATCCCTATGTATTTTTAAACAAATGGAGGTTTTTAGTTACCTCCAATGGCCATGAGAGGATAAGCCCGCCTGCCAACATCAAGGCAGATCCCCCCAGGTGGGTCCTAACTCTAACCATTCACCTTGCTTCCTTGAGCTTCTGGCAAAGATCTCTAATGAGAAAGAAAGGGGTATTTTTTTTATATACACCCCTATATATTATTAACCCTTAATAGGGAACACATGGGATGGGTGGCTGCTTACAAAAAATGGATACAAATGCAGAAAGATAAGTCCTTTAATAATATATAGGAGTGTAAATAAAAAATACCCCTTTTTGTCTCATTAGAGATCTTTGCCAGAAGCTCAAGGAAGCAAGGTAAATGGTTAGAGTTAGGACCCACCTGGGGGGGTCTGCCTTGACGTTGGCAGGTGGGCTTATCCTCTCATGGCCATTGGAGGTAACTAAAAAACCTCCATTTGTTTTAAAATACATAGGGATTAAGGAGAGCGCGCAGGTAACTTGTTTTTCTTTGGTTTTTACTATATATTGTGGCTCATGTGTACTGTAGTCATTGCTGCCGCCCCAACAAGAGTGTATGAATGTATTCTTAAAGGAGCACTTCAAACCCCGTCTTTGTAATGCATATTATTGATACAATATGCAAAACAACCAATCTAAAATAATATACAATAAAAAGGTTACTAAAATCTGAAGTTGTCAAATTTAGACAAGACAAGATTATTTAAGGAATTGATCAATCAAGCAGCTCCAATTATATTTGCCACTTTTCAAAGTGCTGACTTTATCCCATAGATCTGTGCACCACATGAATTTATGGGCAATACAGGTGATTCTAGTAGTGTTAGTTCAGTTATAGCATTTTTACTTATGAATTCTGCTTAACTGTAACTCCCAGAAACCTTTGCTTCCATATGTTTCCTGATGACAGGAACATGAGTGTTATTGGAGAAACACTGGTTTTAAAGGGAGGAACAGAAACAGCTGTGACTTTGTGTTCACAGTAATCAGCAAGAAGTAAGTATTTGAGAACGGAGGAGGTGGGATTAAAAAATCAAATGCTGCAAAAGATGTATTTTTGTTTTCATGCAAAAATACGTCTTAGTATTTAGGCTAAAATTTAGAATGAATTATTATGTATTATTTATTTATTGTTCTCTTCCTCCTATTTACTATATTGGTTCACATAGCCCTATCCCCATACTTCTAACATACTGTCGTTCCAAAAGAGCCCAAAAAACTGATTTAGTATATTAAGAAAACCTTTATATTATTTATCTGTTTTCTGGAAGCATTAAGACAAACATCATAATTTAATTTAAATGTTTGTTATATTTAAAAGAACTGAATGGGCACCATAACAACATCATTGTAATGAAGTAATTATGGTGCCTAGAGTTGTTATGGCACTTTCTTACCTGAAGGGATTAAAGTGTTCTTGACCGGTTTACACCAAAGGTTGCTCTATAGTGCCAAATCTCCCTGTACCCAGTGACATCCAGTTTCTCCACTGCAGTTTGAGGAAGCGCAGAGTGCTGCCGACAGGGGCACCTCTGATTGGCTTAGAGTGGTCAGCTGATGCTCTGAGCCAGTGGTTCCCAACCTGTGGTATGCGTACCCTCAGGGGTGTATTCCAGTTCCCCCAGGGGTACGCAAAACCACCCTGTAATGGCAGAGGTGCAGCTGCACTGCACAGGTTGGAAACGGATGTGCCATCAGGAACCCGGTAGTGAGCTGCAGTGCTTAACAGTGAGACTGGGATCCTTCTTATCCACAGGGACAGCTGGGAGGAATCGAGATCTGGTCACTTCTTCCCAGTTCATTCAACCCAGCTGGTTGGGGAGGCGTTGAGGGGGAGGGGCTTAAAAGGAGGATGCCCCTAACTCCCAACAGCTACAGCCAGCAGAAACTACCCTTCTTGTAGCAGAGCGCTAGTCTAGCAGGGACTTTTCTCCGCTGGTTTTCTCCAAGATGACTCAGGAACAAGGTAAATACAGCAAGGCAAAACAAGATTCTCCCAACACCTCCCCAGTAACTGGACAACACTTAGTTTAGGGGGGATAACTGAAGGTTTAATGCACCACCCAGGTGGATCTTTTGGGGCACCAAGATACAAAGTTCACAGACCAATGAAACAGGGTTATACATAGAGACACTCCCATACAGTATGTACAAGCCCTCCCCTCTGTCTGGTAGATAATTTAGGTAGATAATGTAATAACTCAATGTTCTCCAGTCAGGAAAAACCACATACTTCACATTTTCCAGACATACCCCAAAAACATTACATATCCCCATAAATGGCACATTCCTGGATAGCTCTGATCTGGGTGAACAACATATCCAAAAATCACCCAGATCAGAGCCGCATAGAACGTTCATATGGTTGCGGTTTGGGAAGGTGTGAATGGAGTTAATGAGCGGCACACTCCATAGCTGGGTGGTCTGCCTTTCGGTAGTTTGTTCGGTTGTTATACAAAACCGTGGGAACCACTTAAGGGAATGGATTTTGACGAACGGCCAGGCGAAACAGGGGAAAACTTAGGTTACAAAGCCAGGGGAGTAAGTCTCGCACAATTAGGGTTACTTTCTTACACAGGGGGTCAAGGAGAGGGAAAACAAAGGGGATACGGACAGCCCAGAGCTGGTATAAATTAGGATAGCAGGGTCCATTCTGCTACACTTCTGCTCTCAAAAAGGTAGGAAACTAGAGGGTGGCTAAAACTTTGACCCGTATAAATGTGTTTTTGTGTGTCTGTATGTGGATGTATGTAGTGTCTGTATCTGTATGTCTATCTGTGTGTCTTTGTTTGTATCTGTATGTGTGTCAGTGTATATCTGTGTGTGTTATTGTTTGTATGTGTGTATTTGTATGTGTATCAGTGTCTGTATCTGTACATGTGCCAGTTTGTATCTGTGTATCTGTCTGTGTCATTGTTTGTATCTCTATTCATGTTTGTGTATTTTTATGTGCCAGTGTGTGTCTGTATCTGTCTGTGTGTCATTGTTTGTATCTTAGCATCTGTGTGTTTGTCAGGGTCTGTATCTGTATATCTGTGTGTTTGTCAGGGTCTGTATGTCTGTGTATCTGTGTGTGTCATTGTATGTATCTGTGTATCTGTATGTGTGCAAGTGTCTGTATCTGTATCTGTGTATCTGTAAATTTGTCATTGTTTGTATCTTAGCATCTGTGTCTGTGTCTGTGTGTGTATCTGTATTTGTGTCAGTGTTTGTATCTGTAGGTCTGGGTATCTGTGTGTGCCACTGTCTGTATCTTTTGGGTGGAATCAGTCTAATATATAAATTATTTGGTTCTCTCTGTAATGAGCTAAAACCAGCTTGAGAAATGAGTGTAGACCTACCAAAGCACAAGCTATTTGAGTATTCTCTTGCATCCTGTTTTTTGGTTTTTTTGGCTCTTCCTAAGGCTTGAAATGTATAACTACTGGTTTGTTTCTACCTAATTACCTCAAACTCTACATTTCAATATAATCCTAGAATCACAATTTGAACTATTATTTATCCTGTTCTGAAACCTTCCATAAACCTGTTCATTGCCTTTATACAGGGCCAGATTAAGATCCCAGTGGGTCTGGTGCTGACAATTATGATGGGCCTAATTACAAAATCTTATTGACCAAAAACACCAAAACAGTCTTACCTCCTAAGCGTCATGTATCTGAAGGAGATGGTGCTGGAGGGAAACTCATAGGATGCAGCTATGAGAAAACACATACCCTATGCTAATCTCATGCTTTCATCATTCAAGTAAACCCATACCCCCTAACAGAAGTGTCCAGTAAAGCAGGAAGTCTATGGATGGGGTAAGCGGTTGGCTCACTGACACAAATCACATAACCATTCAGCCAAAAGGGGCGAACATACACAAAAAGGGGGCATGTCTGTGTCCCTATGTCTCCCAGTCCCTTAGTGTCTGTGTCCCTATGTCTCCCAGTGTCCCCATGTCACTAGGATACTAGGGGACGTTGAGAGACATTGGGACACTGGGAGACATGGGGACACTGAGATACTAGGGAACACTGGAAGACCTGGGGACACTGAGAGACCTGGGGACACTGGGAGACATGGGGAAATTGGGGGACTTTGAGACATGAGGGGACACTGGAAGACATGGGGCACTGAAAAACTGTAATACATGGGGGACACTGTGATATATAGGGGACACTGGAGACTTGATAAAGACCTGGGTACAGGTCAAAACATTGCAGTGTCCAATAAACCTGCTTAAATCGATCACAGTGAGTGCCTGAGATTTTTTTATTTTATACTAGGGGAAACTGAGACACTTGGGGCACTGTGAGACATGCGGACACTGGGAGACTAGGGGATTCTGAGAGACCAGGGGACAATGAGACACTAAGGACACAGATAGACACTAGGGACACTGGGACACTGGAGACTTGATAAAGACCTGGGTACAGTTTGAAACGTAGTGAAACACAGTGTCCAATAAACCTGCTTAAATCTATCACAGTGAGTGCCTGAGATTTTTTCTTTTACACTAGGGGACACTGAGACACTAGGAGACATGGGGACACTGGGAGACATTGGGACACAGACACTGGGAGACTAGGAAACACTGAGACACTAGGGACACATGCACACTATGGACACTGAGAGACACCAGGGACACTGGGAGACATGGGGATACTGAGATACTAGGAACACTGGCTGGGAGACATGGGGACACTGGGAGTGCCCCATATCTCCCAAGTCTCAAAGTCACTCAGTGTCCCCGTGTCTCCCTGTGTCCCCCCAGTGTCTCCATATCTCTCAGTGTCTCCTAGTGTCTCAGTGTCCCCATGTTGCTCAGTGTCCCCTTTTGTTTGTATCCCCATGTCTCCCAGTGTCCCTTAGAGTCTGTGTCCCCATGTCTCCCAGTGCCCTGATGTCACTAGGACACTAGGGGACACTTAGAGACATGGGGACACCGAGATGCATGGGGACACACATACATGGGGACACACAGAGACTAGGGGACACAGAGACTAGAGGACACAGAGACATGGGGACATAGAGAGATACCAGAGACACTGGGAGATACCAGGGATACTGGGAGACATGGGGACACTGAGACACTAGGGACACTGGTTGGTGAGAGACTTGGGGACGCTGAGACTAGGGGCCACTGTGTCCCTAATGTCTGAAGCTCCCTATGTTCCCCAGTGTCCTTATGTCTCCCAGTGTCCCAAAGTCTCAGCGTCCCCGAGTCTCTCACCATCCCAATGTCTCAAAAGCTCGGAGCCGCTATCTGGACTCTCTGTGAAGAGCTGCTCCCCCGCGGATCAGTGAGTAGAGAGAGGCAGGAAGCGAGATGCTGTAACTTCTTATCCCTGCTTCTCTCCACACAAACAGCGACCCCTACTGGCTGGTGCTGGTATTGCAGAATAATCTCTGTTTATACTGAGACAGACATTTGTATTGACGGTATTACTGCAATACCAGTACCGGCTAGGCAGCCTCAAATACCTGAGAAATACCTGGCAACCATAAGAAATACATGAGAAATACCTGGCAACCAGGTTTTTTTAAATCAATGGGCCTATTCCATGGGCCTGGAGCTGCAGCTCCATCAGCCCCTATGTTAATCCGGCCCTGGCCTTTATACTCATTATTTTGAGGTATGTAAAAATTAATCAGACTGGTAAAATGTACTATACAAGTTAACCCTTTCAGGACCACATTCACGATCACAATCTGGTCCTCTTTGCATGAATGAGGAACTGAGAATTTGCAGGGTGCTGTGTGATGAAGGCACTGCCACTGATCCTGAGCATTCAACATGTTGACAACAAAAGCAAAGGGCTTAAAGGGTTACTCCTACCATCATAACCACTACTGCTTGCTGTAGTGGTTAAGATGTGAGGATTACTTTGGCCCTATTGCCTGGGTCCCGCATGGCTCCTGGTTACCTTTGTAGGCAGTTTTATGACATCTGACTTCTGCAGAGCTGTGGAAGTCAGGCGCCAATCCTGTCGCTTATTCATTGGCTGAGAGTGTCAGCTGATCAGGCACCACAACCACTTGAAATCACTGAAGTGGTCATAGTGTTTGGAGTATGAATAGACTATTGTGACTATTGTGTAAACTGTATCCAAATAGAAATTTCTGTATGATAATCTTTTGCATTACAAATGTTTCTACCTAATTTGTAGCTCAGTAAAAAGAAAGTCAATTCTAATTTAGATAGACAAATTTACCTGTTTTTGGTAACTTAATAAACCCGATTATTTAAAATGCTTTCTTTTGGACAAATGAAAACATTTCATTTACTAACAACACATTTATTCTGTTAAAGTAATTACATTGCTAAACATTTTTTATACTATTTTTAATTAATTCTGTAATCATTACTTATGTCACTTTTAATAAAGAACTTTTTATGTCCCCACATGCAATTCTTTGTCAAGTAAATGAAGAAAAAGAAAAACAGTGAGAGATATTAAATATTTCAACAAAATGTACTACATTCTATGATCAATTTGCTGTTCTGTATCACCAAAGATTAGCACTGTATTTTATCAGATATATTTTCATACAAACAAATCTGTTAAAACCATTTAATAATATTTAAAAAGCTGTTTTTTTCCCTTGGAATTAAGAAAGCTGAACAAATTTCATAAGACATACTAAGTTATGCTATGAGGCTAGATTTAAGTTGAGTAACATTAAAGCTAAATTTGTCTTTAAAGTACAATTCAATTCACCAAGTATAAAAACACCCCCAAAATTAATTTCATATAAACGCACATTTAAGTCACTGATAAAAAGATAAAGGAAACCAATTTCCAATCTTGCAGATTCTCAGCAAAGTAATTTTTAACTGTTTGATGGTAATATTTATGACTTCCATATATTGTGAGCTGCAAAAATGCTTTCTCCTCTGCAATACATATATTTTATAATTTGCTTAAAGGAACACTATAGTCACCTAAATTACTTTAGCTAAATAAAGCAGTTTTAGTGTATAGATCATTCCCCTGCAATTTCATTGCCCAATTCTCTGCCATTTAGGAGTTAAATCACTTTGTTTTTGTTTATGCAGCCCTAGCCACACCTCCTCTGGCTATGATTGACAGAGCCTGCATGAAAAAAAAAACTGGTTTCACTTTCAAACAGATGTAATTTACCTTAAATAATTGTATCTCAATCTCTAAATTGAACTTTAATCACATACAGGAGGCTCTTGCAGGGTCTAGCAAGCTATTAACAATTCTTTACAGGAAGTGTTTATGGAAGGCTGTGCAAGTCACATGCAGGGAGGTGTGACTAGGGTTCACAAACAAAGGAATTTAACTCCTAAATGGCAGAGGATTGAGCAGTGAGGCTGCAGGGGCATGTTTTATACACCAAAACTGCTTCATTAAAGGACCACTCTAGGCACCCAGACCACTTCAGCTTAATGAAGTGGTCTGGGTGCCAGGTCCTTCTAGGGTTAACCCATTTTTTCATAAACATAGCAGTTTCAGAGAAACTGCTATGTTTATGAATGGCTAAGCCTTCCCCAGTGGCTGTCTCATTGACAGTAGCGCTTCTGCTTCTCACTGTGATTTTCACAGTGAGAGCACGCAGCGTCCATAGGAAAGCATTGTAAATGCTTTCCTATGCGACGGGCTGAATGCGCGCGCAGCTCTTGCCGCGCATGCGCATTCAGCCCAGGAGGAGGATCGGAGGAGGAGAGGAGGCAGAGAGCTCCCCGCCCAGCGCTGGAAAAAGGTAAGTTTTAACCCCTTTCCCATTTCCAGAGCCGGGCGGGAGGGGGTCCCTGAGGGTGGGGGCACCCTCAGGGCACTATAGTGCCAGGAAAACTAGTATGTTTTCCTGGCACTATAGTGGTCCTTTAAGCTAAAGTTGTTCAGGTGACTATAGTGTCCCTTTAATAAAATTAACAACATGGTTACTGTATCTATCTATCTATATCTAACTATCTATTTCATTTTTTTTAATGCAAATAACTTTATTATAAGTTTTGTCTGTTTTCAGAATAAGGTGAGATACAATGTAACTAGAACATAATTATTGAAGAGTCATAAGAGTGAGAAGGGAAAACATATTGGAAAATGGTTAAAAACCTGAAGGTAAGATGGCGCCGAGGCATACTTGCTCTATAAAAATGGTATATGGATTAAGTTGTTTTGGAGTGGGAGTGTTCCTTTGAGTACTTTTTATTTTAACTTCAGAAAGCATGTTTAAAGTTTTTTTTTTTTGCAATCCAAAATGGCCACTGAACCATATGATCATGTGACTTGTGTTGAGTGAATGAACATTTAGATCACAGCAAAATCTCACACAGCAATTTTGACATCCGTAGCAAAAGCAGTCTCCGCTCTACTGGTGACCTTTCTGCTGCTCGCACCCTTACTGCAAATTCACGCCTGCAAGACTTCTCTAAGGGGAGGCTCCTTTCCTTTGGAACAGCCTGCCTACCCCTGTCAGACTCTCCTATAGTCTTCAATCCTTTAAGAAGTCCCTCAAAACCCATCTTTTCAAGAATGCTTATGGCCTCCAAGAGTAACTTCTATCTCTCAAATGTTCCTCTCGCTCTCTCCTATAGGGCCACACTCCACTCTCACCTCCAATTCTGCTACTTTCCCACCATGTCTATTTGCTGTCTCCCTTAATACCATTCCTATTGGCGCTATATAAATACCAATAATAATAAAGAAAAATATGTTTGAATTTTGTATGAAATTGAGATTGCTGCCGTACTATGTATTGTATCACCTTTATGTTGCAAAGAATATAGCACTTAAGGAAATGACATCCATGATGGAATAATTTTGTCATTGATCCAGAAGGGATTAATAGTAAAATAGGTTTGTATTGCAACATGTTGCTTGGCCACCTAATATTGCAAATATAATACAAAACATAAAGCAAATAAAGTATGTAGCTGACATAGTAGAGAGCTGAGATACCATTTAACAAAATCATATCCCAACATTTTCAAATACATTGCTGCCTTACTCAAGAGACAAGCTTGTTTATAATGTTTTGAACATAAAAACGAAATACATGCTAGCAAGATGTGCTACAACACAGGAAAAGGTAATTTGATTTTTATGGCTGCTTGATAGATCAGCAGCAATAATTCCAAACTCCTCCAATGTTGACTTGATAACATGTTGATCTTTTATCTTTTTAATTAGTGTATCTCTTGCTTGTTGCTCCAGATGAGATTAATGTACTGTAGTAAACAGTAGGGTAACGATAATAACAATATATATTTGGCTGAACTCGGCGTCTTACATGTTTGGACCTCTCGCACTGCCACAATGAATTACAAATATTGCTCCAAAAGCACGTATTCCAAGAATCCTTACGTCAGTCAGTTCAAGGTTGATTTTGTCTGCATCTACTTCAAAGTAGAAAACGGGTGGAATACTAATAGAGTTTTCAATTCAGAGCAGAGTCAACAGGTTACCGAGTAATCAGTAGTGGTGTTACTTGTTTTTTTATTTATTTAATCGTTATTCCACCATATGGGATGAAAAATCAAGAAGAATAGTTAAAAAATCAACATGTATTATATTGCTGACCGAGATACCTCATCAATTCGGCCTTTTAAAACTGATTCACAGGACCTTTATTATGTGTTGTGATTTTGTGACATGGAAGCTAAATTAGGTACCAATGTATTGCATGTAGCAAGAGCGAGTGCTTGTTACAATGCACAACACAGCGTACGACATGGAAGGTTAGAAGAGTGACTCACAAAATGAGTCAACTGCAAAGGTCTGTAACTCATTTTCTTGAGGTCATTATTGATCATAACTGATGTACCTGCTACAAAGAATTAATTACTCATATGTTTAGATTAGAATTCAGTTTCTTACACCTCTAAATGAGGGCTTAAGCAATCGAACAAAGCCTGTTTGTTACAGGTGAATAGCTACAATTAAAAAAAGAATGTCCATTATGTGATACAGAAATACATTTACTCATTCATTGCTAGGACCCAGCATTTTTATTCTCAAAATGATTTTCCATGAACACTTGTATGCAAAATGAAGACAATTATGGATAAAAGAGTTATTCACCATGGTGAGAATTGTCAAGAATTCAAATCAGTTGACTGAGACTCTGCTTTTCCTCCCATCCCTCATATGCATTTATAACATGCAATAATTAATATCATTCAGTGTTATTCACTAAATCAAGAATTGTCAGGAATCAAAGTAAATTCAAAGAGATTTGGAAGCTTAGCAGTTTGGCAATTTTAAACTTAAAGGAACACTATAGGGTTAGGAATACAAATGTATATTTCTAACACTGTAGAGCCCTGTTAAACATTTTTGTCTCTGGCTTCCACTTGCAAGGAAGTAAAATACCTTGAAGCTGGTGCGTGAGCACAGCAAAACACCACCCTACGCCAGTCAGATGGCCTTCTATGAAGATGAGTTTAAAACTAATTTTGGGATTGGAATTAGGTTTCAATTTAGAGTTCGGATTAGGGGTTGTATTAGGATTAGGGGCAGCAAGGAAATCACTCTTCCGAAACAAGCAAGGGAATTCCAGAGGAAATCCTTCCGATACTATTTATAGGGTTTGAATTGAGATTAGGATTAAGGTTAAAATTGGGAATAGACAGAGAATTTGGGTATGGGTTAGGATTAAGGTTAGGTTTAGGATTAAGTAGTTTAACTGGGATTAAGATTAAAATTGTTACTTTGCAAAGGTATACATATGGAGTATTGTATCACTCAGGAGATGTTGCTGAATATAGCTATTATAATTATATTACAATGGGACAGAAGAGATTAAAAATACAATGTATATGTAGAAATTTAAAAAATAAAAATGAATATCACAAACTTAGAAAAATAAATGGTGAAAAATGGCACCACAACAAAGCTCAATATATTTCACGTGATCGTTCCCATGTTGTCCACTTTTGCAAATAGTATCCATTGATGTAGTAATTTAAGTATGTGAGCTACTAAAATGCCCCATCTTCAGTGGGGGCGAGGGGCTAGCAGTGGTTTTCTTTCAGAGTCCTAACAGGGAGCAATATGTGACTAAGGTCATGAGAAATAAATATAGAACCCTAAAAGCTCCGCCCGATGGAGATTAAGATCACTTTCCTGAATGTTAAGGGCCTTAACACCCCAAAGAAGCGTCGACTCCTGTTCAAAGAATTGAAGAGAATGAAAGCGGACATTGCGTTTGTCCAAGAGACCCACTTGCCAAAACAGGCCAAGTTTCGGTTGAGAGACCACGCATATGCCGGTTCATACGAGGCCAGGTCCCACTGCAAACGAAACGGGGTGGCAATTCTTACTAGAAGTAGCTGCCCCTTCCGTAAGACACATTATGAAGCAGACCCGGAAGGTCGGTTTGTTGTTGTTTCGGGCATCCTACACTCGCATACCATTCATCTTATAAACATCTATGCGCCGAATCAGCCAGACCCAAGGTTTTGGGGAGTGCTTCGAGAGAAAATCTCGGGGCTGCCCCATGGAATGTTATTTTTAGGTGGCGATTTTAATGCAGCCCCGTGCCCAGCGGTGGACAGGAGCTCACAGAAGGGAACACCTAGATCACAGGGTAGGGGCGGCCAGGACCGTCTACTTAAAGACTTCATGGCCGAAATGGGAATGGTAGATATATGGCGAGCTCACCATCCAGGGGATAAAGATTACTCTTTTTATTCAGCTCCCCACGGAACGTACTCGAGGATAGACCTCTTCTTGGCTAACGCAGCGGGAATGTCCCGAACAGTAGGGTCACAGGTGGGCAATATATCTTGGTCGGACCACGCAGATATATCCATCACATTGGGCAACCTATGCGTTGCCTCACCATGGACATGGAAATTGAACACGTCACTGCTTCGTGACCCGGCGATACTGGAACAGACTAGGAAGGGAATCACAGATTACTTCGAGATAAACACCACTCCCGAAGTAAACGCAAGCACGATCTGGGCAGCCCACAAAGTGGTCATTAGAGGGACCCTAATTAAACTGGCCACCAGGAGAAAGAAAACGAAGAACCAGAAACTGGAAACTTTGCTGGGACAACTGAGATCCCTAGAACAAAAACACCAAACTGCGCCAACAGAGGGCACTCTCAGGCAACTGGAAGCAGTTAGATGTGACGTCCGAACTCTACTATTGGACGATACGGTGGGCTACTACGGTGGGCTACTAGTCAAGAATCGAACAAGACATCCTTCTTTAGAATCGAACAAGACATCCTTCTTTAGAATGGAAGACTACCCTCTGTGTGTAAAACTAAGTAACTGTCGATTTAACCTCTTAAAGGCATGCCCAAACCTCCCCCACTGCAAACTGAATGTCAGTGTAGAAACAGGGCAAATCTATGCCTAAGCATATCAATACTGAGACCTCCCCAGCTTAACAAGACTATTGTAAGACCACTGGAGTGACTGACATCAAATTAACTAAAAAGAAAAAATTATGAAATAAGGCAGAACAAAAAATACAATGAAACAGAAAAACAAATTGCAATCAGTGAGTCATGGAGATTCCACACAGGTTCTCTGGACCCACAGTTATCCCATGCCCAGTCCCAATGATGCTTGCAAGGTGCTTATAAGACCGTCAGCCTCCTTGGCCACTGGCCTTCCCACGAACCCGCACACTATGCCCATGGATCCACCCCTCCCAGGAGATCAAATAGATATCTCCAGAGTGTCCACCATGTGTTGGAAAGTCCCTCCATGGCTTGCGGCTCAGGAAAGAAGCCACCTGCAAGTGCCTTAATGGAAGCCCGGCAAGGGGTCTGTACAGGATGCAGGTCGGGCGATGGATCCCGGGTGAGCTGTGCTCAAAATCAGCAGTATATATCCTCAAATGCCTGACTGAAGTGGCTGAAAACCTCCAGCCAGACAGGCTGCGGTAACGAAGGTCATCTGTCAGCCATTTTAGGTTTAGTTGTCGTAGCTGATTATTTACTCCACTTGCTTTCACCGCTTCAGGAACTGCATGTCTACCTTCAGTGGGGACTGGGATAACCCCCAACGGTTCAGAGGGGGTGGGGGATAATGGGAGCCCAAATGTGTCAGCCCGGTCACAGGGCAGGGTTACAGCCGTCCACCTAACCCTTCGTCCAAGCAGGCCGCAAATTCAAACATCCAAAGTTGCTCTCAGGGGCCTCTAAAGTCTTGGACACTGTTGCATCGCCAATGGTCTGCTGCAAAGAGAGCTCTAGAACTCCGATAGAGTGTGTCATGAACCACTCTTGGTATCAAAAATGGATCTTATCCTCCGCAACTCCTCTGACATGTGGCCAGTTAGCATGATGTATATTTAAGGTAAAAGCGATAGGATAGGAGTGAAGGTAAGGGCAAAGTCAAAGAGTGTAATATTTATTTTGTAATACTTCTTTAATTGGAACTCAACTGCAGAATTTCCTGGTTGCAGCAACAATAAGTTTCACCTCCTTTTATATTGATATGAAACAATGGTCACTGTACCTTTAAATACACATGAAGGAAAAATTAGGCTTTGTAGCAATCCCTTATGAATAAGAGGAATAATTAGACAAAGTGACACTTTAGTGAGTTTTAGATACTGTGTAACATAAATAATAGGAATTGGCTTGTTTGGTAAAAGTATTACTTAACTTAAAGGCAGTTCTGGCACTGGAAGGGTTAATTCACCCAATGAAGGAGAAATTAGAAGTCCGCTTCAACAAGCTGAGAACTAGGAGTGGAGAGTGGGGAAGTCCGTTTTAACAAGCCGAGGTCTGGGAGTGGAGAAGGTAGAATTCAGAGTTACAAGCCGAGGTCTAGGAGTGGAGAAGGTAGAAATCCGTTTACAAGCCGAGGTCGAGAAGTGGAGAAGGTAGAAATCCGTTTTACTAGCCGAGGTCTAGAAGTGGAGCAGGTAGGATCAAAAGTAGAGCAGCTGATCTTTCTGCAGCACCTGTGCGAATAATCCAGCCCTTTGAATCTGGCGCGGTCTTCCTAAGTATCGTGGAGGGACCGCGTCAGAAAAAAGGGCGGGGCTGAGCGCCGTGAACCCGGAAGTGGGTTCCGGCGACGAAATACATGCCATGCTATACCTGACAGTACCCCCTTCTCATGGGGCATCCTCTGGGTGCACTATTTCGGTTTGGAGGGGTAGCGTTTGTGAAAGGCAGTAACTAACCTCCTAGCATGTACATTAGATGAATCTTCCCAAGTGTCTTCATCAACTCCATAACCTTTCCATCTGATAAGGTATTGTAAGGAGCCACGGTGGACACGAGAATCCAAAATTTTGTGAATTTCATATTCTTCTTCACCTTGGACAATGATAGGTTCAGGAGTTGTTACTATTTCTCTATAAAAAGGATCAGGGATGTGTGGTTTAAGTAAGGAGACATGGAATACTGGATGAAGTTTAAAACTTGGAGGAAGTTTTAGTTTAACAACGTTATCATTAATGGTAGTAATTACTTGAAAGGGACCAAGAAAAACAGAGCTCAATTTCTTTGAAGGACGGCTTGTGGTAATATTCCTTGAAGAGAGCCAGACAAGATCCCCTACCTTGTAAGGAGGGGGAATTCTTCTATTATTGTCAAAAAACTTTTTCTGGCTATTTTGGGCGAGTTGAAGATTCTCCCGTAATTTGAGAAATAGAGAAGACATAAATTCGTTTTTTGATGTAACAGTAGGATTGGATGAAGTAATGGTTTGGATGGGGAATGAAGACGGATGAAAACCATAGTTGGAGAAGAAAGGAGTCATTTTCGTACTAGAATGAATGGTATTATTGTAAGAAAATTCGGCCATAGGTAACCATGTGGTCCAGTCATCTTGGAGGTATGAACAATAACATCGAAGATATTGTTCCAAACATTGATTAACCCTTTCTGTTTGCCCATTAGTTTGGGGATGATAAGCGGAAGAGAGTTTGCGTTGAATTTGAAGGGAGAGACACATCTCTTTCCAGAATTTGGAGGTAAATTGTGTCCCCTATCAGAAATAATTTCTTCAGGAAGACCATGAAGTTTCACAATATTGTCAATAAAGACCTTAGACAATTCTACAGAGGAGGGTAATTTTTTTAAGGAAATGAAATGGGACATTTTTGTGAAGCGATCCACAACGACAAGAATAGTGGTGAAATGTTGAGAAGGTGGAAGATCAACGATAAAATCCATAGAAATGGATTGCCAAGGGTTTTCTGGAATAGGTAAGTTAAGTAGTAATCCAAAAGGTTGATTATGTTCTGGTTTAGACCTTTGACAGATAGGACATGTTTTGACATATAATTCAATGGTTCTATCCTGGCGAGGCCACCAATAATATCGTGAAGTTAGTTCAAGTGTTTTCTTTATTCCAGGATGTCCAGCTAGGGGTGAATCATGAACCATCTTAAGTAATTTATTCCTAAGAATGGGAGGAATATAAATTCTATTTTTAAAATAAAATATACCATCCTTTTTTGTTAGTATAGGTGTTTTGGGAAGTTCAAGATCCTTCTGATTCAAATTCTTTATGTCATCATGAAGAGAAGAGAGGATCCCTATTATTTTGTTAGGAGGATAATCATCAATAGTAGTTTTAGAAGGAATTCAAGAAAGAGCGTCAGCCTTTTTATTTCTAGTTCCAGGTCTGTATATTAATTGGAAGTTAAATCGGTTAAAAAATAGGTTCCATCTAACTTGTCTAGCTGTAAGGGTTTTGTTAGTATAGAGATATTCAAGATTTTTATGGTCAGTATAAACTATTATAGGTTGTTTTGTATCTTCCAGAAGATGACGCCAATTTTCAAAGGCAGCTTTAACACTTAATAATTCTTTTTCACCAATAGGATAATTTTTTTCAGCAGAGCTCAAGGATCTTGAAAAAAAGGCAACTGGATGAAGTGGATCTTGTGGAGTCTTTTGTTGAGAAAGAACTGCTCCGATGGCTGCATCTGATGCATCAACTTCAAGAACATATAAGAATGTTGGATTAGGTAGTTGTAGAATAGGTGCAGTTGTAAATCTTTTTTTTAATTCGTCGAAGGCTGTTTGTGCATCTTTATTCCAATTGAAACGACGTTTACTACTGTTGAGGAGGTTAAGAGGATGTGATACATCCGAATAGTTTCTAATAACTTTTCTATAGAAGTTTGCAAATCCAAGAAAACGTTGTAATTCTTTTGTAGTAGTAGGAGCGGGCCAGTCAATAATACATTTGATTTTGGAATTATCCATCTTCAAAGAATGAGGTGAAATAATGTATCCTAGAAAAGAGAATTCAGTAACCTCAAAAAGGCATTTTTCTGGTTTAGCGTATAATTTATGAGTTCTCAGTCTAGATAGAACCCATCTAACATGCTTCCTATGTTCATCCAAATTGTTAGAATATATTAAGATATCATCTAAGTAGATAATAACACATATATCCAGAAGATCTCTAAAGATATCATTTATAAAATGTTGAAATGTTGCAGGGGCATTACAGAGCCCAAAAGGCATCACTAGATATTCGTAGAGACCATATCTTGTCCGGAAGGCGGTTTTCCATTCATCATCCTGTTTTATTCTAATGAGGTTATATGCGCCTCGAAGGTCGAGTTTAGTGAATATAGTTGCAGTTCTTAACCTTTCAATTAATTCATTTATTAGTGGAAGAGGATAACGATTTTTAATAGTTATTTTATTTAAGGCTCTGTAATCTATAATAGGACGGATGGTTTGGTCTTTATTCTTCACAAAGAAAATACTAGAAGCAGCTGGGGAGGTCGAGGGTCTGATGAACCCTTTGCGTAAATTTTCATTAAGATATTCTTTTAAAATTTCTAACTCCTTTTCAGAGAGTGGATAAATATGACCATAAGGAATAGGAGCTCCGGGTATGAGATCTATTGGGCAATCATATACCCGATGAGGAGGAAGTGTTTCCGCTTCTTTTTTACAAAAGACATCTGCAAAATCGGAGTAGAATGGAGGTATAACTGGTTCTACAGTAGTTTGTAGAATAGGAATGTGTTGTAAGCACGTTTTTTTACAGAAATCAGAAGCAAAGGAGATGGAGAAGGGAGACCACTTAATTAAAGGATCATGGGTTTTTAACCAATTAATTCCTAGAATGACGGGATAAAGTGGAGATTTAATAATATCAAATGTAATGAATTAACTCTGAATGTCAATAACTCTGATTGGAATAAAGTTAGTTTTTTGAACACAAGGAATTTTATTTTTTGAAACAAAAGAAAAATCAAGAAAAGTTCCATTAGCACCAGAATCAATGATGGCCTCAGTCACGATTCTTTTTGTATCCCACTGTAATATGAGAGATATAGAAAAATAAGTAGATGCTTTTCTTTTTTGAAAAACGTTCAATATAGAGGTAGATGAATGAAGCTTACTACCTTTTGAATGTTTCAGTAGAGGACATTCGGAAATTAGATGTTCATTCGAAGCACAATACATACATAAGTTTAGTTGTCTCCTTCTTATTCTTTCTTCAGAAGTAAGAGGACTTTTTATTATACCTACTTCCATAGGTTCAGTTTGTGGAGGAATTTTTTCAGGTAGTTTTAGAGTAGTGAAAGGTTTTCTCCAGGTAGAATTAGTAAGAACCCTTTCAGCTTTTCTTTCTCTTAGACGTCTATCAATACTGATGGACAGTTGAATCAATGCATTTAAGGTAGGAGGAAGTTCTGTACGAGAGAGTTCATCTTTCACAGCTTCAGATAATCCGAGACGGAATTGATTGCGTAAAGTAATGTCATTCCATTGGGTTTCTGTAGCCCATCTTTTGAATTCTGCAATATAATCTTCAACAGGTCTATTCTTTTGGTGTAATGTTCTGATGGTTAAATCAGCAGTAGTTTGTTTAAAAGGATCTTCATATAATAAAGACATAGCTTCAAAGAACTCATCCAATGAATCTAATATGGGATCATCATTTTCCAAAAAGGAATGGGCCCAGGCCATAGGTTCACCTCTTAAAAAAGAGATCACTGAACAGACTTTGGATCTTTCGGTGGGATAAGATCTAGGTTTTAAAGCTATTAGTAGTTTGCAAGAATTCAAAAACTCTCTGTACTTTGTTCTATCTCCATAAAATTTTTCTGGATTACAGACAGCAGGATCACCAGCCGATTGAAGAGCGGCATGAGGAAGATGACCTTGAATGTCTCTAACATAGGTTAATATTCTCTCATTTGTAATTTGCAGTTCCTGTAACCCTTGAGCAATCGTATCCACTCTATTGGTTAGGGCAGAAACTTGAGAGTTGATATCTGCTGGTTCCATTGAATAAGGCTGGATTATTCTGTAATATTTATTTTGTAATACTTCTTTAATTGGAACTCAACTGCAGAATTTCCTGGTTGCAGCAACAATAAGTTTCACCTCCTTTTATATTGATATGAAACAATGGTCACTGTACCTTTAAATACACATGAAGGAAAAATTAGGCTTTGTAGCAATCCCTTATGAATAAGAGGAATAATTAGACAAAGTGACACTTTAGTGAGTTTTAGATACTGTGTAACATAAATAATAGGAATTGGCTTGTTTGGTAAAAGTATTACTTAACTTAAAGGCAGTTCTGGCACTGGAAGGGTTAATTCACCCAATGAAGGAGAAATTAGAAGTCCGTTTCAACAAGCTGAGAACTAGGAGTGGAGAGTGGGGAAGTCCGTTTTAACAAGCCGAGGTCTGGGAGTGGAGAAGGTAGAATTCAGAGTTACAAGCCGAGGTCTAGGAGTGGAGAAGGTAGAAATCCGTTTACAAGCCGAGGTCGAGAAGTGGAGAAGGTAGAAATCCGTTTAGCCGAGGTCGAGAAGTGGAGAAGGTAGAAATCCGTTTACAAGCCGAGGTCGAGAAGTGGAGAAGGTAGAAATCCGTTTTACTAGCCGAGGTCTAGAAGTGGAGCAGGTAGGATCAAAAGTAGAGCAGCTGATCTTTCTGCAGCACCTGTGCGAATAATCCAGCCCTTTGAATCTGGCGCGGTCTTCCTAAGTATCGTGGAGGGACCGCGTCAGAAAAAAGGGCGGGGCTGAGCGCCGTGAACCCGGAAGTGGGTTCCGGCGACGAAATACATGCCATGCTATACCTGACAAAGAGCATACCAAAGCAACATTCCTGCATGGTAGAGCTTTTGACAGCTCCTTTGACTTTAATGAATACAGGACCATATGCAGCCTTTTAGGGAGACAAGACAAGGAGTTCGGTATTGGAGAGGTTGAGCGGTAGGAATTGTGGTCAAATTCCTGAAGTCAAATTTGTGAAGTCAGAAACAGAGGATAGGCAGTCAGTGAAAAGATCCAGCAGATGGGGAGAATAATCCAACGAGGAGATGTACTGTGTATCTGGGTATTATCGGTGTACAGGTGATATCATAACCCATAGGATGATATTAGGGCATCAATAGAGGTAATGTAAATTGTGAAGAAAGGACCACAAGCCCTTTGAGGAAATACAGCCAAGAAATGTAGAGAAGGGGAGGAGCAACCAGAGAAGGAGACAATGAAAGAGAGGTTAGAGAGAAGAAGGAAGATAACCAGGAAAGAGCAGTGTCACTCAGGCAAATGTTGCAAAGGGTGAGTAAGATTAGGCGATGGTCAACAGTGTCAAAAGCAGCAGAAAGATCAAAGAAGAATAAGTAGTAAATAATACCCTTTCGATATTGATGTCAAGTTATTAGTCAGTTTGGTCAGGACATTCTCTGTGGAATTTTTGGAGCAAAAGTCAGACTGTACCATGTCAAGTAAGGAGTTGTAGTTCAGTTAGTCTGTAAGTCAGAAGAATACCTAGCTTTCATAGTGGAAATCTATTATGGCACTCTCTTAACTGTTGATTTTCTTTGTCTCATTCTGTTCCCTCTCACTACTTTTTGCTAGTTAAATTACTTACACATACTCACATTCATATACATACACATTCATATTTAATTTTTACACATACTTACATTCATATACATACGTGGACACATATGCACAGACATACACATTGATATACATATACACAGAGTCATATGCAAACACAAGGACACATATAAACACACACTCATATACATTTATATATGTACAGAGACTCATACACACACACACACACTCAAATACAGACTCATATACACACTGTTAGAGATACAATCCAAAGGTGCTATTAAAATGCTTTATCCATGGTGTAGCTGCCCCTGTTGAAGAGTAAAACTCTAATCACATGTGGTGTGTTTCCTCCATTATCATGTGCACTTGCCCATATATCCTATCTTCAGTATGCAGATTCCAGCAGGTTACTGGCCCAGAGAGGTTGCTGGAAACTGGTGGAGCAAGCTGTGTTTTGAGATGAGAGGAATTTCAACTTATTGGAGACAAAATTCTCATGACATCTGTAATTGATGAACCTTAAGGAAACCATAGCAAATGAACCACATGATGCATATAAAGAGGATGAAACTATATACAAAAAAAATGCATAACTTAGTTAAGTCAAATTGCTTTATTATATATACAAAATAAACAAACAAAAAACAAACAAGTAATAATAACAATATTGCAATCCTACAAAAAAACAGTGATAGAGGCTATATAGCATACACTTAAATTACAAAGGCATAGAAGCTCACTTGTGGGGATGTAGGTGATGTCGGATTGTAGTTTGGGAGACTTTTTGACCCCAAGACACAACTAAATTCTGCAATTCCCCAGTTGTGTTCAAGATTTTTTGACCACTAGAGCCATCCTCTTCACAGTGTATTGAGACAGTATAGACACAAGTCCTCTTCCAGGTTGATTCATAAAATTTCCAGTTGACTGGAATGTCTTAATTATTGCTCTGATGGTGGAACTAGGTATTTTCAATGCTTTTGATATTTTCTTATAGCCACGTCCCATTTTGTGAAGCTGAAAAATCATTTGCCTCTCATCAAAGCTGTGACAAACACTCTTTTCTAGAGAGTGTGGAAGCTGGTTCCTGCCCACTGACTATGGTCCAGGTCCTGCCCAGCCGCCATTAGCAGGTGCCATAACAGGTGTGGCCAGTCAGAACTTTGACACGGTGGAGTTTCCCTTACACTGCATGGATCTGAGCACTATTTGGACAACTTGGGCACTCAGATCAGGGCTATTTATTGTATAACGTGTTATTATTATTATATGTTTTTATGATATTTTGGGGTATTTTTATATTTTTGTGTTTGGCTTCCTCTTCCTGGGAGACAATTAAGCCATTAGTGACAAGAACATTTTTCAATTTTATTACATTAAGGACCAGGGCTGTTTTTACATTTGTGCAGTCTTTGTATTTAGCTGTAATTTTCCTCTTACTAATTTACTGTACCCACACATATTATATATGGTCTTTCATTATTTTCATCATATCATATACTTAACTATAAAAAATGATGCTGAAAATCTACAACCGCCAAAAAATATCCATGCTAAATAGTTTCTAAATTTTGTCCTGAGTTTATAAATACTCAATGTTAACATTTAAAGTTATAGGGCTATAAGTACAAGTCGGACTTTGCTGTTTCAAAATATATATTTTTAAAATGTATCAATAGTGACATTGTAACACTGTTATAAATCTCTGAATCACACCATTTGCAATACTTTGGGTAGTCTTCTTTTGCAAATGGTATGCCATCATGGGGTTAATTCTCATTCTTGGGCTACCATACGCTCTCAAAGGCAACCATATGCCCTCAAAGGCCAATCTGCCAAATCTGGCAAACCAATCTGGCAAATTTCGAAGTGAAAAAAACGAAAATCAAGCCTTATATTTGACCATGTAACTTTCAAAAACGCTATTAAGCCTGTACATAGGGGGTACTGTTATACTCGGGAGACTTCGCTGAACACAAATATTAGTGTTTCAAAACAGTAAAACGTATAACAACAATGATATCATCAGTGAAAGTGCCATTTGTGGCAAAAAATGAAAAAAAAAGTCACTTTTCACTGACAATGTCATCGCTGTGATATGTTTTCCTGTTTTGTAAACTAATATTTGTGTTCAGCGAAGTCTCCTGAGTAAAACAGTACCCCCCACGTACAGGTTTTATGGTGCTGTGGTAAGTTACAGGGTTAAATACAGTACTAGCAAATTAAATTCTTTGGACTTTTGGCCTGGGTTGTCAGGCAGGTCCCCCAAATTGCAATCAGTAAAATGACTTAATTATGTAAAAATGTTACATATTTTTATATTTGAAGTCTACATATATAGTATTATTTTAATATATACATAAGTATATATATAATTTCATTCTAAGTGTATTTTGATATAAATATATATATATATATATATATATATATATATATATATACATATATATTAATATCAATATACAGTTAGAATAAAATTACATATATATATATTATATATATATATAATGTTTTTCAAATTATTTTTAAATTTTTTATTTATTTTTTATAATATATTCAATATATAGTTATATAGATTTTTTTTAAATTTACTAAACATTATTTTTTTTATTTTTCAGCAGCAGGGAGACTGCCTGACAGCCCTGGCAGACAGATGCATGGACACCTATTGCGGCCATGTGACCGCTCTTTCAGAGCGATCACATGGCCCGCAGGGGCCTAATTTTCCATGGGTGGAAAAAAAAAATCTCACACTTTCATCATTCAAGTAAACCCATACCCCCTAACAGAAGTGTCCAGTAAAGCAGGAAGTCTATGGATGGGGTAAAACGGTGGTCCACTGACACAAATCACATAACCATTTAGCCGAAAGGGGCGAACATACACAAAAAGGGTGCATGTCTGTGTCCCCATGTCTCCCAGTCCCTTAGTGTCTGTGTCCCTATGTCTCCCAGTGTGCCCATGTCACTAGGACACTAGGGGACGTTGAGAGACATTGGGACACTGGGAGACATGGGGACACTGAGATACTAGGGAACACTGGAAGACCTGGGGACACTGAGATACTAGGGAACACTGGGAGACCTGGGGACACTGGGAGACATGGGGACACTTGGAGACTTTGAGACATGAAGGGACACTGGGAGACATGGGGCACTAAGAAACTGTGATACATGGGGAACACTGTGATATATAGGGGACACTGGAGACTTGACAAAGACCTAGGTACAGGTCAAAACATTGCGGTGTCCAATAAACCTGCTTAAATCTATCACAGTGAGTGCCTGAGATTTTTTCTTTTATACTAGGGGACACTGAGACACTTGGGGCACTGTGAGACATGCGGACACTGGGAGACTAGGGGATTCTGAGAGACTAGGGGACAATGAGCCACTAAGGACACTGAGAGACACTAGGGACACTGAGACACTGGAGACTTGATAAAGACCTGGGTACAGTTTGAAACGTTGCAGTGTCCAATAAACCTGCTAAAATCTATCACAGTGAGTGCCTGAGATTTTTTCTTTTATACTTGGGGACACTGAGACACTAGGAGACATGGGGACACTGGGAGACATTGGGACACTGAGACACTGGGAGACTAGGAAACACTGAGACACTAGGGACACAGGCACACTACGGACACTGAGAGACACCAGGGACACTGGGAGAAATGGGGATACTGAGATACTAGGGACACTGGCTGGGAGACATGGGGACACTGGGAGTGCCCCATATCTCCCAAGTCTCAAAGTCGCTCTGTGTCCCCATGTCTCCCTGTTTCCCCTAGTGTCTCAGTGTCCCCATGTTGCTCAGTGTCCCCTAGTGTTTGTATCCCCATGTCTCCCAGTGTCCCTTAGAGTCTATGTCCTCATGTCTCCAAGTGTCCTGATGTCACTAGGACACTAGGGGACACTTAGAGACATGGGGACACTGAGATGCATGGGGACACACATACATGGGGACACACTGAGACTAGGGGACACAGAGAGATACCAGGAACACTGGGAGATACCAGGGACACTGGGAGACATGGGGACACTGAGACACTAGGGACACTGGCTGGGAGACATGGGGACACAGAGACTAGGGGCCACTGTGTCCCTAATGTCTCAAGGTCCCCATGTTCCCCAGTGTCCCTATGTCTACCAGTGTCCCAAAGTCTCAGCGTCCCAAGTCTCTCACCGTCCCCATGTCTCGAAGGCTCGGAGCCGCTGTCTGGACTCTCTGTGCAGAGCTGCTCCCCCGCGGATCAGTAAGTAGAGAGAGGCAGGGAGGGAGATGCATTCCCTACTAGCTTGCACTGGTATTGCAGAATAATATCTGTTTATACTGAGACAGACATTTGTATTGCCGGTATTACTGCAATACCGGCACCGGTTAGGCAGCCTCAAATACCTGAGAAATACCTGGCAACCATAAGAAATACATGAGAAATACCTGGCAACCCTAAGATTAATGTGTAAAAAAAATAAAAAAACTTTTTTTAAATCAATGGGCCTATTCCATGGGCCTGGGCCTGGAGTTGCAGCTCCACCAGCCCCTATGTTAATCCGGCCCTACCCCTATTCTGTTCCAGGGTGTAGAGGCTCCAGGACCCCAGTCAAGCCACTTTGACTGGGACAGAAGCGCTGAGGTTTTCCCCGGTTACAGCAAGAAGTGATCCTTGGTGGATGTACCCAGCCGGGGTACAGGTAGCTCCACTACAAAAGCTATATTCCTTAATCTTATCCATTGGGATGAAATTGTAAGGGAATTTGGCCTATGTGTTACCTCATATTTATACCCCAGTGAAACAGTAAGTCACAGTTGAACAATTTCCTGTTTCTAGTCACCAAGATGTACTAAAAATGTTTAAATATCAATGGGAATATACTTCAAATATATTTTTCTCATTTAAATTTATAGGGGTGCCAATAACTGTGCCACACATATATTTAACTTTTTTTTTTTATATGTTGTGTTTGCAATTGTTGGATATCCATAAGTGCAGAGATATATAGGACAATAACCAGGCAAAGCATCTGGGTCATAAGAAGGCTTTTTACTATGAGTGTTATCAGTGTGTGTTTGAAGGATGAGGGGAAAATGCCAGAGGAAAGAGAGAGATTGAAGATTTTATTCAAAGATGCAACAGTCACAGATGATACGATGGAAGGGAGGAAGGAATAAGTGTTGCTTATGCTAAGGTATGCTGTATTAGGTAGCTAGGAATAGCCCAGCAAGATAGAAGGGCCATTTGTTTTGAACATGAAGGCAGACTCATATATTTAAAAGTAAGCAATGTGTGCAGAATTGCAATTACTTGCACTGGTTTCATTGTGTTCATAACATCAGCTACTGAATGACGTCAATGCCTAAAAAAGCTGCTCTGACAGCTCCTTCTAGTGATGTTGTTTAATAAATCATGCTGATTTTATTGATCTGAATTGCGTGAACAAGGATTTCTGGTTAGTAAAGTCTCTACCAGCAAGCACCATGGTAGTCCAGAAAAAGCTTATATTTTGTAGTTACAAAAAAAGTATAATATATTTTCATTCTAACAGGTTATATGCTGAACAGAGAATGGTTGGGAATTCAAAATAAATTCAAAGTGAATGTCAAATGTAAGGCCAAAATAGCCAAACTGAAAAAATGATCTAATTCCTGACAATTCTCATTTTGGTGACTAACCCTCAAACTAATATATATATATATATATATATATATATAAAAATATATATATATACACATACACAAACATATTTGTGGGTCCCTGCAAGTGTCTATAATGAAGAGGAGGCCCAAGTTCCTCCTCCATCATTGTCCTCTCTAGAGGCGTCATTTACTTATAGCTTTCATGAGATTTCCTTTAAATAGAGCAGGGGTTCCCAATTAATTTTTCCAGTGGAACCCTTTGACATAGTGTATCAACATCGTGGAACCCCCATTTTTTTGTATATGCCGGTGTGTGTCAAGGTGTGTATATCTGTGCTTGTATGTGCAAGTGTGTGTATCTGTGTGTTTTTGTGTGTATATCTGACACACACACTGGCACACAGATACATACACTGACACACAGATACACACACTTGCACATACAAGCACAGATACAGTGTGTATCTGTGTGTGTATGTATCTGTGTGTCAAGGTGTGTGTATCTGTGTGTAAAGGGTGTGTATCTGTGTTTGTATGTGTCTGTGTATCAAGGTGTGTGTATCTGTGTTTGTATGTGCCAGTGTGTATGAATCTGACACACAGATATACACACACACACACACTGGCAGATAGTGGCACACAGATACACATACTGACACACAGTGTGTATGTATGTATCGGTGTGTCAAGGTGTGTGTATCTATGTTTCAAAGTGTGTGTATCTGTGTTTGTATGTGCTGGTGTGTGTCAAGGTGTGTATATCTGTGTTTGTATGCGCCAGTTTGTATATCTCTGTGTCAGTGTGTATCTGTGTGTATGTGTGTGTGTGTGTGTATGTATCTGACACACATATACACACACACAGTGGCACATAGTGGCACACAGATACACACCTTGACACACAGATGCACACACTCAGATAGACACTGACACACATTTTGACTCACCAATGCACACACACTCAGATACACACAGTGACACATACACATACTGACACTCAGATATACACACACACAGGCACATACAAAAACACTGATACACACTGGCAAATATACACACACACTTAGATACACACAGTGACACATACACAAACCTTGACACACAGTTACACACGCTGACACACTCAGACACTCAGACTCTCACTGACAAACACACATACTCTTTTACAGACACACATACAAACACATTTACACTCTCACTGGCAAGAAAATACACTCTCACACACTCACTGACAAGCACACTTTCACTCTCACTGACAAACACACATATACTCTTTGACAGACACACAAACACATACAAACTCCCTAACAGACACACATACAAGTTTTTTTTATTTATTTTTTACATTTTACTCCACCCAGCCCTCTACCTTTAGGGATGCTGGCATGGAGTCCCTGTGGTCCAGTCTGGCTGCTGAGCGGCTGGCGTGCTGAGCGTGCAGTCCCTGGGGTCCAGTGGGGCTGCTGAGCGGCTGGTATGGGGGGGGGGGCGAGGGAGCAGTGATCTCCCTGCTCAGCTCCCTTACGCGCATCTTAGTGATGCCGGAGCCAGGGTGATGTCATATTCCGGCTCCAGCATCACTGCTGTGCACTTGAGGGAGCTGAGCAGGGAGATCACTGCTCACTGCTCCCTCGCCGCCCTCGGCCATTTTATCTTTTTAAACTTTTGGCGGAACCCCAATTGGGAAACGCTGAACTAGAGTATTGACACCTCATACTGTGCCAAGCATTATTGTTATATGCAATAGAATATGACAGAGTTGCTATTTATCCACTTTGTTATTTGAACTATCCATAGAGGCCCTTTTATATTTGATTTACACATCTCCAGACATTAAAGGTTTTATAGTAGTGGAAGAATTAAGTTTCCACGCTCTCTCCTTTGTCACATTTGGTGTAGAATTACTCAATAGCAAGAACAAGATCCATGCCATCAACACGTATGCCCTACATGTACCAATGTACCCATCAAAACATATGCCATACAGATATATCAGGTACCTAGCTAAAATGATTACCTCACCAGGAGAAGAGCTGGACAGAATGGCTATAAATACTCTTCACTATGAATGGGGGAATTACAAAATCCAGCATAGAAGAGTTGGAAGGGAGAAGGTAGGGGACAGATAAGTGTCAATGCCACAGTTCTGGATGAAACACAGAGCATCATGAGGCAACAACAGATAGAGGATTCAGAAAAGGAAGAGGTTTCATGACAAGACAAACCTCTCCATGAAATGTACTATTGTCAGATAATGGATGTGGCTTACATTACAAATCCTACTGAAAGACAACACTGATACACTAATCCTAGCAGCACAGGACAAGGCATTCATCACCAGATCAACAGACGACTCTGCAAAGAGGCCTCTAAGAATCCAACAGATAATAGCCTAGTTCAATATGTTAGCAAGAAGAGCATACACTGAAAAACACAGCCAAGTTGCACAGAATATGGACTGGACCTGACCAAGTCCTTATGGTAGGCACCACAATAGGTAGTTAAGAATGACATGGCTAAGCTCCTGTGGGACTTCAAGATCCAGACAGACAAGCAAGTACTGGCCAACCAACCGGACATTGTGGTAGTAGACAAGGAATGGAAGACTGTAGTGGTGGTTGATGTAGTAGTACCCCATGACCATAACAACAAGAAGAGGAATATGAGAAGGTGGACAAATGTCAATATGTGCTAAGTGAATAATATCAATTATTACAGTAATTCAAATTCCTTGATTATTTAAATCAGTCTTGATTGTGAAGTTTAAGTAAATAGACAAATTATTAAGGACAAAACGTAAGACTATCTAATTAAGGTGTTAGGAAGTTAATTAAACTTGAGTGATTAATTAATGACTGGTGACTAAAGTTAAAAGTGACCGGGCTACATGCTCAAATATAAAATGCAAGTGCTAGTGAGTAAACAACCATGTAATAAAGTACTCAAGAGGCAAATACCAATAATTAATTATCAACTTGTTCCCCACAGATTAAAGGGACAATATAGACAAAACAACTTTAGCTTAATGAAGCAGTTTTAGTAAATAAATCATGCCAATGTACCCATCAAAACATATGCCATACAGATATATCAGGTACCTAGCTAAAATGATTACCTCACCAGGAGAAGAGCTGGACAGAATGGACAGAATGGCTATAAATATTCTTCACTATGAATGGGGGAATTACAAAATCCAGCATAGAAGAGTTGGAAGGGAGAAGGTAGGGGACAGATAAGTGTCAATGCCACAGTTCTGGATGAAACACAGAGCATCATGAGGCAACAACAGATAGAGGATTCAGAAAAGGAAGAGGTTTCATGACAAGACAAACCTCTCCATGAAATGTACTATTGTCAGATAATGGATGTGGCTTACATTACAAATCCTACCAGTGGTTGAAAAAAGCAGTACTGAAAGACAACACTGATACACTAATCCTAGCAGCACAGGACAAGGCATTCATCACCAGATCAACAGACGACTCTGCAAAGAGGCCTCTAAGAATCCAACAGATAATAGCCTAGTTCAATATGTTAGCAAGAAGAGCATACACTGAAAAACACAGCCAGGTTGCACAGAATATGGACTGGACCTGACCAAGTCCTTATGGTAGGCACCACAATAGGTAGTTAAGAATGACATGGCTAAGCTCCTGTGGGACTTCAAGATCCAGACAGACAAGCAAGTACTGGCCAACCAACCGGACATTGTGGTAGTAGACAAGGAATGGAAGACTGTAGTGGTGGTTGATGTAGTAGTACCCCATGACCATAACAACAAGAAGAGGAATATGAGAAGGTGGACAAATACCAAGGACTAAAAGAGGAGCTATATGTGAAAAGTGAAGGCAGTAGTAGGCTGATTTGTGTGAATGGTTTCAGAAGATTCCATGTGGGACATCTGAGATCTCTGTACAAGAGCGGAGTTGTAGGAACAGCTAAGATACTGATCTGAACCCTTAGGCTACCAGGCCTCTAGTAGAGGAAACAAGAATGAGGAATACACAAAATAAACACACAGAGGGGTGAGGATATATATATATATATATATATATATATATACACACACACACACACTACATGTATGTATGTATGTATATATATATATATATATATATATATATATATTTTTTAAATACACAGTCCTTGCACACTGGCTGAATCCACTTTCAATATGCCAGGTGCTAGTCCTAGGCATTTGTAAACAAAAATACAATACATTTGACTGCACTAACTGTCTTCTTATATCCAAAAATATTTTCTTTATTCCTTAATTATCCATAAAAGATTAAATCCGCTGTACTGTGTGGTAACAGATACACATTTGATCAATGTTTTAGTCTAAACCCAGGCACTTTCCTAATGCCCAAATAACAAGTCTATCCATAGAATAAAATAAAATAGTTCAATCCACTTACCCCTGTCTGTGCTCAGGTGTGTTCGGAATTCTCCCAGGGTTGGTGTGCATGTGTGCTGTGGCTCTGCATCCACTGTAATGATGTCACGTGTAACCCTTGCTAGGGTAATGGTTATAGTGTATCGCGGCTTTCTGTCATACTTGTGCATTCTCGCATCTATTCAAATTCAGTGTGCTTGTGCTAGGTAGCTCCACCGTGATAACAACTGGCTTTTCCATTACCATAGAAGTGCATGTTGTATACATATAACGTTCCCACAGCATTGCACACAATGTGCTATAAGTAAAAGTGCAAGGGTGCTGAAGATGTCAATATGTGCTAAGTGAATAATATCAATTATTACAGTAATTCAAATTCCTTGATTATTTAAATCAGTCTTGATTGTGAAGTTTAAGTAAATAGACAAATTATTAAGGACAAAACGTAAGACTATCTAATTAAGGTGTTAGGAAGTTAATTAAACTTGAGTGATTAATTAATGACTGGTGACTAAAGTTAAAAGTGACCGGGCTACATGCTCAAATATAAAATGCAAGTGCTAGTGAGTAAACAACCATGTAATAAAGTACTCAAGAGGCAAATACCAATAATTAATTATCAACTTGTTCCCCACAGATTAAAGGGACAATATAGACAAAACAACTTTAGCTTAATGAAGCAGTTTTAGTAAATAAATCATGCCGCTGCAGTCATACTGCTTAATTCTCTGCCATTTAGGAGGGTTATGCAGCTCGAGTCACTGCTTCATCAATGTAATGTGCACAGCTTTCCTAAACACGTTCTATAACATGAGATGTAATGTTTATACTTCCTTTATTGCACAGTCTGTTTCATTTCAAATGTATTATCTCCTGCACTGTAAATAGCTTGCCAGACCTTGCCTTCTGTATGTGATTAAAGTTCAATTTACAGAGCAGGAGATACAAACTTATAAATGAAAATAAAACCCTTTTCTTATATGCTGGCTGTGTGAATCACAGCCAGAAGAGGTGTGGCTAGAGCTTCATAAATAGAAATAAAAGTGGTTTAACTAAATGGCAGAAAATTGAGCAGTGAGACTTCAGAGGCCTGATCTATACACAAAAACTGCTTAATTAAGCTAAGGTTGTTTTGGTTAATAGAGTGTCCCTTTAACATTGTAGCAGCTCTGAGTAAATAGATTGCTAAGTGATGGGATATTGAATTATTTTAGTTTTCGTATGTTTTGTTTTTGTTTTTCGTTTATTAAAAATATTTTTCAAGTTTTCTCTGCTTCCAGCCTACAATCAGTTCTGCCATTCCATAAACTTAAAAATAAAATCCAAGGGTGCTGACACGAGGGAGGTTTGAATATGTATTCTTTGTGTATGTGATTGTTTATGTATATATGTAACTGTGTGTGTGCTTGTGTCTATGTACGCATGTAATAATATGTGTATGTGATTCTATGTCCAGGCACATATGTTACTGTGTGTATGTTGATACCGGAGAAACTGACGGAAGCAAAGCACAGAGAGATGGACACAGGTTTCTTCAGGAAGGAAGAGATTCTTTATTGGATCACCGATCGGGACTCAGAGGGACTAATGTCACCAAAAATACAGCAAGTTCTGAGCCCTGAACAATAGTGCAGGCTCCCTATATAGGCACATAACTCCTCCCATATTAAGCTCCACCCGCACATTCTCTTGACCAATCATTACAAATAAGAATTAACTTCCTGCTTGACCGCATGGCTTGTCCAGCACAATGGAGGAGGGGAATACTACATCCTGTATTCTTGCACATGCTCCGTACACTACTGATCGTATCTTGCCTCGTGCAACCAACTGATCGATACGTCAGCATATGCACGTACACATGCCACGTGGTAATCTCGGCCTACTAAATTTATTTTTACCGAGATTCCACCACATTCCCCCCTTTGATGCCTCTTGATATTTTACAATTACTTGAGGCATCACTTAACCTTGGTTTGCATACACCACAAGTTACCTTTGAACCAGACCAGACTTATCCTATGATGTGAATCTTCAACACTCGTCTTCCTGCATTGGTTCTCCCTGATCTAGAGCCTTATATTTATAAATTGCCATTATCTGTGCAGCAGCCTTCCTCTCTGCTATATTTTCTATCAGGCTTTGCACAGACCTAACTACTAAGGGTATAAGACACGGCAGGAGTAGACACAACATTAAAATCAGTAGGACTCCACCTACCACTGCCTTAAGCCCTCCAAACCACTCATACCAGCTACCAAACCAACTACTTGGATTGTACCCTTTCCATACCTGAGTAGGCACATGCGCTAGTTTAACCATATGGCTAGTAAGCTCAGCTATTGCTTGCCCTTCGTCATCTATTTGAAGACAGCAATTGCTCAGGTTAAACTTCCCACATACACCTCCCTCTACTGCCAAAAGATAATCCAAGGCTAATCTATTTTGGTAAACTGCTGTCCTCATCCTGGTATTATGCTTCGCTAGAAGATTGAGCGCTTGTGATGTCTCGTTAGTAATGATCTCAACCACCGCCTGTAACCTTATAATGCGGTTGAGCATATAAATAGGGGTTCTATAACCAAAGGTACCATCCTCTGCCCACGTGGCTGGCCCATAATAATCTATAATACGCTGGGGAGGCCATTCATTATCTTCCCAGGCACCTATCTCTATGGGTCCCCTTTTCTTCCTATGATTCACATCATACACTTTAACACCTAAAGTCTCACCTGTTTCAATAGGCAACAAGAAGAAGGATGGTTTTAACATACCCAACACACATGCCCCTTCCCAGTCCTGTGGTAACTCCGAATAGGCCTTCTTACCACAGATCCAGTACAAATTCGCTGGGGCTCTCCAGTTAGATGTGATGGATAGATCAAACCATACGTCCTTTAAATTGGCATATCTTGCAAACGGGTTAGATGGTTCTGAGACATTTGAAGCCGACCACCAAGTTGTATTCTTTGTATCATCATCATAAGCTTTTTGCCCTAGACAAGTTAATTCTCCTACAGAAGTATTATACATCATTCCTTTCCTCGCTATGCAAACATAACCTATGATGGAGGTCTTCAATCTCCACTCAGATTTACCTCTAACACTCATATGATAGTCGGCTTGTGTAGATATTAATTGGTCAACTGCCTCAGAACCGGACATTACCTCCTTTGCTTCCCAAGGCCATTGGTCTCCCATGTTAGTACCTCCACACACATAGCAGTTGGTAACATTAAGACTACCGGCAATACTCTCGGCTAAATCAATGAACAAGTTTTTAGCATTATGGGGGATCTTATTATCTATGCTCATCTCTTCATAAAAGGAATGGTATACTTGATGAGTTTGGGAGGTTACCGTATCAGTCTCTATCCCTATAAACAATATTGTCCCAGGGTCTAAACCCGTCCCATATATTTGAAACCCAAATAAATTACCATATTTATCTAAGAACTTGTCAGGGTTATTTATAAGTATATGGATTGGATTGCATTCCATAGACTTACAATATGGATCAGTAGGCAACTTAGTCACAATCATGTCCTTGTCTGCTGTCTGTCCCCAAGTCGCCCACCCCACACAAGACCAATATGGGCAGAAGTTATAATCTCTATTTGGGCATCTTGGACTTACATATTTATTTTTACTACTGGGACAAATATATTTATCGTTAGACCCATACGTCCTCTCCCATCTAAGATCCCCACATACATTCCACGGCTTTCTACCACTTGATATTGCTTTACACGCATCAAATAGCAGAGCACCTGAAGAATATACGGATTTTAATACCGTCTTATTAATTAGGGTCCCCTGAGAATCTCCATTTCTGAGAGTCAACCAAATTGTACGGGGTTGATACTCAGGACTGAAGCACTTAGGTTCTCCTACTCCTAAATGACACACACTATATTCTATATTTAAGTATCTACATCTTGATACATCTCCTTTACACTCATATTGCGAATGCCAAATTAGGGTCTGGGATATATGGTTACCTGTTCTTGTAGTCTTAATGCATACCTCACAGCTAGGAGTGTTGGTACCTCTACCTTCCTGAATATAAAAATACACATAAATAAACATTATTAAAAATACATCTTTCGTCGTCATCCTCAGTCTTCGTCCGTGCGAAGGCACCTCAGCTTCCAGGATGTAAGGACTGCAGGGAATGGAGTTCTGCTCGTCTTCACAGGGGTCCCCTCAAGACTTTCCCTGACTTATACACTCGTTGGTGAGTGGACAGGCTTTATTATGGCCTTCTCACTCACTTACCAAGTCTCTGAAACAATAAAATTTGTAATCTACAAGGTTCCTCGTCACTCCGACTGAGTCGTGCGTTTTAACCGGATCTTGCAGGGATTCTCTGGATTTGCTGTAACTTGCCAGGAATCGGCTGCTGCTGGTTTAACCCTGGAGTGATGTATCCACGGAGCCACTTCGGCTACTTTTATCGCTGTAGGGGTAGACAGAAGAACAACATAAGGACCTCTCCACTTGGGCCCTAACGGCACATTATTCCACTCTTTAATCCACACTTGTACCCATTTCTGTACCTCCTCCATAGTCTTACCCAACTTTACAACCTGCTGCCGGGTAATTCCTTCTCCCAACTGACTCAAATCCCCCCTTAAGTTACCAAGCACGGGAGGTGGTCGCCCGTACATGATTTCAAAAGGAGAGAGGCCCATCCTTCTGGTAGGTGTACTACGGATTCGCAATAGAGCTATGGGCAAGAGAACGTTCCACTTAAGTTGGGTTTCCTGACACATTTTAGCCAACTGATTCTTAATAGTTCTATTCATTCTCTCTACCTTACCAGAACTCTGGGGTCTATATGCCGTATGAAGCCTCCACTTTATACCAAGCATATGAGTCAATTGTTGTAGGCACTGATGAACAAAAGCTGGACCATTGTCCGATCCTATAGAGCAGGGTAGTCCATATCGGGGTATTATTTCTCGTAGCAGGAATCTCACGACTTCTCCTGCTTTCTCTGTACGAGTAGGACATGCTTCTACCCAGCCTGAATAGGTGCACACCACTACCAGCAGGTAGCGATGTCCACCCGATTTAGGCATCACTGTATAGTCAATTTGTAAATCGGACATGGGAAGTCCCCCCATAAACTGGACTCCTGGTGGCTTTACTGGTCCTTGTCTTGCATTATTTTTAGCACACGTTACACATCTACGTACAATGGCCTGAGTCAAGTTGGACAATCTTGGTATGTAGAAATGTTTTCTGAGAGATTCTTCTGTACTGTCTCTCCCAGAATGTGTCCCGTTATGATAGTTTTGGACAATTTCTACCGCTAGTGATGCTGGAATAACTATTCTTCCATCTTCTAACTGATACCATTTGTTCTCCAAATACTTTCCAGGTTCAGTCCTTAACCACTCCTCTTCTTGAGCTGTATAAATTGGAGTCCATTGAGACAGTGGAGTTGGTATAAGAGCAGCTATATGCCCCACATATTCCTGTCTTCCTGATTCAGCAGCACGCTTAGCTGCACTATCTGCCATCCGATTCCCTTTGGTTACATCACCATCTCCTCTCAGATGCGCCCGACAATGTATAATACCGACTTCTTTCGGCTCCCACACTGCTTCCAATAGTTGTAGGTAGTGATGTCGCGAACCCGAAATTTTCGGTTCGCGAACGGCGAACGCGAACTTCCGCAAATGTTCGCGAACCGGCGAACCGCCCGAAACGCCATTGACTTCAATGGGGAGGCGAATTTTAAAACACACAGGGACTCTTTCTGGCCACAATAGGGATGGAAAAGTTGTTTCAAGGGGACTAACACCTGGACTGTGGCATGCCGGAGGGGGATCCATGGCAAAACTCCCATGGAAAATTACACAGTTGATACAGAGTCTGGTTTTAATCCATAAAGGGCAGAAATCACCTAACATTCCTAAATCACAATCAATATGGATTGACACCTGACATATGACATATTGACACCTTGACATATGGATTGACACCTGTCCTCAGAGCCCCTGATGCACACGGACACAGAGCAGAATAGAGACTGGTCCCCTACATAGGGTCACTTGGCAGATATGGATTGACACCTGTCCTAAGGATCCCTGATACACACTGACACAGAGCAGAATAGGGACTGTTCCCCCTACATCGGGTCACTTGGCAGATATGGATTGACACCTGTCCTAAGGTTCCCTGGTACACACTGACACAGAGCAGAATAGGGACTGGTCCCCCTACATCGGGTCACTTGGCAGATATGGATTGACACCTTGTTACAAACTGCTATTTGTAACGGGCCCTTTAAATGGCAAATTGCCCTGCTTCCCTGGGTTGTGGAGAAGCCTACTTGCCAGCCTCCTCCCGCATGACTATGGCCCCTGGGAGATTGTGAAAATGTATGCACTTTTATTTGGTGTGTATGGCCCTTTAAGACTGTCGGTGGGCATATTGGGGCTTATGGACTCTTTATGTGACTGGTGCTGGCCCTTTAAACACCTTTTTTGGGACATCAGGAAGATTGGGACACTGCCCCTTTAAGGCCGTGTCCCCAGACTTGTTGGGGACACGGCCCCTTTAAGACGGTGTCCCCTGTGTCCCCAGACCTGGTGCAAACCCTTTGTGCCTGCCTTGCTATTTCCCACTTGGTTCAGTAAATGGGAAATTATTTCAGCTGCAGAGACTAAGTCCCATTCGGCGATGGGACTTAGTCTTTTTTTCAGCCTTATTTCAGCTGCAGAGACTAAGTCCCATTTGCGATGGGACTTAGTCGTTTTTTCAGCCTGAAATAGACCGACCTCACAGCCCAAATCTATGGAACTGTTTTGGGCAGGAAAATGTGCTTGCGGTCGGTCATAAAGGGACCTCCAGCTAACTTTTTAACCCTGGATGGATTTGGCTGATTTTTGGTTATGTTTATGTTTTAAGTGTGCTGATTCCAAATATGTAATTATGAAGATGGGATGTGTAGTTTTAAAGTTACAGGGTATGGCTAAAAACTGTATTTTTGCTGCCTGTGTTTAATTATGTTAATCTCTTCCCAAACGTCATTTCGTTCAAAGTGGAGAGAATGTTAAAAAAATATATTTTTGGTGTGAAATGCTTTCAGCGGCTAATCACCAGCATCATTTGAGGGTATACAGGAAACCCTTATTTGTGGTGTGTTTGGT
>OW240921.1:45581184-45600858 GCA_933207985.1 Pelobates cultripes
AACGCCGAGGATTGCACCCAGGCAGGAGTGTATATATATTTTTTTGGAAATATTAAGGGTGAGTGCCAAGAATTTCTTATATATATATATATATACACACACACACCCATTCTTGAATATTGTTTTTGCAGATGTCCTCAAGGTGAGTGTGTAAGAAAGGAATAGAATTCACAAATTTCTAAGTGTGGGTGATATATATCCCCACCAAGGATATAATATATCCAGGACAGCAGATAAACTCCAGGATAAACCGGTTAAAAACAGTTTATGGTAGTATATAAAAGCAAAGAAATCAGTATATAATTACACATTATTATTATTTATAAAGCGTCAACAAATTCCGCAGCGTTGTACAATGGATGGACTAAGAGACACGTATTTGTAAATAGACGAGTTGGACACACCAAACAGAGGGATTGAGGGCCCTGCTCAATGAGTTTACATGCTAGAGGAAAGGGTAGGATAGAAAAGTAGGTTGCTAGCATAGTATTCACTGAGGGCTTAGTGTTTTGTTTTGATGACAGTTGCAGGAGAGGATACAAGTAAAACAATACACTAACCTATTTCACTTTCATAAAGAGGGTTTCTCCAAGTGTTGTCAAAACAAATAAAAAGTACCTTGTTAGTCACCTTAGCAGAAGATAGCAACAGTATATGCAATTAATATATGTTATTCCAGTTACATACCTTCATATGGTTTGAAATTAATTATCAGTTTGTGAATAGTTCATTTAAAGGGACACTGTAAGCACCATAACCTTTTCAAAGTGAATGAGGATCCTAAGCTTCTCATTGCTTACCCCACCTGTAGAACTCTGTCTTAGACAGATTATACACTGACTTTTAGCAATACAGATTCATACCTGAATGGGCACTGTGATAGGTTAAAAGCGGTCAGCTGACACTCTCAGTCAATAACCGCTACCCACTGTTGCCCAGCCTAATATTTCCTAAATAGCCTGAGCAGCACAGGGAGATGCTGTGAACTCTCATTTAGCATTAAAACGTGAAAAAAACTGTTTTGCACTTCACGCAAGCAATACTCCAGGAGACTCTAGATAATGTAGTCACTTCCCCATGCAGTTGTAGTGGCTACAGTGTCCCTTTAAATGCCACATGCACATTCATTTTATAGAAACTATTTTTATTTTTTGTCATGTGTTTGGCCTTTTCTTAATTACATTGCTATTTGATACTTTTTATATGTACTTTATGGTTTCAGTGTAATACTGTATAGTAATGCCTATGTATTTTTCCTGTAGGCTGTGCAGGGAGTCAGTTGTTGTTAGCTTCTTTGCATCATGTAAGAGGTTGGTGTTAAATTTTGAGGACTAGCAGAAACCAATAATGAGTAACAACAGGGTTGGATAGCTGTTGGAAACCAGTCGCAAGTAGCAGTTTCCGCTTCCTTAGAGACCAATCTGAGCCATTAGTCACGACTTAGCAACTGATTTTATGTAACAAACCCAGTAACTCCCTGCAGTTACTGGTGAAATTTTGCAGTCAGTAAACAGTAGCAACAGGCGTTTTGGCAAGTAGTGGCTGGCCTGTAAAAAGTATCCAAAACATTGGAAACAAGCCCTAAAAGATTTGTCCACTAACCAGTAAACTGCATTGAATAGAATTTGAATTGTGAAATTCAGTCTAAAACATTTAAGCAGTTTTTTCCCCCAAATCAGCTATATTGATCTAACTTTGCAATTCAAGTTTCAGTTCACTGTAATTCACTTTGTATTGGATGAACTCGAAATGTTCAGATCCTACAGTGTATATTGATAACTTCAGGTCCAATCATTGATATTTGAGATGCCCGTATATGCTTACTGCAGAGGTACGCCATTCTTTAGAGCTACCTGTTAGCTAACACTGGTCAAAATGTTATCATGTAAAACTTCAGCCCTCTAGTTTAGATATTGTTGGACTACTTCTACTATTATTGTATTCCAATCAAAAGCCAGAGGCTACCTCCTATTTATTTGTGATATATCATTTGCATGCTCTTTGTTCTTGCACGTTCATTTGCTGTCCCTATACTCAAAATATTTATTTACATTCCGTCTTCATCCTCCTTCTCTGTCTTATGTTACTTTTTTTATTTTTTCCTCGCTTTTAAGCTACATTCTTATTTGTAGAGGTTTTTGTTTTTTTGCCACTAGCTGATTGCATCCAAGCTCAGTTTTATTATAAGTACAAACATAAGTTGCAAGTAATGATTAAATGTTGCTCTGGTAATGTTGGTTCAATAAAGCATCAGTTTTCGCTCAGGACACATTAGAATGCACATGGATTATTCCAGTCCATATTAATGAACTGCAGCATGCTTATGCCCCTGCCAGCTGTGCCCAGACTCTTGAAACCACTTCAGCTTGCCAAATTCATTACAATCAGTGAGTGAGGAAATGTCACTGCACATAGGCATTGTGTTTCTCTTGTGCCCTCTTGATCCACTCAGAGACCTTGGCATCTAACTCCCTTCAATCAACAACGCTAACAAAAGGAAAAAAAATAGATGCATGAGGGATTTCTATTTAATTAAACTGCTCCCTTCTAGAGATATATGTGCTCTGTTTACTATCAGAGTGTCAGAAATGGATATTTATAAAACAGAACAGTGAGACGTGCACTAATAAGTATGAAAAACTGTTTGTTTATAGGAAGTGCTTTTGGACCACTCAGGAAACAGATGTTAAGTAAGTAACTAAAGGTAAACTCTTTTGGTAGTATTAATTAATATGCATAATTAATCACGATTGGGGGTATAGGAATCTCTTTGTAATTATTGGCAATTGCAAGTTTACAGGAAAAGGCGAGATTGCCCTTTTCATTTTGGGCAAGAAAACTGCCCAAATCCCTTTAGGGATGGTCTACAACTAGAAGAATAAAAGGTATTATGTAAAATATTTGTCCCAAAAAGCACACTTCTTCAGTCCATCTTCAGGCTCATGGCCACGCCAGAAACTACATCTCTACTGGCTCTCTAAGAGATGGTGCTGTCTACTAAACCTTCTCCTGTCATGGATTCCTCTCCTGTTGTGGTTAGTTCGTCTTTCAAGGGGCACCTGGTCCATCCAGCAATAGTTAACAGGATGGCTCACCAGAGCAGACTAACTTGCCAGTAGAGGTTTAGGCTTCCCTGGCAATTGTACCTTGGTATTAGACCCAGGCAGCATGTTTTGGTTCAGCCCTGGGTGATACTCTTCAGGAAGGATGACTTGAGCATTCAAGCATTTGATGCATAGGTACCTAAAATATAATAACAGGATGAAAACACATTGTGTCTATGACTAACATCATTGCTAAAGGGTTCGACAGTTCAAGTCCTACACTTCTAGCCAAGTCTAAAGGTTGTTCACCACAGAAAGCCTGGAGAGTCCATACTGCACTCACCAACAGGGAACGTATACTCACCAGTTCTATATTTTCACACACCAATGGGCAAGTGGACATTTAGACCCCTGATGCTGACTGTCTCTCTCTTCCCTACAGCGAGAATATGTTTAGCAAGCAATACCATGAGCAATAAGAATGGACCTTTCCTGCCCACAACTCTTGTGAAGTCTCCCTTCTTCAACCTTTGAGTGATAGTTCCGGTAGTGTTGGAAGAGAAAACCTGGAATCTTGGTTTCCTCAGCTTAAATTTTGGTTGTTGGTGATGAGTGGGGCTGTCACATGCAATGATAAGCTATAGGAAACACACACGTACTTCCAGGAGTTACAGCTAGCAGTATATTTAGGTTTTGGATACCCTAGGCAAATGAAGCATATGCGTCTCTTTCCTATATCCTTTACTTCCTCACAAACTCCATACACAAATAACTAACTATTCAAATTGCATCATTCATACATAGACACATGCACAATCATACACCCACAGCTGCATACATCCCATATTTTTCCTTGTATAAGACAATATTTTTTTGTAAACATTTTTTGTCTTAAATTATGGTTGTCTTATACACTGAATGCAAGAGTTAAAAAAAAAAACTTGCTTAAGCCAAGATGGTACCTGCACATACCTGGTCTGCCTGCCGCTGACTCACTCGCTCAGTCTCCCGCCCACCCGCTGACTCACTCACTCAATTGGTCTCCCACCTGCCCACACCAACCTAATTACTCACCTGGCCTCTGAATCCTCAAGGGCTCTCTGCCATTTCTTGGCTTTCCCTCTATCAGCGATGGGATTGGCAAGTTGCCCTCCATCTCTCCCTCTCTCTCCTAGTCTGTATTACAGCTCTTCCCTCCATTTTTCTCCCTCTATCCTCCTGGGAATGGATGGCAGAGTTGTAATACAGACCAGGGGAGAGAGGAAGAAGAATGGAGAGCAGAGTTGTAATACAGATCAGGAGATAGAGGGAGAGATCTTGGTCTGCCCTCAATCCCCTTGTCTCTCCCCTGGTCTATATTACAGCTCTGCCCTCCATCCCTCTACCTCCCTCCCCTGGTCTCTCCCCTACATCCTGTGAGCAGGGGGATCAGGAGTAGCCGCAGTTCACACCTACCAGTACCTGGTTTTGCTCCTGCTAACTCACTCACCTGTCCACCAAGCCCCGCAGCCCCATAGTTGAGCAGGTCGCTATCCACTTCTGAATGCTGTGGCAAGGAAGAAGTGATCCCTATAAGCGTGGGAACTGCAGGAGATGTCAGCACTTACCACCAACAGAGCTCCAGAGAAATGCCACCTCAGGTAGGTCTTGCTTGATATTAATATTTATGGGGGAGGAAATGGGTATCAGGGAGCAGAGGTGTGAGGATATTTATGGGGAATAATTATTATTAATTATTATTATTCATTAATTAAAAATAATATTTTTATAAAAATTATTAAAATTAATAATCTTTATTAAAATATCAGAGGTTAATATTTTATTGGCACTATTCCCTATTATTATTATCATTATTTAAAAGTAAAGAGTTACTCACTATTTTGACTTTGAGACCTAGAGCAAGTTGTTCAATTTAACAGTCCAGAACACAGCAGAACAAACCATCTCGAAATCCAGCTGGATACTGATCAGGAACCATCTGCGAACTGGGACTAAACCATCAATGAATGAAGAATCGTCAACGATGAGGAGCCCATCACAACACCATCCATAGATCTCCAGCCAACGTGGTGAAGCCTTGGGAAGAAGTGAGGATCTCTTAACAGCACCAACAGCGCAGAATCAACCTGTGAAAACATAAAAAACAGGAGCCCAACCGTTAAATCGGTACTTAAACCAACTGCGCATGCCAAGACATAAAGTATTGATATACTGAAACAACATAGTTCCCATAATGTCAGACAAGAAAAAACAACCACCAGGCAAACATAACATTAACAGTTCAGATGCACATAATAGGCAATACAATACTGAGCTCAGTTCAATACTCGCCTCCGTGTCTTTCATAAAATCATGACTTTTCGTCAAGAAATAGCAAAATCATGTAATTTTATGTCAAGATACGTAGGCTCATTTTGCAAGTTTAAAGCTGATCAATAACAGAAGAGAAAACATGTGGCGGAGGCGGAAAGTAAAATTCTTTAAAACTGGATTCGCGGGACCAGTCCACCATCCTCATCAGGTCTTCCAGTCGTGCTCCCGAAGTCAGATAGACGTGGCTGATCCCCTCCGCGAGGAGTGGGCACTAAAGATGGATGTATCCACGCCGGCCAGTGACATCACCCATTTCACCCAACGAGCCAAGGGAGTGCTGGACATCGGGGCGAAGGGTTGACGAATCGAGGGAAAGAGTTGAGGGGACGAGTCCGAACGATGAGCATTCGTCCGAAGCTCATATTCCATCAAACAGGTTACTGGACATAACACTGGGGTAGCTGGAAAACTAGGATACGAGACCGAACGTATAGCCATCTTAGTGCGTCTGGAGATGTTAAATGTCACCCCGTCTGGAGTGAAAGACCTAGCATCATAGTCCAGGGCCCGTACGTCCGAGACCCATTTGCACAAAATGAGGCAAAACAGGGAAACCAAATTGTCCGACAGTTGTCGTTGGGTGAGTTCCAAATTAGGAGGCCAGGAAGTAAACAGTGGCAAGATGTAGGATACGTCCCATGTAGCCATATATCGAGGCCTGGTGGGGCGCAACAGAATTGAACCCCGAAGTAACCAGCACACCAAAGGGTGTTGGCCTGTGGGACAGCCCTCGAAACCTTGATGAGCCAAAGAGATGGCTGATCTATACAGGTTAATCGTGCAATAGACCTGACCAGCCTCGAATAACGAAGTGAGGAATTGGAGTATCGCCATGACAGGTGCCGAAACAGGATCCAAGTCCCGAGCCAGGCACCAGCCAGTCCAAGCTGTCCCATATGATCGTCTAGTGCCAGGAGCCCATGCATCAGCCAGGAGGCGTTGAGTTGCGTGTGAAACTCCTTGGATTTCCCAGGGGCCCCAGAAATACTCCATGCGAGTAGCAGCAACCAACCGTCCAGCAGGAGGGGGTGTAGTTGGCCCAACGGGTCCAGAAGAAGATCCTGGTAGGATGGCAGAAGTCCTGGCACATCCAGGAGCTGTGGAAACCATGACTGGGTCCCCCAGAATAGGATCAGCAGGACCAATTCGGCCACCTGGCAGCTTACTTGGAGTAGAACCCGAGGAATCGTGGCAAATGGAGGGAAGGCGTAAAGGGGTGAGCCAGTCCAGTCTTGCAGGAAGGCATCCACTGCTTTGCGGATGGGCCTGGGCGCAAGCTGTAGAATTGAGGTAGTTGGGCGTTGAGCCGGGATGCAAAGAGGTCGATGGCAAAAGGGCCCCAGAGAGACAAGATAGTGGGGAACACCTCCACATCCAATTTCCAATCACTGCTGTCCAACAGATAGCGTAAGCTCCAATCCGCATGAGTGTTGTGGAGGCCGGGGAGGTTTTCCGCCTGGACGACCAGATTCCTGGCCAAACAATAGGCCCAAAAGTCCTTTGGCAAGCGGACCAGAATAGCCAATTACGTGCCGCCCATGTGATTGACATAGCGAACTGTGGAGATGTTGTCCATGCGCAGTTGGATGCACGCACTGGCGGTCCCGTTCGCAAAGCTCCGGATCGCAAAGGAGCCGGCCAGGAGTTCCAGGGCATTGATGTGGAGACAGGATTCATCGTCTGACCAGTGTCCCCTGTAGTCACGCTGTTGCAGTGGGCACCCCAGTCGTGGAGACTTGCGTCTGAATCCACCGTAAACTCCGGTTGGGAGCCGAAGATGGCCTTGCCATTCGAAGCTGAGAGGTTGTGGATCCACCAGGTCAACTCGTCCCGGGTCTCCGAATCCAGAGAGACCATGTCCGCATAGGACGCCCCGTTGCGAAGATGTGCGATTTTCAGACGCTGGAGGGCACAGTAATGGAGAGGGTCTGGAAACACCACCTGGATTGAGGAAACCAGTAGGCCAATGATCTGTGCCAGATGGGGCAGCGACAGCTGGGAGCGCGCCAGGGTGCTGCGTAGTTCCTTGCGGATGGAGCGAATCTTGGCCAGAGGGAGGCTGAGAGATTCCGCTTCTGAGTCTACCGTGAACCCGAGGAACTCCATGTGTTGGGAAGGGGACAGGCAGGATTTTTCCCAATTGAGGAGGAAACCCAAGCGAGAGAGGTGATCCATCGTCCATTGTAGGTGTTTCAGGAGGACCGAACAATCCCGTGCCATGATGAGGATGTCGTCCAAGTAGACTATCAGTTGCACTCCTCGACTGCGTAACCAAGCCATGACAGGGCGCATCAATTTGGTGAAGCACCATGGAGCTGACGAGAGTCCAAAAGGGAGGCATGTGAAGCGCCAAGTGTCGCCTTTCCAGAGAAAGCGTAATAAATCCCTGGATGTCTCACTGAGACAGTCAAGTATGAGTCCTTGAGGTCTAATTTCGCCATCCAGTCTCCCCGAAGGAGTAAATCCCGCAGAAGATTGATGCCCTCCATCTTGAAGTGGCGGTAGCCCTCTTTTTCTACTAGGATGATGTTCCTAAGGACCCCTGTAGGGGACACGGGGGCCCGTTCTATCACCCCTTTCGCATGGAGGGCCGACAGCTCCTCGTCTATTAAGGCGTGGTCGATCACTGTAAGTACAATAGGGCGAGGGGGAGGAATGTGACATGGCGTGTCGACCAACTCTACGTGAAACCCCCACACTGTGGTCAGAACCCAGACATCAGAGGTGATGTTTGACCAGGCTTGGAAAAAATGACAGAGTCTGCCCCCTACACAAATATTGGAAAAAACATGAGGTAGATGCAAGCTTACCGTAAGGGCGTCTGGAACCGGAGTTCCCTCTAAAGCCTCTGGCTGGTTTAGCCAGGTCAAACAGTTTGGCCAAGGGACCAAAAATGTCCAAGTGTTTGTCCTGGCATGATTTTAAAGCGGAATCCAATCCCTTGCGGTGATTCCATCCCATCTTGGATAGGAATTAGGTAATCTTGGGATCAACAAAGGTGGTCTCACAGACTTTACTGGGAATCAGGGGTCTAGGACATTCTGCACTGAGTTTGTTGCGTGCCACCTTGCTAAGGGGGCATCGTACCCAGTTCTATAGGTACCTAGCCACATGGTCCGCTGGGAGCGATTCCGCCAACCTTGGATGATGGAGAGCATCCAGGTCAAAAATCGGTTCCCCAGACGGATCCATGAGGGCTGAACCCGCGGTAGCGGGGGAGTCACTGCGAGAGCCACTCATTACCAACCACGATAGAGCAGGGGCAATCTCATCATTGAAGTCACACATAGACTCCGCATCAGCCTCCTCACTAGACCCGATTTCTGAGTCGGAGTCACCCTCTTTTTGTGCTCTAGCACATTTCCACTGCCGCACCCATTCTGCCTGGCACAGAAAGGCACACTGTCATGGGTGGTTACGGTTGCACCCGTCATATTGGTTCTGGAGGCAGGGGGACTTAAGTGCCTGGATTTGGCCGTAGCCATCCTTGGAACTTCCCTAATTGGGCTTGGAGCAGAACGCGCTAAGTGCGTTGGCGTAGCCAAGCCTTCTGTGGCCAAAGGGCGTGCCAGTAAGGCTAGTGAAATAGTTTGGGAGAGGACAGAGGACATGGAGCCCATGGCAGCCATAATGGCGTCCGTAACGGAGCGCTGTAGCGCCAGGGATTGGGCATCATCAGGTAAAGACGTAGGGTCACCTGCAGAGGAAGGGGGATCAGAGCTGGCAGAGGGGTTATCCAAAGCTAGGGGTATATGTATCTCCCCAGGGGAAAGGGGGGTGGCAGGCACTTTGGGCTTGGGCATAATAAATGCTGTGAGAGCCCAATGACACCATATATAAAAAATTAAATATGCTAGCAGGAGTTAATCACCCCAAACTAGCTATACCTTATTTAGAGGGTAGAGATAGGGAGCTCACCAGGGCCCAGACCGGCAGACAGGAAGAGAACACGAGGAAGAGCAAAGCGATTGAAGGACAGGATGTTAGAAAATGGCTGCCGGCAATCTCGTGAGATTCGTGGAAAAATCCTGAGAATTTGTCAAATAAAGAGCAGAACGTTCGGCAAAAAATAGCCAAATTCGTGTAAATAAATAGACGAAAGGAATAGTAGAGAAAACAGATGAATTAGCAAGTCGTTCGTATAAAATTAGTCACATGTGGCAAACAGGCGAACAAAGCTATATGCCGGTGAAACTAACGAACTGCAAGGATTCATAAAGAGAATATAGTCGAACGGCATAATGCATTCATGAAAAAACAGCCGAATGGAATGGAGAAAACAGGCACAAAGGGTGCCAAAAAGACAGGAGAAGGCGCAATGGAATCACAGACAACCAGAAAGAGAGAAGGCAAAGGGAGAAAAAGATAAGAGCAACAGGGGAAGCTCAAGTGATAGGGATACAAATAATAATAATAGCCTGAAGAAGGTCTGGAAGCCTGGGCTCAAAGGATAACACACAAATGTATAATCCACAATAGTATAAAAGAATAGAAACTTAAAATATATCGAAAATAATGAGACTACAATCAATAATGCAAATAAAAGCATAAATAACAATAAAGCAATAATGAGATTACCATAAATAATGCAAATAAATAGCATAAATAACAATAAAGCAATGATAATATGGAAGAAATTGGTCATGTACTTATCTTTGTTTAGTAGCAGCAAAGAAAGAGGAATTATGTGGGGAGGTGCTGACTATTATACTGGGACTTGGTATGGGAGTGGTTTATCACTATGGTTACCATTTTTTCTTACTGTTTGTATTCTTTGCTGCTATTGGTGGACAGTAAAGAAAGGATTAAGCAATACTTGCCTCCGTGTCTTGACATAAAATTAGTGAACAGTTTTCAATAACATTGAACAAGATATGGTATAGTTTAGTATCACAATCACAGTAAATCAATTTCAAACTTTGTTAGCATGATGGGATTGTTAGTCCATGACAATTTCAATCAGCAGGGTTAGCATATGGAAAATTTTAGTCATATACAATTCATTGAGACAATCAGCAAATAGTATATCACTATTTGTTAAATTTTTACGAACCATATGAGTAATCAGCATATGGATTATTATAATTTAAAGACAGATTTTTCGGACTCTTAAGGAATGCAATCTTTGTTTTACTCTTAGTAGATTTACAATCACATGTGTATTGTTTGCTTATTGTAAATACCATCCATTAGACTTAGCTGGACAGAGTTCGTTATTTACTCAGGTAATCTATTCACAAAGTTCTATGGACAATGTTTTATGAGCTAGCCACAGAATTTTAACCAGCTCAGTGCTGACCAGTCAGTTTAGGCTTTTTACTCACACATGATTTTAACCAGCTCACTGCTGTTTCACAGGGTAATTAATTATGATCAATTAATCCATCCGGTAACTAAATTCTTGCAGATTTAGTTAAAACAATTCTTATCTGATAAATATTTCCTAGATTTATCTGATATCTTTGTCTCCCAGTGTGCAGTTTGAGATACAAATTTGATCATGAGCTATCATGAAACCCAAGTTTGGATTCTGATCAGCTTTTACCCAGAGAAATACTAACTTTTAGTTATGTAATTTTAAAATTGATACAATTAGCTTCTATTTACCGATAAATATTATGGATATTTCTGGAACAGATTGATTCAGAATTTGTGAATTATAATTCAAATCTGAAGTTGGAATTGTTTCCAAGAATAGAGTATAGATAGAAATTCTAAGAACTTTTCCCTGGTAGAGATAGTTTAGATTTACAGATAAGTAAAGAGTAAGAAGTAATTATTCAGGTATTATTTTTAAGATTGTTTCAAGATGTCTGCTAGATTGTCAGATGTCAAGGGATTTCAAGAGATCGTCCTCCTTCTCCTTTTTCCCTCTTTCTTTTTGATATCCCTCTGTCATGGAGTTATATGTTATTACTTATCTGTTAACCTTCTGACCTGGTCCAAGGAAATCTTGGGGCAAATCTTATGTTAATGGCTGTTGACATCATTTTGATTTATATCTCTATATGTTTCAAACAGCAGGTAGAACTGTTGGTTTACGTAAGGAATATTACCAGCTATTATCATATAGGATTAACTCCTCAGGACAATTAGGAATGTTTTAATTTCAAGACTTCTTCAGTCAGCGTTTCTCCTTTCTCAATTTGGACTTTGGTTGTACAAACCAATATGTCCTTGCTTACCTAAGCATTATTTTATTTCAGGATTTTTAGGTTGTCTACTTAATCTATTTTATAGGTAATTACATATTTATATATATATATATATATGTTTCTATATATGTTGCTAACTAAATATATATGACATTATATTACTATTTTGTATATAAATAAACTGAATTGTATACCTTCTAGCAATATGTATTTGTGTTTGCTGAACAAATACTTTTTAAATAACACATAGTTGTCTTATTTTTTACTCACTGTCTGGCTCTTAAGCTGACAAGGCAAAACTTTAAAAAAAAAACATCTTGTTTCTTAATTTTAAGCACCTCATGGCATATTAGCTAAAATGCGTTTTTGCCATTATTCATGTATTAGTTTTATCACAATATATATGTATTTCCTTTCCTACACAAATTCTCTGACAGAGGGAATACTTCTGTGATGTACCAGCATGCCCTCACACCACCTGTTGTATTGTGGGAGCTATTTTGTAACTTCACTGAGAAGTGATGTCTGTCTATTAATTAGTGCTGTCACTTTATTGAAAAGCTGTTTAAACATCATCTAGAGTTTTTGGAGTTATTATGGAACACTAGCCCATAAGAATGTCAGAAAAAAATAAAAGATTGTCATATTCTGCTAAATTCAAGTTACAAATCATGAACTACGCAAAACAGACAGTTTGGACCTCCTACCACTGAATGCATGATCAGACAGTGGAGAAAACAGGAAGAACATCTGCTCAAAACTAAAAAAAAAAAAGACCATTTGAGGAAAACCAGCAAAATGGCCAAACTTGGAGCATAGGCTGAAGACATGTATTATGCAGAAACGTCAAAGTTGGATAAGTGTGTCAACCAAGATTATTCAATGTGAGGCAAACAGGCTTGCAAAGGAAATTAACATTGCTGACTTCGCAGGAAAGGCAAAATGGTGCTTCAACTTCACGAGGAGAGAAGGATTGGCCATGAGAATATGAACCAAATTAGCACAGAAAATTCCACCATCTTTTGAGGATAAAATCCAAGAGTTTTACTCCTATGTCATAAAACTACGGAAAAAATATGCTTATGAACCAAGTCAGACTGCAAACATGGTGAGGTGCTTCTCAATTTTGATGTGCCTTCCAACAGAAATGTTGATATGAAAGGGGTCAAAACAATGGCAATCAAAACAAGTGGTCATGAAAAGACCCACTATACTGCTGTCCTCATGTTGTGCATGTTGGTGTTCTTGTCCAAGTTCATGAGAAGGGCTGGATGAATGAAGATTTGATGGCTTTTTGGTTTGCAAAGATTTGGTCCAGAAGACCTGGGGGGCTCTTGAAGAAGCCAGCTCTGCTCGTGCTTGATCAGTTCCATGCACATTTAAAAGAAAAGTCAAAAGGGTTGCAGCGGATTTGCAAACACAGCTAGCTATTTTTCCTGGTGGACTTACAGTCACTAGATGTTTCAATCAACAAGCCCTTTAAAGCACTGATGAAAGAAGAATGAAATAAATAGATGCAAAAGGCAGATAATAACTTGACACCAACAGGAAGAGTGAAAAACCAACCATTAGAGAGGTCTGCAAATGGTTCCTAAACTCATGGAAAGGAGTCAAGGAAGAAGTGGTTGTGAAATCCTTCAAGAAATGTGCAATCAGCAATGCCATGGGTGGAATGGAGAATGATCTCATATATACAGACTGATTCAGAACACAGCAGTGATGCAGTAGTGGTTTAAGAAAGTGATATGTCTGGAACTGAGAGTGATGCCTAGTTTTCTAATACCATATGTACCGGTATCTTAAAAATATTAGGTACCTACTGTAATTACAATACTAAATAGTCCGGTAAAGTTGTTCTGTTTGATGTTCTAAATATATCGGTGCTTTGAATATTTAATAAAATATCAATGTTGTTCTGTTTGATGTTTTAAAATCTTTATTTTAATTTTACGGGTCGTCTTATACATGGAGGCGTCTTATACACGGAAAAATAGGGTACATATTTAGGCACACAAATACACACAAAGACTTACAGTCACATAAATAGTCAGATATGTACAGGGCTGGACTGTGAGACAGATTTATCTAAGCTTTTAAAGGCAGAGCAGACCAATATAGCATCTAACACACAGTCATACATATGCATAGACACACAATTATACAGTCACATTGTGGTGGAATCTCGGTAAAAATAAATTTAGTAGGCCGAGATTACCACGTGGCATGTGTACGTGCATATGCTGACGTATCGATCAGTTGGTTGCACGAGGCAAGATACGATCAGTAGTGTACGGAGCATGTGCAAGAATACAGGATGTAGTATTCCCCTCCTCCATTGTGCTGGACAAGCCATGCGGTCAAGCAGGAAGTTAATTCTTATTTGTAATGATTGGTCAAGAGAATGTGCGGGTGGAGCTTAATATGGGAGGAGTTATGTGCCTATATAGGGAGCCTGCACTATTGTTCAGGGCTCAGAACTTGCTGTATTTTTGGTGACATTAGTCCCTCTGAGTCCCGATCGGTGATCCAATAAAGAATCTCTTCCTTCCTGAAGAAACCTGTGTCCATCTCTCTGTGCTTTGCTTCCGTCAGTTTCTCCGGTATCATTTGGTGCATTGGCCGGGAAGCTCATCGTTCAACGGTAGCTGAGAGGCAGAGGCGTGAGACGGTCTATCTTTGCCCACGTTCTCTACGGCTGCACCCCTGAACTTCTGCGTGGACCTCCCTTCGTCTCGGCGCCACTGGTCTGTTGTCCAGGAGATCATCGGCCTCTACGTAAGAAGTGCTGGGGTGTCCCCGTCGATGAGTGTGAACTCAGGTTCAGGAACGAGGAGGTAAGACAACTGCTGTTTTAGACGGCAGACCCACTAGGGGTATACCGATTGTGCGGTAGGCCCAAAAGGGGTTTAAATCTGTGTATGGAATCTGCCCCCTCTGTCGGAGGGAAGGAGCGAAGGCGCACCGCTCGATCGAACGCTCTTTAGTAAGACCGTTTGATCTGGTTAGTCAGGCGGGGTCCTGTGTAAATAGCCCTAGCCGGACACCGGTGTCTTGTCTAGACTAGCGTTCTAGGGTGTATATTACGTTCGCTAGGTCGGAGGGACCGGGAGACTAAGCGGCGCCTGTGTAAATTCGGTTCGCTAGCTCTCAACCTATCTTGGCTAAGTGGGAAGGCGTGTAAATTTGGAACCCACTAGACTTTTGATAGAGTAAATAGACTAGAAGGGCAATTTTGTAAATTTCGCCCTCTAGTTCGCTATATGTGGTGTTTGGGCAGTGTGGCTAACCAAAACGGGTGTATATAGTTTTAGGTAGTCCATTCAAGGTACTGGCCAATAGTTTAGTTGGGATTGTAAATGTGTTAAAGATTGTTAGTAAAGTGTATATCTTGTTAGATAGCGCGAGCTCAGCCGTCTAGCGAGAGTGTTAATAGTGTGTTGCTGTATCATAGTGCACGGTACCATAACCCTGTATATTTACTGACACTGTATATAAGTACTAATCATTGTCGTCTATTGCATGTTTAACACCGTAACCACTAATAATTGTATTGTGACCTTAAATTGTGCTTTGACCTATGCTAACCGTACTGTAACCGATACTAGTAAAAGACGATGTTACTGGGGTGTGTTATAGACGGGTAATTCATATATAGAGAATTATAGCGTGGGTGACTGTATAGTTTCGCCAAAGGGCATAATATTGATTATTTAGTGACTGGTGTAACAGCTGTGTGTGTACGGGAATTCCCTGAGTGATTATTGTGTTATTGTGTACGTTTCACTCGGTAACTGTACCACGTGGTGCTGTTGCCAGAGGAAACGGGTGTGACTGTTGAATAAGAACGCGTGCATAGTATTCGTTGTCAACGACGTTCCATTGATAAGTATGGGCGCGTCAGAGTCAACGATTTCGGATCCCTTAGGTTGTATGGTAAAGAATTTTAAAAAGGGATTCAAAACATGTGATTTTGGGGTTAAAATGTCTCCTGTACGTTTGGTCACTTTGTGCACTAGGGAGTGGCCTATTTTGGTTGCGGCATGGCCGCCGCGTGGCAGTTTGGATCCAACCCTGGTACAGCGTGTACACGTGGCTGTATCAGGTAGGCCTGAACTTTACGGACAGTTTCCATACATTGATTGTTGGGGCAGGCCGTAAACGACTCGCCAAAATGGATCCGGATATGCCACGAGGAGCAATGTCGCCTCATGGTGGCCAGGACTTGTTTGTCCACTAGGACTGGTGTTAGGCCCATTTTGGACACGCCCCCTGAGTCCGAGATCCCTTTGCCGCCTCCTTACTTTCCTTTAAGAGGAAGTGACGCGAATGCAGGAAGCTCTGCACCCCTTCCCCTATTGCCCCCATCCACTTCCGCTTCCTCCTCCAGTACAGAATCCACCCCCCCTCGTATTAAAACTCCCCTTCCGGAACCAGGACCAACCCCCATTAGATCTGAATATCCTGATTTGGCGCCACTTCAAACTTCCGGTCAAGCTTCTTCTAGCTCGGCTCGGAGTATACTATTCACTAACTTTCCCAAAATCAAGTTCCCACATCCTCATGCCCTATTACCTCTCGACCGGAACCTTTAACTGACGCCCCTCCACGTAGCCCCATACTAACCCGACAACTGACCGGTACCCAACAATTAAAACATTATCAGATGCCTCTTCGTCTGAATCCTGGGTCAGCCTATATTGATGCCGCAGGTCAAATGGCACATGCTGACCCAGTCTTCGTATATGTCCCGTTCACGACTACCGATCTCTTGAATTGGAAGACCCACAATTCCTCGTACACTGAGAAACCACAAGCTATGACCGATCTGTTCACCTCGATAGTTCAGACACATAACCCGACATGGGCTGATTGCCAGCAGTTATTAATGACATTGTTCAATAATGAGGAAAGGACAAGGATTAACCAAGCAGCCATTAAGGCGCTAGAGGAGAGAGCCCGTGCTTTAAATCAAGCCAATCCGGCAGCATGGGCCGCAACACATTACCCTAACACCGATCCTGACTGGAATGTAAATGGCACAGATATGGCTCAACTTAAAGCCTATAGAGATGCTATAATTGCTGGCATGAAAGCCGGAGGAAGAAAGCTATTAACATGTCGAAGACAGTTGAGGTGATTCAGAAAAGTGATGAAGCGCCCAGTGTCTTTTATGACCGATTATTGGAGGCATACCGCTTGTATACCCCCTTTAATCCGGAAGACGCTGATAATTCCCGAATGGTAAACTCCGCCTTTGTCAGCCAAGCTTACGGAGATATTAAGCGCAAGCTACAGAAATTAGAAGGGTTTGCAGGTATGTCTATCACCCAACTAATGGAGGTAGCGAACAAAGTATATATGAATAGGGAAACAGAAAGTAAGAAAGAGGAAGAGCGCAAGATGCGTAGAAAGGCAGATATGCTAGCGGTAGCGATCGCAGGCGTAGATAGACGGGGCCCAGATAGAGGCGATGGTAGATGGAATAGGGAGCCTTTGAGTAGGAATCAGTGCGCGTACTGTAAGGAAGAAGGGCATTGGAGGAACGAGTGTCCGCAAAGAGAGCAGTATGAGAGAGACTTACCCAGGGCAGGTTACGGAAACTTTAGAGGCAGAGCGAGAGGTAGAGGAGGCCCCGGAGGGAGTAATGGTAATAGAGGGAGTAATGGGAACAGAGGAAGTGTAAGGGAAGATAGGTACTATCCAGCAGCGCAAAGGTCCCGCGATAGAGAAGGTAGGGACTTTGTGGGATTGGCTGACACGGTCATGGAGGACTATTGATACCGACCGGGCTCCATCCCCCTTGGTCGAGCGGAGCCTATGGTCGATGTATCAATAGGGGGAAAAAGGAGTGCGTTCATGATCGACACTGGTGCTGAACATTCGGTGGTGACTAATCAAGTTGCTCCTCCATCTGGAAGAACTATTACTGTAATAGGAGCAACTGGAAGAAGTGCTGAAAAACCGGTTCTTAAAAGTCGACTCTGTACATTGGGAGGCCACGTAGTAAAACATCAATTCCTTTATATGCCTGAGTGTCCAGTCCAATTGCTGGGACGTGATATGCTATCCAAATTACAAGCGCAGATTACGTTCCTACCAAATGGAACAACATCCTTAAAGTTTAATGGACCCTCAGGTATTATGACATTGTCCGTACCAAAGGAAGAAGAGTGGCGACTTTATACAGTGTTGACTAGCCAAAACCCGAGGAGTGATGAATCCTTATTTAACATACCAGGAGTTTGGGCAGAGAACAACCCACCAGGACTGGCCCGCAATATTCCACCTATTAAAATCGAACTAAAACTTGGGGTTTATCCAGTAAGCCTGAGACAATATCATATTCCGCAGAAGGCTAAGAAGAACATCCAATCTTATCTGGATAAGTTCATACGGTATGGTATCCTAAAATTCTGTACTTCCCCCTGGAACACCCCATTGCTGCCTGTTCAAAAGCCCGGTACAGATGAGTATCGACCTGTGCAGGACTTGAGAGCAGTCAATGATGCGGTTGTTAGTATACATCCAGTCGTGCCCAATCCATATAACCTGCTTGCTTTAATTCCGGGCGGGGCTACTTACTTTACAGTCTTAGATCTCAAAGATGCCTTCTTTTGCCTCCGAATTGCCGCAGAAAGCCAATGTATCTTGCTTTCCAATGGGAAAATGCTGTAACGGGCTCGAAACGCCAAATGACCTGGACAAGATTGCCCCAGGGGTTTAAAAATTCACCTACCCTATTTGGTTCAGCTCTAAGTCAAGATCTACTAGATTTCGAGTCTATCCCAGGAGAGTGTGTATTATTACAATATGTAGATGACTTGTTGATAGCAGCAGTTACAAAGGAAGTATGTCAGCAAGCAACGCACGATCTACTACACATTCTCTGGAAGGCAGGATACAAGGTGTCAAGAAGGAAGGCTCAGTTGTGTTTGCCAACTGTCAAATATCTGGGATTCCATATCTCTGAAGGTCAAAGAATTATGGGGCCAGAGAGAAAAGAAGCTGTGTGCCAAATACCGATACCCAGGAATAGAAGACAAGTGCGAGAATTCTTGGGGGCAGCAGGCTTCTGTAGGATATGGATTCCCAGCTACGCGATACTGGCAAAACCTCTGTATGCAGCTATCAAAGGTACAGAGCACGACCCCTTCTTATGGACTCAAGAACAGCAAACGGCATTCGAAGATGTGAAGAGGGCTTTGATGAGTGCCCCAGCATTAGGTCTACCTGACCACACACGGCCATTCTACCTGTATGTACATGAGCAAAGAAGAATGGCTGTGGGAGTATTGACACAGTACTTGGGATCATGGCAAAGACCTGTTGCCTACATGTCTAAGCAACTGGATGCAGTGGCCAGCGGACTTCCACCTTGTCTAAGAGCCGTAGCTGCAGCCGCCCTGCTAGTAGCTGAAGCCAATAAACTCACTCTGGGTCAAGAACTTTATGTACGAGTTCCACATGCAGTACAGACGTTGTTGGATTACAAAGGAAATCATTGGTTTAGTAACAGCCGTACGACCAAGTATCAAGCAATGTTGTGTGAAAACCCAAGAGTGCATTTAGAGACTGTAAATACCTTAAATCCAGCTACCCTTTTGCCACAACCTACTGAAAGTCAACATGATTGTTTGGAAGTAATGGATGAAGTATTTTCAAGTAGACCAGATCTTCGTGATTTTCCCATCCAGAACCCTGATGTTCAATATTACACCGACGGCAGTAGTTATATAAAAGAAGGGATCCGCTATGCAGGATATGCAGTAACAACGATAGACAAGGTGATAGAAGCTCGGCCACTGGCAAAAGGAACATCAGCACAAAAGGCAGAATTGATAGCACTGACACGAACGTTACAATTGGCTGAAGGTTTAAGAGTGAACATCTACACGGACTCCAAGTATGCGTTTTTAACCACTCATGCCCACGGAGCTTTGTATAAAGAAAGAGGATTATTGAATTCAGAAGGCAAAGAAATCAAATACGCAGGTGAGATCCTACAACTAGTGATGTACCGAACGGTTCGCCGGCGAACGGTTCCTGGCGAACATAGCATGTTCGCGTTCGCCACAGCGGGCGAACATATGCGCGGTTCGACC
>OW240921.1:45600958-45661410 GCA_933207985.1 Pelobates cultripes
TTGACTGCTTTTGTCATGGGATAGTCATTAAGAACAATGAATGAACCCTTTTTAAACTGCCCCAAGACTCCAATTAATATGTATAACAATCTAAAACCAGATACGTATCAGATACAAAACAGAGCGTCTCACTTATTTACATATAACATTAACAGCCAACTTTGGCACCATAGTTGCCAATAGATCAGGACTGGCCTCAAGACTGGTATAGCATAATGGGAGAACGAAGAACTGGATACCAGTCATATGCTTGTCCCTGCTAAAGGCAGCTGAGGAATAAAGCAAATGTAGGTTTACAATAGCACATGTGACAAGATTAGTCATTACTGAGTTACATGTATCTAGATTCACGCATGCTATAGCTACACATATATAGCACAGAAGCCAAGCTAAACCCCTCCTCCCACATAGGACTTATTGGTACCTAAACATAAATCTATCAAAAGAAATCTCAGTGGGGATGCAGAGTGTCACAGTGTGAACATTAATTGCGTTAAATTAAAGTCCTTGCATGTAGCACACATGCAATCACATGCCAAACGGAACACAGTAATTCAACAACTTGAAATTTCTGTCCTATTTAGTAGTCAGCAATTGTATAAAAATGAAACAAAGACATTAATAGCAATATACTGTTGTTAAGACACTCCCATTTAAAGAGGTGTGGATTCCTGCGTCTAATTTTATTTTCACACCTCAAATATACACCTTTTTTTTTTAAAGATAAGTGATAAGTAAACATAATATTAGAAATCATTGGAAGTAACAATTTCCCTTTGAGAACAATCAGATATTTAATATGTAACCTAACATTAATTTAAAATATTCTAAATGGGCAACATGTAAACAATAGTTATTAAAACCCGTAGACATGTATAAACATACACTATTAATTTTTCTGTTGAATTTCTTTCTTTCTTTATTTAAATATAGACAAATCTAAACTTAAAAAAATTCAAAGAATGACATCAGTGATACCAGTAAACATTCCTGATTATAATTATCATTACTAACTGTTGTCATTTTAATTCTGATTAATCTATTGTGTGGTTTTGTTTTTGTTCCCAGGGAAAATGTGCAATATCAAGCTGCAGTAACTATAATTAGTTCTTTGAAGAACCTGATTACAGGATGCTAAACTACTAAATGTATTCTCATACTGGCCCTAGTAAAAATGAAACCAGACATGTATTACTGAGTTTATTCACAGCCACGGATTTTGTGGAATAGATAATAGAATTGAAAATTTCGGTATGAGGACTCATACACCTGTGCAGATTTTAAAGGTGGAGACTCTGTCTACTACAACTCCAAAGACAACCTGTGATGAATTTCGTAAGCACTGTCTTAATTCACTATTAAGGCAATTACAAACACCTCCCAGGGGACCATTCACAATGATCATAGTCTGCCAACCTGTATGGCACCAGACACTTTAGCCTTCTGGGAAATATCCCAAGTGACCAGTCCTGTTCCTAGAGGAAATCACAGACTACTAAACCCAGGCAAAAACACACTGCTGCTAACAATTAGAAGAAGAATGGTTCTGTAAGTCTGAAGCTCATTATTACTTTTTGCTAGTGGCCTGGGGGGTGGCAATGTTGCCTGCCCTTGACTGAGTCATATTACAATTTTCATCATTTTATATTAGCTGTCATCTTAAAGAATGTTATGTGAATAAAAGATAGACTGGTTAGGTCCAACAAACCTCTTTCAAATAAACACTACCGATGCCCACAAAGTTTTTGTCCCTGCACACTGCCATTAAAATGACCCTCTATTTGGAGCATGTGCACATACAAATACATACAGCTTTGAAAGTCAACTTGTTCACATTACAGGCATCCCAACTGTCCAGAATCTGGCAGCGGATTAACCATGAGGCAACATCTATGTGCCAAGAGTTAGACAGGGGCCACCAAACCATGAATTTGCTTGCCCCATAAGACACCCCTTTGTGAAGAATGGCAGGCTTAGGTCTGTGGGATCTTAATCCTTCTCTGCAGTTCAGTCTCGATTTTGGGCAATTGACCCGCCATTCCAGATGTATTTCCTGGTGTCCTGTTTTTGTTAACACTAGGGAACTGTTCCCTGAAAATGCAGCATGAGCACACCATTAGATATTCTTGTGCTATGCAGAGGTACACTGTACGTGCTTGTGCTCGACATCAAAGGGAACTACAGTCACCATAACATCTTCATATAAACTTGTTATGGTGCCAGGAAACCCCAGGGCACACTTTTATTTTAAGGGGTTAAATCATTCTAGAAATGTTTAACCCCAAAGTTTGCCTCCAGTGCTTAACTTCAGGTCCCCCAGGTGGCGGCTGGCTTCAGAATCTCAGTTACAGGAAGCCCGGAGTGCCACCGGGTAGGGGTGCCACTGATTGCTTAGAGCAGTCAACTGATGCTCTGCAGCAGTGGTTCCATACCTTTTTTCACTTGAGTTTCCCGTGGCAACCCATTTCCATAAATCATACCCTTCATATTAGCAAAACATTAGTAATTATTCTAGTTGATGTTATTTCAAATGTATATGTTTTTCTCTGCCCCATCTCCCCCTTTTCTCTGTTCCTAGCTCCCCTGCTTTTCCTCTGCCCCAGGTTCCACTGCTCTTCCTCTGCCCCAGGCTCCCCACAGTACAGATACACACATGTGGATACACAGACACACTGACACACATACAGATACACAGACTGACACACATGCAGATACACAGATACAAACACTAACATAAATACAGATACAAACAATGACATACATACAGATACAGACACACAAAAATCACACAGATACAAACACTGATACACATGCAGATGCACAGACACACACAGATACAAACACTAATACACATACAGTTGCACAGACACACTGATACACACATTGACACACATACAAATGTATGGACGTATAGATACAAACAATTACACATTGATACAGATACATAATACAAATACACATACTGACACACATGCAGATACATAGACACACATATATAAACATTGACTCATACACATGTAAATATACACACTCTGACACACATGCAGATACAAAGACATACAGATACAAGCACCGATACACATGCAAATACAGAGACACACAAACAGTTGCACAGACACAATGACACACATGCACATACACAGAGAAAACACTGACATGTAGAGATACCGACACACCGATACACACTCTGGCACACATACAGACAGAAACTAACACTGCCAGATATTCAGATACACAGATACACCGATGCAAACACTGACACACATACAGTTGCACAGACACACTGCTACACATACTGACATACATGCAGATACCATAGGCGTGCACACGGGGTGTGCCGGGTGTGCCTGGACACACCCTAATCCCGCGGCCCGCCTATGCATATTGAGACCGGCAGGGGAGATCTCAGGATCTCCCCTGTCGGCTCATGCAGAGCTGGCGCTATCCGAGCGCCGGCTCTGCTCTCAGCCTCCCTCCCCACTGACCCACATGCAGGGAGGGAGTCAGGAGAGGACCGGCGGAGCTATTGCCGGCAACGCTATTGCCACGGCAACGCTCAAATCTCGCGAGAGTGAACTCTAGCCCCAGAGGGGCTAGAGTTCACTCTCCACTGGACCCCCAGGGATGGAAGCAGCAGCACGATCCCCCCTCCCTACAAAAGGTAAGAAGGGAGGGGGGATAGCAAGTAATGTTCCCCCACCTCCTCCCCCACAATCACCCACACACACACATACAGCACACACACATACACAGCACACATACAGCTCCCACAGACATACAGCACCCACACACATACAGCACCCACACATACAGCACCCACAGACATACAGCACCCACACACATACAGCACCCACACATACAGCACCCACACATACAGCACACATACAGCACCCACAGACATACAGCACCCACACATACAGTACACATACAGCACCCACAGACATACAGCACCACACACACCCACACACATACAGCACCCCATACAGCACCCACACATACAGCAGCACCCACACATACAGCACCCACAGACATACAGCACCCACAGACTACACAGCACACAGACATACAGTACCCACACACATACAGCACCCACACACATACAGCACCCACACATACACACACACAGCACCCACACACACAGCACCCACACACATACAGCACCCCACACAGCACTCATACAGCACCCACAGACATACAGCACCCACATACAACACACACACATACAGCATCACACACACATACAGCACACACACATACAGCACCCTACACAGCACACATACACACACATACAGCACACACAGCACACAGCACCCACACATACACACACCCACACATACAGCACACATACCACACACACATACAGCACACATACAACACACATACAGCACACACATACAGCACACATACAGCACCCACACACATACATACAGCACTCACAGACATACAGCCACATACAACCCACACAACATCACACACACACCCAGCACATACACACACATACAGCACCCACAGACATACACAGCACCCACACACATACAGCACACACACAGACATACAGCACATACAGCACACACATACAGCACCCACAGACATACAGCACACACACAGCACACATACAGCACACATACAGCACACATACAGCACCCACACACATACAGCACCCACACAGCACCCACACACATACAACACCCACACACATACAGCACACATACAGCGCACACACACATACAGAACACATACAGTACCCACAGACATACAGCACCCACAGACATACACAACACCCACAGACACAGCACCCACAGACATACACAGCACCCACAGACATAAACAGCACCCACACACATACAGCACCCACAGACATACACAGCACCAACAAACACACATCACCCTCACACACAGCACACTACCAGTACCCTCACACACAAACAGCACCCTCACATACAGTACATTAACAGCACCCTCACAAGCGCACACACAAACAGCACCCTCACACACAGTACATTAACAGCATCCTCACAAGCACGCACACACAAACACTCTCACCCACATAGCACACTACCAGCACTGTCACACACACATCACACTAACAGCACCCTCACACAGCACACACACACACTCAGCAGTGTGTGTATGTATATATATGTGTATGTGTATATGTGTATATATGTATATATATATATATATATATATATATGTATATATATATATATATATATACATATATATATATATATGCGGCGTGTGCTTGTGCTCTAGGGTGCACACCCTAATGCAATAGGCTGCGCACGCCTATGGCAGATACACAGATAAACACACTGACACACATACTGTTGCAAGGTCATACTGAGATAAAAAACAACACGTATACAAATGTACAAACACACAGTTACAAACACTGCCACACATGCAGATACACAGATGGCAACACTGATATACATACATTTGAACAGACACACTGATAAAGACACTGCCACCTATGCAGATACAGACACTGCCACATATACACATACAGATACAGACATACAGACACACACACTGACACACATACAGATACAAATACATATACACATGCAGATACACATACTGACACACATGCAGACAGACAAACTTATTGACACACACACAAATACACTGATTTACAGATACATACACTGACACACACACATACACACACACAGATAAAAAAAGACAAACAGATATACACTGACACACATACAGATACAGACAGGCCCGGACTGGCCATCGGGCACACCGGGCAAATGCCCGGTGGGCCGCGGTGGCCGTGGGGCCGAGGCGGTCCCAGGATCTCCCCTGCCGGTCTATGCAGGGCCGGCACTCTCCTAGCGCCGGCCCCGCTGTTTGCCACGACGGGCCGGTGGGGAGATCAAAGATCTCCCTCACCGGCTCACATGCGGCCGCCGGCGGGGAGGGAGACAGCCAGCCAGGCTGGAGAGAGGACCCGGCGGAGCTCTAACTTGCAGCTCCGCCGGGTTCCTCTCGCGAGATCCGGCGCGTTGCCATGGCAACGACCGGATCTCGCGAGAGTGAACTCTAGCCTCACAGGCTAGAGTTCACTCACCCACGAGGACCACCAGGGAACAGCGCCTCCCCGCCTCCCAGTCCTAGCGTGCCGGTCCCCCCCTCCCAGGCTAAAGGTAAGAAGGGAGGGGGGACATAGTGTCTGTTTTTTTTATTTTTTTTATTATTATTTACCCCCCCTACACACACACAATAACATTTATACAGCACTCTCACACCCATCACACACAGCACTCTCTCACACAGCACTCTCACACCCATCACACTCACAGCACTCTCACAGAGCACTCTCTCACTCAGCACTCTCTCACACAGCACTCTCTCACCCATCACACTCACAGCACTCTCTCACACAGCACTCTCACACCCATCACACTCACAGCACTCTCACAGAGCACTCTCTCACACAGCACTCTCTCACACAGCACTCTCTCACCCATCACACTCACAGCACTCTCTCACACAGCACTCTCACACCCATCACACTCACAGAGCACTCTCTCACACAGCACTCTCTCACCCATCACACTCACAGCACTCTCTCACACAGCACTCTCTCACACCCATCACACTCACAGCACTCTCTCACAGCACTCACACAGAGCACTCACACACACACAGCACTCTCTCACACAGCACTTTCACACACACAGCACTCTCTCACAGCATTCTCACACCCATCTCACACACCCATCTCACACAGCACTCTCACACAGCATTCTCACATCCATCACTCACACACAGCACTCTCACACCCGGCACTCACACCCATCACTCACACCCGGCACTCTCACACCCGGCACACTCTCACACACACGGCACTCTCACACACACACCGCACTCTCACACACACACACCGCACTCTCACACACACCGCACCCCTCACACACACTCATACTGCACCCCTCACATACACACAGAACCCCCCCCCAACACACTGCACCACACACACACACAATACTTCCAAATTATTTATATATATATATATAAATATATATACACACACACACACACTACACTCTTAAAGGACCACTCTAGCCACCCAGACCACTTCAGCTTAATGAAGTGGTCTTGGTGCCAGGTCCTTCTAGGGTTAACCCATTGTTTTATAAACATAGCAGTTTCAGAGAAACTGCTATGTTTATCAATGGGTTAAGCCTTCCCCCAAAGCCTCTAGCAGCTGTCTCATTGACAGCCGCTAGAGGTGCTTGCGTGCTTTTCACTGTGAAAATCACAGTGAGAGCACGCAAGCGTCCATAGGAAAGCATTATAAATGCTTTCCTATGCGACCGGCTGAATGCGCGCGCAGCTCTTGCCGCGCGTGCGCATTCAGCCGACGGGGCGGATCGGAGGAGGAGAGCTCCCCGCCCGGCGCTGGAAAAAGGTAAGTTTTAACCCCTTTCCCCTTTCCAGAGCCGGGCGGGAGGGGGCACCCTCAGGGCACTATAGTGCCAGGAAAACGAGTATGTTTTCCTGGCACTATAGTGGTCCTTTAACATACACACTCTGGATCCCCTATACACACACTAGATTCCTTGTAAGCAAACACATACTACACCCCTAAAACACACACACACACTATAGCCTGTATGCACACACTTGCTATATCCCCAATACACACATTCTCTACAGCCCATAGCCACATATGCATCACATTACACCACAAACACAACACGACTAAAACTGACCTTATTACACAATACCACACCACGACCAGCTCACTCTACACACACGCAATACCACAAGCAGGCTCCAAACACATGCACAATACTCTTTCCTGGCCTTTTATCTCCTGGTATCCATTTATAGACACCAGAGACAAGTTGCAAGGAAACACAGTGCAAGCATGTTATTAAATTTGCTTGCACTGTGCAGAACAAATACAGGACTTTTTTCTCATGCAAGAGCTCTTCAGTAGAGCTCTGCGCATGGTCTGCCCTGGAAGAGCATTGAATCAACATGCTCACTTTGAGAGGAGGCGTGTTTGTCATTGGTGATTACAAAACACACCTCCTCTGCCCCGCCCCCTTTTTAGTGGGCCGCTGTGTTAAAAAAATGCCCGGGCCGAATTTTTCTCCCAGTCCGGCCCTGGATACAGACACATAGATACACACACTCACAGGCATACAGATACTATAACACAAACAAATACGAGGGCCGTCCCAAGACATTTTTATGTCTGAGTCCAAGGATAAAATGCTTCCCCCCTCCCCAAAACCATGCGACCAAAACAAGCCCACATTCGTTATGTTATATTATGATAAATAAAACCAAAATTAAATATATCACGTTTAGATAAATACATTCCAGTATTACATACTAAATTAAACATCACAACATATATGCTTCTGTAGTGGTATTAAAATATTAGATAAAGTACAATATACATCAATCATTACTAATAACAAATCAAAAAGGTGTACGTTAATTTGTCTTGTGGGATGTATGCCATTAGTCTGGGGATGTAGTATATGTGCTGGGAATGTGATGTGTCTTTGTATGTGTGCTGGGGATGAAGTGTATGTGCTGGGGACTATGTCTATGTGTGCAGACAAAATGCCGCCCCCTGTCAAAATGCAGCCTGGAGCCATGGTCCCACTGGGACCTATGGATGGGCTGGCCCTGACAGATACATAAACAAACCAATCCAGATACACACATACAGATGTATAGACACAAAGATACAAACACTGCCACACATGCAGATACACACTGTTAAGACACTCCCAGCTTAAATGAGTGAAACCGCCGTTTAGTTGCTCTTCCCCCTTTTGAGACACAGGCTGTGGCGAAACCGGCCTCGCCACGTGTCCTTGGAGGGGGCTGCTTGCCCGCCTCTTGCCTTTGGACTATGGACCAGACTTTATGTGAATGTGTTAACCCAGATAGCTATGCCATGGAGCCCATTCGTGTAGTTAAAGACTTCGGCTCCATGGCAATTGAACTGTGTGAATAGGATCTGAGTGCTATTCGGTAGTTTTGTGCGCTCAGATCCCAGCTATCTGGGGATATGTGAAATGTCTGTGTCTTATGTGTAAAAGGTGACTTTATGTATTTTAAAGTGTTTTGTGTCTTTTTGCAACCATGTGCTTAATGGAGTCTTGTGTCTGTCCTGGGAGATAATTGAATTACTTATCTCCAGGATAGAAGACTCTGAAACTGGTTTGGGCCAGAAAGCCATGCTTCATTTAGTCACAAAGGACTTTCCCTTAACTTTTGAACCCCTGGTCTGATTCGTGCCATTTTTTAATATGTTGTTCCCCTGAATGGATTGATTATGAAAATGTATGTTTTATGTTTGTGACATGTATATTTTAGAAGTTATAAATATTGTGTAAAAACTGTATTCCTCTGCCGGTGATAATGAGATTACCCATTGTGTTCAGTAATCATATCACCTGCAGAGGGGAGGATTTTGTGTGGGAGTGTCTGGGTGTATTGTACGGATTGATTGGTTGTTTTGTAACGCCCTGTGGGCTGTACTATGTTTGTGGATTGGGAATAAAAGAGACTGTATGTGACAGTACAGGGAGTTCCTGTTTTAACCCTCAAAGTGAAGTGTCGTCTCATTATTGGGGGAAGGATTTATTGTATGCTGTTCCAGTTTGACTGCTAGAAGAGTAAACCTATTCGTATGGTTCCTATTCAACTGTCTACAGCATTCATATGCTTGAGAGAAGGTATACGCTTCTCCGGTTCGGTGATTGTGGTGTCTGCCAGAGTGCTTGGAGTCCTCAGGAAGCGCTAGGAGCATCCTTCAACGGAGGTACCCAGTCGGGGTGCCAGGCGATCCGTTACACAGGCTCTGGTGCTGTAGACAGCCAAACTCCCGAACGGAGTATAAGGGAATACTCCAAACTCCCGAACAAAGAATCAGCCGAACTCCTTCTCTCCTAGAATAGGCGAAATAATACTTCCAAGTAGCAATCCCCCCAAACACAAGACCAAGCCCCGTCTTGAGGGTAAAACAGGAATCTGCTTTAATGAGGGCTACCTGCCCGGTATTTATGCGAGTCTCCCACCTGGTGGACACTCCCCTAGGGCACCAGATGGGAGACTGGGACACAGAATATACAGTTGCCAATCCCAGTGGCTAAACTCTAAACAGTCCCTTTTACACAAGTAAACCCCTCCTCTCTATCCTGGAGATAATTGGGAAGAAATCCAATTATCTCCAGGGATAGAGGCAAATCGCCATTTTACATAGTATAATAAAAAGACATAAAAATCCATAATGATAAAACTACCGAATGCTTTTAGTTCATGTAACATATCCCCAGATAGCCTGGGTCTGAGCGCACATTACTACCGAATAGCGCTCAGACCCAATGCATACAGTTCAATCGCCATGGAGTCAAAGTCTTTCACATTGTTCTTTCGGTATACGATGGACTCAATAGGACGACTATCTTGGTTAAGTCCATTCGTGTAATAAAAGTCCCGAATGGACCGGCGTTCACATGCCTGTGGATAAGAAGGGCGGTCGGCAGTTTCAGCGGTGTTCGGTAGAAAAAGTGTCCGTTTTTAGTTCCATAGTTTGAGTGCCGAACACCGCTGTTCATTCGCGTGTTTAAAATGGCCGCCGCCTCGTTGTCGACATGCGAACGACGACCACCCTGCAAACGTTTCTAATCAAGAGGTGTCTGTGGTTAATCACAACGATCTAATTGAGGCCAATAGGTTAACCAGCAGCACACTTCTCCTCTGGGTGGCCGTCCGTTCTGTAGTTTTATTCAGTATAATCTGAAATAGACGAACAGGGACGTACGGGCAGGTAATTCCACGAAAGTATGACAATTAGACGAACCAGCAGATAGAACTTAGACAGATGGATCTGTCACACACACACTGACACACACAGAGATATACAAATGCACACACTGACACACACAGATACTCAGACATACAGATGCACACACTGGCACAAAGACATACAGACACACTCACACACACATGAATACAGACATACAGACTGACAAACAGATACACACACTGACCCACGCACAGAAATACAAATACGCACACTGACAAAAACACAGATACACAGACATACAGATACACATACAGATTCACGCATTGACACGAACAGAGATACATACACTGACACACACATAAATACAGATACCAACAGAGATATAGACATACAAATGCACAGACATACAGATACACTGACACATACACAAACACTCAGATTCAAACACTGCATACATACATATTGACACCGAAAACACATACACATACCTTTTGGGTGGCTTCTGCTGGATGGGGCTGCTGTGAGTTGAGGGCTATCTCTTCTCCCAATCCTCCCCCCATTCACAGCTCCTTCCCGCGCAGCTTGGTATGTTATAGCTGGGTTAAAGTGACCGTCTCACTTCCTCCCAGCACTCGATACAAGTTAATAGGGCGACTTGGCCCTTTATGGCACATGTCCATCGTGTGTCCCTGAGTGCACCTTGTGGACCCAATCCGTGCAATGCGGTTGCACCACTGCCATTACCAATTTTTTATTTTTTTCGTGTACCTCATGGGGCACTGAATTGTACCTCTAGGGGTACGCGTACCCAAGGATTGGGAACCCCTGCACTAAGCCAGTCAGTAGCTCCCCATTGATAAAAAAGAAACGCTTATCAATGGTGAGCTACTGATTGGCTTAGAGCCTCAACTAACTCTGCACCTGCAACATTAACCCCAAACATTAAGCTTTGAACCCGCAACCTCTGTATTAAAACACTGCACTCACAGCAGTATCTACACTGTGTTGGTAAATTAACTCCAAATATTAAGCATTAAAGTGAAACTGTTACAAATTATGTAATTGTAAGTGCTATTTCTCCCTAAATATTTCAGAGGGTCTTGTTGCTAATAATGATAGGGTCCCAAAGTCTGATCAGGTGACATGCCAGCAATCCCTAGCATTCCCGTTCCTGTTGGCAGTACCACTCCTGATACCTGATGTCATCCGATGGGCGACCTAATGCGTATGTGCAGTGAGTAATGCTGGTGCATTAGGCCTTCCCAATAGGAAAGCATTTCTCAATTACACTCACATCTTCTAGATGTGTTGAACTTTATCAGTCGTATCCTGATAATCCTTTTCCCACTTACTAATCCTTACTGATTTATGTTTAGTATGCTGATTTCTAGTTATTCTTTTAGATCAAAAGGAGGGATTGAAAAGGTTAATTTCTGTTCAGCTTAAATTATAAGAATAACATAACAAACTTGTACATTGCAAGGACGGCACATACATAGTTTGGCACATGACCATCCTACACCCTATTCTAAGAAGATAACACCTATTACACCCCCCTAGTTAAATATTAGAGCTATGGTTTGTTATATGCTTTCACTATCCTGTTTGCACTTGCTTGTTCATGATGTTAGCAACTAGTTGTCAACATTTTTGATTGATAATTAATGATGCATATACAAAGTGTCATCGCTTTAGTAGATAAACCCTTAGTTGCACAATCACGGTTATCCACCCTGGCAGAAGAGTAGAGGCATTTGAGGGATTACTGAGCTGCGGCTGGTGTGAGCAGCCTCAACCCGTGTAACAGGAGGATGGAGAACTACTGAACTACTGTACACTGACGCTTTTCTTGTGGTTTGTTGGAGATGAATGCCAACATTTTTTACTGTGAGAGTTCTGAATAGGTGGAAGGGGTTTTTCAATAAATATAGTGTTACACTATTTTGGATTCTTTTGTATCCTTTAAGGTATTTGGATACAACTTTCATATACTGCATCCAGTTAACGTTGATTTCAGCATTTGGTAAATACCACCACACAGATTACACCAGGACTCTTGAACATTACATTGTATGGTTTATATGTTTGATATATATGCTTTTTTATAATTGTTTAAGTCATTCATGGATAACCCTGATTGTGCAACTAGGGGTTTATCGACTAAAGTGCTGACACTTTGTATATGCATTGTTTTTGTGGAAATTGAAAGGAAGTTTGTGTATAGCTGTTTTTTTATACATTTGTATATGAGTATTGATTTGTAAGTAGGTGATTGTATTTGCACTTTCCTTTTTGATATTTATTTTGATAATTAATGATACTGCCCCTAGGCCCCCCTTTATTGTGTCTAATTAAAAAACCTTTGTTCTGTTTAATAAACAGTGGACATTTTTCTGAATTGCCTCCTTAGTATGGTCTATAACGAGGGTCTCCAAGTAACTTGGGGCGTGACACGGTCTGGATAGAACTATACTATAATAAGTCTATGGCAGAGGTCTGATGATCACCTAGCAGTGTGTTCCAACACCCCATAGGTTTTATTTAACCTTTTAAGGATGGCGGGCGTACTATGCCGTCCTTGGGAACCCGTTCCTAAATGTCGGGGGGTGGTATAGTACGTCCACGCCGTCCTATGTACTTACCTGATCGCTGGCGATCCCCCACCGGTGATCTTGATGTGGGGACTTGCTTGGCATCCCATGCCGTTCCCCCCCGCTGCTGATGCAGCCCTCTCGGCCCATGTGATCGTGGGGTCCTCGCGATCACATGGAAGGAATAGCCGTCAACAGCAGTGCCTGCAGGGGGCTTGCCTGGAATGGCAGGCAGTCCCCCTGCTGGCTGAAATAAAGTTTCATATAGTTAAAAAAACAGTTTAAAAGTGCATTATATATACTTAGAGCACATATATATATATATATATATATATATATATATTATATCTATGATCTAAGTATATATATATATATATATATATATATATACATATTATTATTAACATACACTTAGAATAAAATTAGTGATATTAATTTTACATACACACATACATATATAAATAGTTATAATTTTATATATGATGAAAGTTTGTACATCAAACTGAAACGTTGATCCATTTACTTTGAGCAATAAAAGTTAAGTTTTATCTTGGAAGACCCTGGAGTGCTATCTATACTACATTGAGTATCTATGAATGCTGACAAGCACCGGGCATTTAACACCAATAAGTGGAGTGCTGTACTATATATATATTTATATAAATATAAAATGAATAAATAAAATATTTAAAAATAAGAAAATAATAAAAAAATATATAAAAATAATATATGCATGTGTAATTTTGTTCTAAGTGTATTTTGATATTTATATATACATATATATATATGTATATATATATATATATATATATATATATATCAATTTAAAAATTTACAAAAATTACACATATATATATATATTGTAAAATTACACATAAAAATATTACATAAATATATACGTAGAATTTAAATATGTATATATATATACATACATATTTAAATTCTACGTATATATTTATGTAATATTTTTACATAATTAAGTAATTTTATTAATTACGGTTGAGGGAACTGCCTGACAACCCTGGCAGAAAGTCCATAGAATTTGGTTCGCAGGCCCTATATTTATCCATGTAACTTTCCAAGACACCATAAAACCTGTACACAGCGGGTTCTGTTTTACTTGGAAGACTTCGCTAAACACAAATATTAGTGTTTCAAAACAGTAAAATGTATCACAGCGTTGATATTGTCAGTGAAAGTGCCATTTTTGCATTTTTCACACACAAACAGCACTTTCACTGACGTTATCATTGTTATCATTGTTTTACGTTTTTTAAACACTATTATTTCTATTCAGTGAAGTCTCCCGAGTATAACAGTACCCCCATGTATAGGTTTTATGGTGTTTGCAAAATTTACAGAGTCAAATATAAGGCTTGCTTTTCAGGTTTTTTTTTTAATTTGCCAGATTTGTTTTGTTGCCTTTGAGAGAGTATGGTAGCCCAGGAATGAGAATTACCTCCATGATAGCATACCATTTACAAAAGTAGGCAACCCAAAATATTGCAAATGGGGTATGTCCAGGCTTTTTTAGTAGCCACTTAGTTACAAACACTGGCCAAAATTAGCATTAAAATTCATTTTTTTGCAATTTTCACACACGAACAAATATGAATGCTAATTTTGGCCAGTGTTTGTGATTAAGTGGCTACTAAAAAAGACTGGACATACCCCATGTAGCAAACTCACCCCTTTAACGGAGTTTGCCATGTATTCTTGGAGGGGGCTGCTGGCCCGCCTCCTACCCAGTGATTATGGTCCCGAGAAGATGTGGACCTTTAAGCACAATATTTGGGCATATTGGATTTGTATGGTGCTGCTAGCCCTTTGAGAACCATTTTGGGGCATGGCGAAAATTTGGGACACTGCCCCTTTAAATCTGTGTCCCCAGACCTATTTGGGACAAGGCCCCTTTAAAACTGTGTCCCCAGTGTCCCCAGACTTGTTTGGGACACTGCCCCTTTAAGATGGTGTCCCCAACGTCCCCAGGCTTTGGAAATAACTTTTAAATGGCTTTTTCCCTTATGGTTCGGTAATTGGGGCTTACCGAGCCATTCAATGCACAGGCGGACCACCCAGAACTGGAAGTGTCCATCAACGGAGGTACCCAGTCGGGCTGCCAGGTGATCTGTTACACCCCATTTGTAATACCTTGGGTTGTCTACTTTTGCAAATGGTATGCCATCATGGGGGTAATTCATATTCCTGGGATACCATTTGGTCTCAAAGGCAACATAGCCAGTCTGGCAAATTTCAATGTGCATAAACTGAAAAATGTAACGCGCTATATTTGACCCTATAACTTTCAAAAACACCATAAAACCTGTAAATTTGGGTTACTGTTTTACTCGTGAGACATCTCTATGTACAAATATGTTTACTTTTTTGCAGTAACAGCCAAAAGTAATATGCTATTCAGTTAAAATGACATGCAGAACTAAAAAAATAACATTTCTTAATTTCTCACATTTTTTTAATATTTTTTTTCATATTAAATCATGTTTCATATATAAATATTTGATATGACATGAAAGCCCTGTTTTTCCTGACTAAATTGATATATAATAAGTGTGGGTGCATTTAATATGAAAGAGGTGAATTCTGGTTGAACATACATATAGCGCAAATTCAAGATTTTCTGTTTACTTTTTGACATGTTGATCACAACTTGTACAACTGCCTCAGTCCTTAAGGGGTTAATTATTTTACTTATTTTTACATTTTACCATGGCAACTGGATAGCAAACACTGACCAGCCATCACATCACTTAACCCTCGCTCTGCTGAGGGTTTTTAACTATTTTTTTTTTATTTGTATTTTATTGAGTTTTACACACACACACACAATACATCTTAATCGCAGTATTGGAGTGGGTGGTTAGTTTGTCTATTATTTAACAGCATTATTTATAAGTTAACATATGCATCATGTCCTTTTGGGCTGTAGTGTGGGGTATGGTCTATTGGTGGGGTCTATGGTGTCAGGTGCTAGGAGTATGTGTAGGCCGTTCTTGGAATGGCTTATCTTTTTGCCTTTGACGTTAATGGTTGAGTACCTGTTCGGTGGTGGGTTAAGAGGTAGGAAGCCCTGGATCTAAGCAAAACCCCCAGAGAAGGAGGTGTAGCGTATAGCCTTCATATGTGGTTCAAGGAGGGTTCGGTCCCTCTGAGCCCGGAGTCTGTGTTAGGGCACTCAGTTCTGCGTGCCTGTAAATGGGTGTTGTATATTGCAGGCCTGTCGGTGTGCTATGTGTGGGGTGTTAATTGTCCGGCTGTATCGCTAAGCTGCAGCCGATTTGGAGGAGGGAGTCAGCCGTCGGCAGCCGCCAGGGGGGAGTGGATCTCCTATAGGACTGTGTGGTCCCGGGGATCTATCAGTTATGTTTCTTCTTTGGCTTTGTCGCCAGTTGTCCCTTTCTGGCTGGTTGCTGGGCTCCTTCCCTCCCGCAGCCGGTTTGGGCAATGTTCCTGGAGGGCAGGTTCAGTTGCTGGAGGAACTGCTTATGATCTTCTGGCGAGGTGAGCGTGATTGACTGGTCTCCTCTCTGGACCTGCAATGATCCATCGTTTTCCCATCTGTAGCGGATTTTCTCCTCTCGGAGCAGTCCCGCTGTCGGTGCAAGTTGTCTCTTTGTGCAGCAAAGGGGATATCTCCATATATTTCCACTTTATGCCCCTCAAAGTATATAGTATTGAGTTCCCTGGAGCGTGCCAATATTGTCGTTCTCACCATCACATCTGTAGTCACCACTATGTTGTCTCTGGGCGCGTCTTTTGGGGCTGTCGCGGCCTTCCGAGCTCTGAATGCGGCGAGTAGTGCACCTTGGTCCATTCCTCCTTTAATGCCTATGTTGGCCATTTGTCTCTGTGTGAACGGTAGTAGGTCGTCTCCCCCTACCGTTTCCATGATGCCTCTGAGTCGGACATTCCGCTATCTGTGTCTCGCTTCCAGTGCCGTGACAGTTCTGGTGAGACTGTGGACCTGTTGTGTGAGGCACTGTACTTGGGCTTGGGTAGTTTGCAGGTTGCGGTCCCTGGTTGCTTCCCTGTCCTCCACATCCTTAACTCGGGTCTGGAGAGCCCCTATCTCTTGTCAGGTTTCCTTGATGTTTGCTTTCCAGACTTCTCTCATCTCCTGCAACAGGTCCCTGATATCTCTAATTGTTACCGGGGATGAGTCTTCCTCTGACTCTGAATCCCGGCTTACCTCTGCCTGGGCTTAGGAAAGACTCTCTCCGTCATCGTGGGAGTCCTCTAAGGCTTCCTCTTCACTGCGCACCTCCGGCGCCATTTTGGACGTTGTCGGCGGTGTAGGCCTCTCAAAAGAGAGCCTGATGTCGGCTTGTTTGTATGCCTCCAGTGGGTGGAATTTTTAATTTTTTCGCCCCATTTCAGTCACTGGGGTGGAGGCGTGCTCTTGGCTCTTGTTGTGGGGTCTGGTCACTCGTAATCCAATTATTGTTGTGGGGTCCGGTCCCTCGTAATTAACTATCCCACCTCTGATGCTCGCCTTCAAGATTTCTCCAGGGCTGCACCGTTCCTGTGGATCTTGCTTCCCTCCTCCGTTAGATGCTCACCCAGTCTCCACTCCTTCAAAAAATCGTTAAAAACCCACTTCTTCATAAAAGCGTATCAATTGAACTGTTAATAGCTCCCGACTGATTCCTCTTCTGCAACTGTCACTAGTCTAATACTATCCTTACTGTTTAGTGTCATTTTACCCAACTCCCTCTAGCATGTAAGCTCATTGAGCAGGGCCCTCAACCCCACTGTTCCTGTGTCTCCAACTTGTCTGGTTACAACTACATGTCTGTTCGTCCACCCATTGTAAAGCGCTGCGGAATTTGATGGCGCTATATAAATAATATAATAATAATAATAATAATAATAATTTGCATATTACATTTTAGTGCTTCCAATAGGCAAATAGTCTTGATAATTATAATTCATCTGCAAAATAGAAGTGAATAGAAATTTGCTAATTTGCATCCTACCAGATGCATTCAGACCCAATTTTCTTAAAAATCGGTGCTTTGTAAATGTCTGAATTCGATACTTCACATTCAGAATGTATGTGTGGTCGAATGGTATAGATTCAGTCAGGTTCAACAAATTATCACCTGAATTTATATAAGTAAATATGAGAATTGCCAATAAGGTCTAATTTCAGTCATTTTACCAAATTTTGATTATCATGTTCAAAATTGAGTGTTTAGTTATTATCCTCGAAAAGCTACCTCTACCTCTATAACAAACACAAGAGAGATGTTTTATAATATAAAAAACAAAAAATATATTTATTCATGTACGTAGCCAGCAATGTATACATTTATCAAATCATTGAGTATAATACAGCATTTTCCAATATACAGGTGCATTGTCAGGCAAAATTTTTTTTAAAAATGAATCATCTGTTTAAAAGATGTAAAATAAATATTTAATTTTTAACTGTATAATATAGCTACAATACTAGTTTTTGCTATGTGAACCTTTATTTTTTTTTTAAATTTATTTATTTATTTTTAACCACCAGTACAACAAAACCAGAAAACAGTTTTATTAGGGTTGTAGATTTGCTACTTAGGCAAAATTACAATACCATGTAAAATAAACTAGTATTATAATTATGGCTAGGTGGTGTCCAATTAGCAAATGTTTAATAAGGATAGAGAAATACTGAGTATGTAATTTGTATATTTTACACTATCAGAAAGTCTGCTCTACTGTCAAGTAATTAACTTCCTTGCACTCAAAACTGGCTGATTTAAACATCCCTTTTGGATTTGGAGTTAACTCGAAATTTGTTACACTGTGTTCACCAAGTAAACACTTGTTCTTCTAAATTTTTAACAGGCTGGTTGATAAAACCTTGGGGGGCATACTGGCAAGTAGAGAAGACAGCAAGTACTGAAAATAATTAAAATGTAATCATTGTATCAAATATTCATGGAGAAAAGAGGTTATCGGCAATCTTGTTAAAACTAGGGACTGATAAAATAAATTTCACTGCTTAACTTTGGGTCCCACCGGATGCAGCAAGTGTATAAAGTAATGTGAACTCAGAACAACTAAACCCTCCAACCAAAGTCTTAGATGTTGATATCTTCTCGGTCTGATCACTTGTTACTGCTGGGGTCCCGCGTCTACAGATGATAGCTCCATGGTTCCATCGAAACTCTAGGTAGGTGGATGTGGTTTACTGTTTCCATTTCCTAGGGAAAATATATATTGATTTAATAGAAGCCAAGCTATTAACACATTATTGTAATTTTTTCAAGTATAAGAACTAAGTATGTGCTAACTTAGATAAAGGTGTTTACTTACTGATGGGTACAAAGGCAGCGTAGGATAAATTCCAGTGTAGTTGCTATAAGGAGAAATTGAAAGGCCTTGGAAAGAAATAAAAAAGAATATTTAGAATTATATTGAATAAATTGCCAATAACTAACATCTTCACAAGTACAATAAGCTTTCAGTTCTGCTATTCTCTGCCAGGATGTGCTCAAGGCTCGTTGCTTGCTTACGTAAGAAAAACATCTTTATGGCCAACCCCAGCCACTTTTATATGTCTTTATTTGTATTTTTTTAACATGTTCCCTTACTTTTCTTGTTTTTACATGCAACGAGCATGGAGGGCTTGCTGTTTATATATTGAAGCCTTCCATTTTTTCTATGATTATTTCTAGGGTTTTCCTGTTATCTGTCCTCCACTATTTGTACTATTTCTAGGGTTATGGTTAGAATAATAATTCTGTGAGGCTAAATTAGTTCCTAACCCTAATTTTCTTTTGAATTTTATGTATCGAATTTTAACTGTTTTAAAATTGTTTAACCGTTAGCTTTACTCAATTATTATTCTACCCCTAACCCCAAGAAAATGAATAGTGGAAGGCAGATAAGAGGACATTCAGGATTATGGTGAGGTTTAAAATTAGGTTTAAGAACTAGTTTAGCTTCACTCAATTACTATTCTAACCTTACCCCTAGAAAAAGTAGAAATAGTGGGGGCAGATAACAAGAAGAGTCCCAGAACTGTTAAAGATTATTATTAGCAAAATTTACCTTGTGTTTTTTTATTGTTGATTTCCTCATTAACGTCTGGAATATCCATAGAGAATGCCTTGTCTTCAATCATAATGGCTGGTGGAGACACAGAGAATCGTTTCATTATGTTTAGGTTGTCCTCTTCATAATGGTAACCGGTCTTGGTCATTTCTACTAGCTCTGGGATAATGTAAAACAAAACAAACACCCAGCCATTTACTACTAAAGCAACTGCCAGGATAAAATCTTCCCAATTTTTCATGTAACCTAATTGTTCAACTCCATAAATGTACATCACAATCCACGTTATCCAGATAACAAGAGAAGAAAATGCTGTTAAAGCAATGTATTTTCCATGGCGCTTCCATTGTAGATAATGTCCAAAGAACACTGGGCAAGGAATAAATAGTGAGGCCAGTATGAGGAACATCACATAGACCAATGCAGTCACAAAGTCTTGGTTGGTAATATTACAGGGGCTGTCAGGCAGAGATGGAGACAAAAGATTGTGACGTACATTTGTGATGGGAAGCCACGCTACATTTATTATAGCCTCTACCATGAAAAGTCCAAGGGCCAAAGAAAATATCCAGCACCCACCAGGTCCACGATTTTGAAACACCAGGTAGTTAAGCCTGACTGAATGTGCCACCAAACATGAAAAGCACATAGCAAATAGCACTCCAAATAAAAATCTGCGGCACACACATACCACAGCAGTAGGTGCAATGAGAAAGGAAAAAACTAAAGCAAAAAGGCCAAAGACACCTACTAAAAACATAGCATTAATGGCTAAGGAACCTTTACGTTCATCCCGAATAACTGATGGAGCCAATGCCAAAAATATCAATATCAGCACAAAGGTGGAAACAATTCCTAAGGCTGCCACGGCTTCTATTATAATTCCCCATGCTGCATTCATATCACAAAGTACAAAGTACATTGATTTGATATCATGTCCACATCCTTTTGGCACAACCGAGATGTTCTGCAAGCCCGGAGGGGAGGTCGTGAGATTCTGAGTGGAACCAGCTTTCATGAAGTTCAGCAATGCGATAAACAAAAGGTATCTGTTTGCCATTGTCAGGTATAGTATTGCTGTTTAAAAAAAAAGAAGAAAATTAGATGTTTAATATGCCATTTTCCATTATTTGCTTTTTTTACAGATTACTTCAGATCTAATAAAACACAAATAAATACCTAAACAGACATTAAAATATTTTAAAAGTGGCTTCTTCAAATTTAAAATGAAGCAAATATTAAAAGCTGAAGAGATAAAAAAAAAGATATCAGAGTTAAAGAAAGTTTACATATTAGTTATAGTAATGCTTAATCAAATTTTTAAATTGCCTTAAATTTTTAACAAAAAAAAGGAAAATTGTTTATTTATGGGGAAATTCTTTGTATTTTCCTGTGATGTGATTTACTTGAAACCTGGAATTCATCTGGCCTCCATTCCACCCCCCCCTCACCCTGTTGTAACATCTCACTCCAGAATACAGCTAGACATTTGTTTATTTTAAAGATCTCCACTGGGCTGTCCTAGGATATTTTCTATTAGGAAATACCAAGGGCTAATTAGCTAAGACCATTTTTCTGGACTTTTTGCTAAGGGAGTGCATGAATGAAACTAACCAGAAAGGTCAGTCTATGCGCAAAACTTACACTTTACAGATCTTGACTGCTGATGTCATGGGATAGTCATTAAGAACAGTGAATGACCCCTTTTTAAACTGCCCCAAACTCCAAATAATTTATAAAACAATCTAAAACCAGATACGTATCAGAACCAAAAAAAAAAAAAGGGGGCCTCACTTATTCACCTCAAGGCCAGACCTGGTCTATAGTTGTTAATGCTATAGATGTAGTTTACCAAGAGCTGGGTACCAAGCCTTTAGATGTCCATTCTAAAGACAGCTGAGCATTAAAATAAATGTAGATTTCAAATAACACAGGTGACAAGATTAGCAATTACTGAGTTACATGTAACTAGGTTCAGGCATTCAATAGCTACACAAATATTATGTCATAGAGCCCAAGCTAAATCTCACCTCCTACGCAGAGGACTTGCTGGTACATAAATATTAAATCTATTTAAAGAAATATCAGTGGGAGTGCTAAGTGACCCGTGTGAGAAATAATTGCAATAAATTTAAGTACTTGCATATAGCACACATGCAATCACATGCCAAACAGAACACAGGAACACAACCACTTGAAATCTCTTTACAATTTAATAATCACCAGTATAAAAATGAAACAAAGACATTAATAGCAAGATACTATATAAAATAAACACTCTAATATAGCAATCCATGTGTGCCACTGTAGACCACAGATCTCAAAACATTGCCCATCCAAATGGTGCTGAACATGATTTAAACAATTATGGGATTTGTAGGCCATCAACATCTTGGGGGGACCTGCTGTAGACAATTCATGTGAAGTCAAATGATGATAATAAAAATGATAATTGGGATTTTTGGAAGAAGGGGCCAAAATGGCTGTTTGTGCAATTTTACAACATTCATATCTGTTACTTTTGGCAGAAACTGGACAATCCAACTGAATGGCGTGCACTATCACAGGTCTATGAACTGGATTTTCAGTCTTTACCTACTGTCCAAAAACTGCTTAAGTATCCTAGTCAGCTGCTTAGAGATATTTGAATTTAATCTTCTTCTAAATTAGTTTTTTCAAATTATACACCATGTATCTTAAATTTATGTCAGCATAAAAAACTTAAATGATATACTTATAAAAGAAAAGAAATGGTTAGTAAACCTGATTATGTATGCATATATATCATTATACAAACTCTCTGTTTATCTGTGATGATCTAGGCTTGCCATGGGCATGGCGATATTATTTATGTATTTATTTATTTTGCTCTTTTTAGTCAAAGCAGGACAATGTTCTATCACAAACATTTTATTGTATTTTATAAAGTTATGTTGTAAATTAAAATAAATTACTTTTATATCATATTACAATGTTGTAAAATAGTTATCAGTTTTATCCCAGAGTAATGAAACAGAATGATATTGTTAGCATTTTATGTTTTAAACTGTTCTAAATCTGCAGTTTTATCTTCTAGTTCAGTTAAAATAATACTAAATAAATAATATGGCTACAGTATAAGCCAATGCATTTTATAAATCAACAATAATTTTATTCATGAATAACTTCTTTACCCTGTGGAACAAATGGATACAATACGTGGAAAGATAGACTTTCTTGCCTGATTTAAAATAACTAGATAAAATGATGCATGCCCATTCCAAACTCTATTATGAAAAATAAATCCCAACTATTTATTGCAAAATAAAAATTAGCAACTAATAACATCATACAAAACACTCCATCTCAATCAACCTGTTGACCAGAGGCCAAAAAACACACACATATATATATATATATATATATATATATATATATATATATATATATATATATATATATACAGATATGTCATATTACCTGCACACATCCAAAATTGAGATGTAAATTGACCTATTTATGAAAAAAGATTTTTCAAGAAAAGTCATAGTTTCCTAACTACAATTAGTATATATGTACTTACTTTCAGAATACTGGCGTTTCTCTTCAAATGTTTAGTAATCCCAAAAGCAGGGTTGACCCAATCACTAGAATAAGCCACATAGAAAGGTCTGGATGAGTCCAATGTTCACTTTGTGATTCTCTGCTTCAGACTGGTGAATGCTATATTGTCTACCTGACTGCTGAAGGTAATTTATATGGAGTTGAAAGTCAAAGCAACCAATGGGAGATTTTGTAGGTTGGTTTGAATCCCAGTGAAAACAAATTAGCATAGTGATAAAGCTAATTACCAGGACAATAACCCTACCAATGGTGGGAGTTTGGAGTTTCTTAATAAAGTGAGACTAGGATTAGAATATTTTATTTTTACTAAGCAAATGTTTATCAAAAAGACATAGCTGCTGTTGATTGTTGCCCATTTAATTCTGCCTAATGCATTGTATGGTCTTGTTTCTGTGTCCAGGGCAAATTGTGTAATAATAAGCTACAATATCAATAATTAGTTATTTAGAGAACCTCATTACCGTATGCCAAACTGCTAAAATTCTAATGCTAAATACATGCTCATGCTGGCCCTAAGCTAATGAAGAAGAAGAAATCAGACATACCCTGTGGGGTTTATTCATAAAGATATATTGCTAAGTAGATGAAAGCCTCACTCTGGACACCATAACCACATTCAATTAAGTGGTTATGGTGCCTATGGTCCCTAGGCGCTACCTTACTTTCCAGTGTTATTCAGTTTTTCAATGGTGTAGCACAGAAGTAGTCATCCCAGAGGCCTGTCGTAATGCCTCTCCTTTGGCACTTCACTTGGGCAGCGGTGGGGAACAGTGATAGATTGAGATCGTCAGCCTTTCACAAACCTCCATTTTTCCAGTACAACTTGAAAACTGTATGTACGAGCCAGTGGTGCAATTGTAGCCAGTGGTGGACTGAGACTGTCAGGTGCCCAAGCGTATGCTTCTTCATTAGCCAAGCACCAGAGGAGAAGCAGTGCGATACGCACATGTGGACATTACTTAAGCATCATTCTGTTTCATAACGGTCTCGATTTAACAGTAGGGAATACTAGGCACTATAACCACTGTATTGGTTTCCATCAATAGCAATCTTATTTCACACATTAGGGAATTTGTTTTATGACCATATGCTGTTTAATTTGTTTAAAGTAGTTTATAATTATGGAGGGAGATTTTAATTATAATTAAAGGAGATATATATCTCTCTCTCCTTTAAGAGAATTGCAACCCGTCTGAACTTTCTGCAAGTCATTTTCCATAACTCTGATTCACCAGATGACCAATTCACGGAACATTTTAAATGAGATATGAGCAAGTCTTTTCGTTTAATTCGTGATTAGGAGTTCTGTCTGATTAATGTGTAGGGAACAGCCAAAAATATTTTGATTTTATTCACGTAAGGAACCGACAAACAGAGGGGAAAAAAGGATGAGCAGTTAAAAAATAAATAAATCTATATTTATAATTTATGTATTTTAATAAATAAATATTAAAATATGTAGTTTTTTTTTTATTTTACTGCTCTTCTTTTTTTTCCCTCTTTTGGTTACTTTTCACTTAAACTGTGATCCATTTAGCATGGTAATGCCCTTATTAGCCTACAGCAACCTATATATATATTTCATATATTCTTTATACATCTTGCAGAACTCTAATAGGCGCATTCATTCCACAATTTTTTTGTCTAAATTGTTTTCCCAAATTCCACCCATATACAAAATTTAATACGAAATGAAAACCAACATGGATGAAACCCAATTCACCCCCAAAAAAAATAAAAAATTTTTGGACAAATTGATTTGGACACAGCAAATTTTTTTGCTGTGCCTAAGTCTAGTAATTTCCTTAAGGGATAAAATAAAGGCCACATACATTTACAATATTTCTTTCTTTGGCAAGTTGTTATTGCTTGATTCACTAAACAATTCTTCCATTTAAGATATCTTTAATAAAATAAAAAATTTGGGGGCATTTCCACCACTGAATAAAACTTGTTTTAGCTTTTTAAAATGAGATTATTATTTTTTTTTTAAAGGTATATTATAGCTTTAGCAAACAACATCATAATCCAATTCAGACAAGAAAACACTGCCAATGAGTAGTAGAAACAGAAATATGTTTAATTTCTCCTCTTCTCTGTATGATTTTTTTTCTGCTCACTGTCAGGTGCATAGGGCAGATCTTACTGTCAGAAATTACTGACAGGGAGCCAAGACCAAGGTGCAGGATTAAAAGGTGTGAATTTCTGCTTTTACATTTATTATTCACACCGTAAAAAAAAAACATTTTTTTTAAATTTAAATGAAAAGTAAATAAAATATTAGTTATCTTTAAGAGCTGTCAGCTGTTTAATATTAAACCTAAAAAACATTAAAAAAATATTCTGAATGGGCAACAAGTAAACAATCGTTATTATAAATTGTAGACAATTATAAACATAGACTATTAACTTTTCCGTTAAAAAAATATATTTTTTAAACTTATTGACATCAGTGATATCAGTAAACATTCCTGATAATAATTATCATTACTAACTGTTGTCATTTTAATTCTGATTAATGCGTTGTATGGTTTTGTTTCTGATCCCGGGGACAAATTTGTAATATTAAGTTACAGTATCTATAATAAGTTCTTTGGAGGACCTCAATACAGTATGCTAAACTGTATGCATTCTCATACTGGCCCTGGTGAAAATGAAACCAGACATACTTTAATGAGTTTATTCATAGCCATGGCTTTTGTTAAATAGACAATAGAATTGCAAATGTCGGTATGAGGACTCAGTCGCATACACCTGTTCAGATTTTATAGGTGGAGACTTTTTCTCACACAACTCCAAAGACAACCTGCACCTGTGATTAATTTCTTAAGCACTGTCTTACTTCACTATTCAAACACCTCCTGGGGGACCATACACAATGATCATAGTCTGCCAGCCAGTTTGGCTCCAGACATTTCAGTCTTCTGGGAAATATCCCAGGTGACCAGTCCTGTTTTCAGAGGATTGAGATCACAGACTACTAAACCCAAGCAGAAAACTCACCACCTGCTGTTTTCAATCAATAGAAGAATGGCTCTGTAGTGTGTAGCCCATTGTTATTTTTTGATAGTGGCCTGCAGGGTGGCAATGTTGCCTGTCCTTCACTGAGTCATATTACAATTTTCAATAACTTTATACCAGCTATCATCTTGAAGAAAATTATGCAAATAAATGAAAAAATGGGTAGGTCCAGCACACCTCTTTTAAATGAACACTATTGGGTACCACAAAGTTCTTGTCCCTTACACTGCTATTTATATGACCCTCTATTTGGAGCATGTGCTAAACAATATAAAGATCATACTGCTTTGAAAGTCATCTTGTTCATATTACAAGCATCCCAACTGTCCAGAATCCGGCAAAGCAACACAGCTGGATTAACCGTAAGGCAACGCTAGGCAGCCGTCGATGGTCCAAGGGTTAAATCATGAGTTTGCTTGGCCCCATGAACCATCCCTATGTGAAGAATAAGGGGGGAGTGGTAAACTTGTAACCTGCTTAGGGTCCTGTGGGGTCTCAATCCTTTTCTGCAAGGCAGTCTCAATTTTGATCTACTGTCCCAGCATTCCAGATTTGTTCCCTGTTGTCCTTTTTTGTTGATACTAGCAAACTGTTCCATGAAAGTGCAGCATAAGTGCATCATTAGACATTCTTGTGCTGTGATTTGCGCACTAAAAACATGCACAGAGTGTGGAGTTACACTGTGCCTGCTTGTACTCAACTTTAAAGGGACACCTGGGTCACCTGATGTGAGCAGGGATTTAACCCTGCTCACATTGTCTTCCAGCCTATGGGTAAAATCTCAATTTAAAGAGCTATCTGCAGCTCTCACTTGGAATGCTACATAATCCATATAGCTCATCTGTCAGTCTGGGACCACTAAAAATGGCCCCAACTGACAGAGGTGAGCCCCATGTATCGATTGATACCTGGGATTTCCAGTTGTAAGTAGAGATGTAATGTCATCTCAGGGATCTGCTAACATCCATAAAACACTTTATCTTTGGCCACATGGATCATGATTCCTCCAAGACCCCTTGATGATGATTTAAATAAGTTGACCAATATTATGATAAGTATAGGTGAATGACAAATAGCATCATAGCAAACAGATATTACAATAATCAGACCTTGTTCATGAGTATTATTTGTTCTTTTATTGCTCACTGTAATGAGGCTTGATTCTCAAAGAATAACTGGATTACTTGACTGTGTGAGAGGGAAAGGGTTATTAGCACCTATACTATTTAACAGTGCTCTCCTCCTGCCAGTCCCCCAGTGCGTTGTGTCGATGCACCAGACTTGAAGTAAATGCAGCCTACAATCGCAGATGATGTAGCTGCGGCCAGGTCTCCTGGAGTGACGGGTCTGTTCGCAGCTGCGACGTCTGAGACCGTGGTAGGTACGCCACTGCCTAATCTTCTTATTCTAAGATTACACCTGTTACATCCCCCTAGATATGGTTTGTTATGTGCTTTCATCATGCTCTTTGCACATGCTTGTTCATAATAGTTGTCAATATTTGATTAATAATTAATTACACTGCCCGTAGACTTCTTGTTATTGCGTGTCATTATAAAACCTTTGTTCTGTTTAATAAACAGCGGACATTTTTCTGAATTTACTCTGTTGTATGGTCTCTTAAGAGTGTCGCCAAGTACCTGGGGCTTGGCACAGTCTGGATAGTACTATGCCATAATAAGTCCATGGCAGTGGTCTGGTGATCATCTAGAAGTATGTTCAAACAGTCTTGGGGGCTGCGTCTGGCATTCTGGCTAAATAACGACCGGTGAGGGCATAACTGGTTTATTTTTGTGTGCCTCCCGGAGGGGGATTACCCAGATTATTGAAACGTGGGTGGAACAAAGGAAGACAGCATGGGGCTTTTCCAGTGTTTTAGGAAAGCAATAGACTTTCCATGGTTTTAGGAAAATCGGGCTACGTATCATCTATGCAGATCTAAGCCCACCCACTAAGGTATATATTGTTAGAAGTTGTTTGAAGTAAATGGCTGTTTTTAACCTGATACTTTCCATTTTCAGTTCGGTTGCACACTGCTTGCTAATATATGCTTGCAGGATGAGACAAAAGTGGGAAATCCCAAAAGTTTACAAAGCTGCTGTAGTCAAATAAAATATGAGTGAGAATGAATGTTTGATAAGAGTGAGAGTGGATTTGTGTGTCTCAGATCACAAGCAGCAGAAATCATCACTCCCCCATCTCTATTTTTCTAAGGCTGAAAGAAGCTAGTGTGTAATGAGAAAGGATAGTGTAAATAGAGATAGGATAGGAATTGCAAACAGAATTTGTAACAAAAAGAAAATGAAGATGTTCAGAAATTCTATGTAAATGTTTACGTTTTTGATATATGGAACAGCAGCTCACAGTGAAAGTTTTTTTTTTAAAGTGACAATATTAGCATGGGAGAAGTCAGGCAGGAATTTGTGAGTACAATAATTATGTTTTATAAGGTTCAAAAGAATGTTGTCCTTGAATGAAAGTTCAGAGTCAAGTAATTGAATGTTGTTAGACAAGTCAGAGAATGTGGTATAAGAAATCCCTGGGTGATTTTGGAAGCTGCAGGGTGAAAGACAGAATATATGTTTTTCCGTGTATTGAGATGCAGAATGCTGAGATATTGCCCGTCCTCGCTTTGTGGACTTAGCCAATATTTTCTGCGGTCAGAGTGTATCCTATGACTCTAACCCTTCCTATAAACCCTGCCCAAAAGGTTAAGACCATGGTCAGATATTTAACAATCAGCATTCCTTTTCTTTATTATCAGATTGTCAAGTTAATTTATTAGGCAGAGATCTGATGGTGAACGTTTATTATATATTATATTACAGTACTTTTCTTTTTCTAATTCTGTGTGATATATGATTAATATTTATGTTTTTTATTAGAGTGAAATAGCTAGTTAAAATTCATCATGTTGAATAAGTAATATCCCAGTTGTATTACAATCTATGTATATTTGAAATCTATGTTTGCAGCATAGATGGAAAATATACAATAATTCATTAACTATGAATTTGGTAATTGTTGATACATTTTTGAAATTCAGGTATTCAAGGGACACTCCAGACCCCTCAAGCACTTTAGCTTTCTGAAAAGCTTTATGAGTGAAGAGTGTGTACTCTTTTTTTTCATTTTGGAAATAGTGTAGATTATCAATAGAAATGTACACTTTTATAATTTATACTGGTTACACCACCTCTGGCCTTTCAAGCAGACAACTGGTCCTGTTACTTCATGGTTTGGTTAGCTTATTTGCATAGAACTCAAGAGCACCTGCCTTGCAAAGACGTCTCATTCAGCTGCATGGAGAAGTCTGTGTTTGGACAGCCACAGAAAGTATGGGCAAGGTTAGAATAGGAGGGCTGGCAAAGGCTGCAAGCAAGAGATTTGCAGTTTTTGCAAGCTAATTTTAGATACAACTCCAATGAAAAAAAATGCCTATTTAAATGCATGTAAGTTTTCATTCATTCATTCAGTGACTTTTATTTATTTTGTATGTGGGCAGTGGAGTGTCCTATTAATCAGAATCTCTTCTCTTGTGAGATGCCTAGTGTGAGAACGTCCAGCATCATTTAGTTAACCAAAAATCCTCTAACCACCCAGAAGTCCCTCTAGTGGCTGTCTAGTAGACAGCCACTAGAGAAGGAGTTAACCCTAGCAGACAATTATTGCAGTTTATTAAAAACTGCAATAATTGCCTGCTCAGGTTTAAGGGTGCTGGGACAATGAGCTGAAGTGGTCTGGGTCCCTATAGTGTCATTTTAAGTAATACAGTTGTTGTTGTACGCTACATGGTGTTGAATTATAAAATGAAGTGGAAAACAGAGCGCATGCCCTGAAGCATTTCAGATAGACAAAGAGAGATATTTAAATTTAGGGGTGTGAGTAGGAAGTGTGACTAAGGGTCTCCTTCTATTTTCTCTTTATACTGCCTCTCTTGGCAAACTTATTACCTCATTTAGATTCCACTACCACCAGTACGCTGATGACACCTAGATATATATCTCCTCCCCGCACCTCTCCCCTGTCGTCCTGCAACGTGTCACTGCTTGCATTTCTTCCATCGCTCACTGGATGTACTGCCGCTTTCTGAAACTCAATCTCTCTAAAACTGAGCTCCTTGTCTTTCCTCCTAATACTGAGCCTCCTCTTCTGCTCTCTCTTCAAGTTAGTGTTATCCACATAAGTCCATCCTTGCAAGCGCGCTGTCTTGGCGTCATACTTGATTCTGGCCTCACCTTTGAGCCTCACATCCAGTATGTTGCCAAATCCTGTAGATTCCATTTTAAAAACATAGTATGACATTTCTTACGCAAGATGCTATCAAGGAGCTTGTCCATGCTCTAGTAATTTCCCGCATGGATTACTGTAACACTCTCCTAATTGGTTTTCCCAAAAGCCGTTTTGCCCCGCTACAGTCTGTAATGAATGCTGCCGCCAGACTGATTTTCCTCTCTAGTCTGTCCTCTCACACCTCACCCCACTGTCAGTCCTTACATTGGCTTCCTGTATCCTATAGGAGTCAAATCAAAGTGCTAACCCATACCTATAAAGCACTGAACAATTCTAGCCCCTCTTATATCTCTTCACAGATCCACAGGTATGCCCCCTCTTGTCCACTGCTCGCACCCGTACGGCCAACTCACTCTTGAAGGACTTCTCACGGGCAGCTCCCTTCTTATGGAATAGCCTGCCTACCACCATCAGACTATCCCCTAGTCTTCAATCATTTAAGAAGTGCCTTAAAATCCATCTCTTTAGGAAAGCTTATGGCCTCCCAGATTAACCTCTACCTCAAGTGTCTGTCTCTTGCTCTCTCCTAAAGGGCATACCTTTACTCTCTCCTCCAGCTCTGCTTCACTCCCACCTTATTTGATTGCCATCTCCTGTCCTAATGTGTTTTATACCCCACCTCCTATAGACTGTAAACTCGTTTGAGCAGGGTCCTCTTCAACCTATCATTCCTGTAAGTTTTCTTGTTATTGTCCTATTTATAGTTAAATACTCCCTCTCATAATATTGTAAAGTGCTACGGAATCTTATGGCGCTATATCAATGGCAATAATAATAATAATAATAATAATAATTAATAATACATGACACAACTAATTGTGATTCAGACCAATTTTAAAGCATTTCATAGTTACAAACTAACGTAACTGTGACTGTAGAATAGAGGAAGATTTCCACATTGATTTTAGGTGTGTTGCTAAATAGTTTCAGTACTATCCTGAATTATGTAAGAGTTTTAATTAATAATTGTAATATCTTGCTTTTGATTAATAAATGTGCATTGTTTGAAAAACAAAATTATTTGACCCACTTTTTGTCAGTCCTGCAAGGTTATCTCTCTAGAATGGAGTAAACACCAGAGGCGGCTCTTTAATTATGCAATTAAGGCAGCCGTCTAAGGCCTCACGCTGATTGGGGCTTTGCGGCTTCCTAAATCGCCTTAGGAAGACTGGTATCGGGAGGGGGTCTGGTGGCTTGCCCGGTCTGAAATTCTGCAGAGCTACCAAGACAACACTCTGACCAGAGCTTGCAAAACACTTACCACATGGTCTGCAGCTCTGCACCCGGCGGAGCTGCAGACCAGATTGCTAGCCCACCTGACCACCAGGGAGAGCTAGCCCACCAGACCACCAGGGAATTCATCAACAAAATAGGTATTTCAAGCTATTCAGTGGGGGAAGGCTGGTCATTGAAACACATAACCCCCATACACACTGTCATCCCCAAAACCCACTGTCATGCCCCCAACCCAATGTCCCACATTGTCACCCCCTCTCACCCCTTCTCCCTCCGACCCACTGATATCCCCGCAGAAGCATTATCCACCACTGATCCACTGTCACCCCACTTGACCCACTGCCACCCACCCACTGTCACCCCCTCTGACTCACTATCACCCCTCTATACACTGTCTTCCCCTCCAACCCACTGTCACCCCCAAACACTTTCACGCACCCCTACGGTCACCCCTCTGACCCACTCTCACCCACCCACACTGTCACCCCTATGACCAACTCACACCCCCACACATGGTCTTCCCCCTGACTCACTGTCACCCCCCCCACACACACTGTCACCCAATCCCACCCACTGTCACTCACTCCCACTGTCATCCGCCCGTCCCACTGTCACCTCCTTGAACTCACTATAACTGCACCACACACTATCACCCCTTCCATCAACAGATGGAATAAGAGAATTTAAATTTGGAATTTCTATTGAATGGGGGGTATATATTTATAATCAACCTTTATTTTATGCAGTTCTTTCCTGTGACAATATCGATAGGATTTGTCTTCCATGACGTGAAAGATGGGGATCGAAAAGGACGTAAAAAAAAAAACGTCTGTAACTTCTTGTTATAAAAGTGTATCAACCACCTCTGGGTTAAAAAAGACTGATTGGTTGTTACAATTTATGGTACCTGATGGCATATAAATGATACCTGTATGGAAATCTTGAGAAAAACCAGAAACTAAGAAATCAACCAGGTGTTTTGAAGGATGATTTGATAACATAGCCGATAAAGCAATTATATATACAGAGGTTAAGTATGGAATAGGATACATTTTATTGGGGCACATAGTCTTAGCATGGGCTCTGTAACAATTAGAACAAATAGGCAACAGCCTGCATGCGCTAAAGCCACAAGTACCTGCATTAAACGGTATGGTCCGTTTACAAGGTTTGGCTGTAGTATGGGATCAGGGATAGTCGATGATCTAATAGAAGTAGGACTAGCTATGTCCCCTCTGCGTGAAGGTGTACCGGTCCTAGCAGGAGTGCTGGGGAGGGACAGTTCTTCGCCACCTTCTTGTAGTTGAGACATGCTAGATAATGTAAAGTAACAATAAGTGTATACCTCTATAACGTACTGACTTAATAGCTAATGCCAAGCAGTGAAAAACTTACACTAGGTTGGTGACAGGTGAGACCCTGCTGAATGCCAAGCGGCGTTGGCATGAGAGGATTTCGTGGCCACCGAACATTGTGTTAGCTTCTCGGTAACTTTTAAAGCATAAGATGGAATGGGAGTGACAGGTGAGGCCCTCTCTATGCCACCATGCAGGCGAATAACTATGAGTAGAGTACCTCCGAGTATGAGGATGGGTGTTGGCCTCGCGGGACCACTAACTTAAGGCGCAGAAGCTTGCAAAATTATTAAATATTGGACTCCTAAAACCCTGTTAGGTTAGCCAGTAACAAAACTAACTAAAGGAAGAAGATTTGGTAGCGTATAAGTACATGCGAAATTGATGTAACTCTAAATGAGTAAATCAGTAATGTGGTACACCTCTAGAAAAGAGTGTATGGAGCAGACCTATAGGAGTAATGAAATCGTGTTAGGAAGATGTGGTATCTGACATAAATAATTTTATAGAGATAATAGTATACCTACCGGATAATGAGTTGGCAGGTAGCTTCAACAATAAGTTGGAGGTCGAGCAGTAAATAGTTGATACCTAGAACCTAATAATGAGAAAGACGTGTCGGCGTATAGCATACTTGGGAATCATAAGGGCCAAATCATAAACCCAATTGAAAATAATCTGTAACAGACATACTTAATTTGCAAGGTACAAGGGTATGTTGATCAAATGCGGCCCTGAAATCCTGTAAATAAAACATATTATTCAAGATGAGTAATGGCCCTGAGCCAAAATATAGCCTATAAACCAGGACCCACCTTAAATGCGGAAACAGATTCAAGTGAAAGCAGAAGTCCTGGAGGAACCTAATAATACAGTCAAATATACAAGTATAAACAGTGATGAGACCCCTGAGGCATAGTATGATTGAATATAGACATGTGCAATTTGTTTCGTTCCAAATGTACATTCGAATTAATTTCGTGCAATTCGGACATTCGGATGCTTACGAATGTCCGAAGTTCCGAAGTTTGGTAGTTCGGAAGTACCGAATCGAACCGAATGACATTTGTCCGAATTGCAGAAATGCTGAAGTGCTTTGGATTTCTAAAAAGTGGCAAAACAATACAGAGGGAGATAAAATTTTGTGAATGATGACAGGAATCTTGACCAATAAGCAAATTCCTGACACTGGGAGCCCTATAGATGTGTAAGGGGTCCACGTCATCACAGTGATCCAAAAGGAGTACTATACTCAAAATATGAGAGTTTAAGTAATGCATTAGAATTCTTATCACAAGAATAAGTAAAAATATGAATCTTGCACTCTCTAAGAATAAATATGTGATCTAAAATGTTATGTGAGCTATCCTCTCAGGTGATCATATCAATGACCAGCAGGCATCCAAGGAGATTCTCCTGATACTTTTGCAACTGGCAAATCCAGATTAGCCAGAAAATGTCATACCTGTCACTATGATATTGTCGTATTGATATCATTTGCCCAACCTGTGATACTGACTTTTAGAAGTAAAAGATGTCTGCTTCTTTTTAAATTAACTACATCTTCAAGCAGCAGCAGACCTGGACTATTTTTATTACCATAAACTTAAAGACAATTTCTTTTGTATCCTGGTGGCCAAGGAAAGCCAATTGTTATTTGCCCTTGAATACAAAGATACAGAATAGACACAGAAATGTCAGCTTACTGGGCCCTTTGTGCCTATGTTCCTTATTAGGTACACTGGTGTAGTAATCATTATATTAATTTATATTTTATTAATTGTTTTAAGTATTTAATGTGATTAATGTTTGTTTTCAGGGGGTGTTTCAGCTGATGTAATCTTAGCTATCTTTCTAGTGGGAATTCCAACTGCTCTGTTGTACTCGATTACACTCACACCTCCTATATGTACTACCTTTATCAGTCGTATCCTGATGACATTATTCCCATTTACCGATACCTACTGATTTAGGTGTAGTATGCTGATGTCTAGTTACTCTTTCAGAATAAAAGGAGGGATTTAAAGGGTTCATATTTCTATTCAGCTGAAATTATAAGACTGACATAACAACCTTGTAGATTGCAAGGATGGCACATACGTAGTTTGGCACATAACCATCTTTATCCTCCATCTTCTATGAAGACACTACCCCTACATCCTCCTATTCTAGTAAGAATGCACCTATTACATCCCCCAAGATAAATGTTAGAGCTATGGTTTGTTATATGCTCTCACCCTGCTGTTTGCATTAACTTGTTTATGATGTTAGTTAATAGTTGTCACTATTTAATTGGTAATCAATTATACTTCTCCCAGACTCCCTGTGTTATTATAAACCCTTTGCTCTGTTTAATAAACAGCAGACATTTTCCTGAATTGCCTTCTTTGTATGTCTCTTAAGTAATTGGGGCGTGGAACGGTCTGCATAGAACTATACTATAATAAGTCCATGGCAGAGATCTGGTGATCACCCCCATAGTTTTTATTAATTAATTTACTTATTTTTTTCATTTTGCCATGGCAACTGAAAAGCAAACACTGGCCAGCTAGAACATCACTGAATCTACTTGCAAATTGGGTTTTTAACTTAATGTTAGCACTTCCAAGGGGCAAATAGTCTTGATAATTATCATTTACTTGCAAAACAAAGTGAATCCTAATTTGCAAATGTGCATCCTGCCAGATGCATTCGGCCCCAATTTTCCTTAAAATCTGTGGTTTGTAAATGTCCAAATTCTATACTTTACATACAGAATGTATGTGGATGAATGGACTAGATTCAGTCAGGTTCAACAAATTACCACCTGAATTTACATTAGTAAATATGAGAATTGCCAATACGGTCTAATGTTAACCATTCTCACCGAATTTTCACTATGTGATCAAAATTTGGTGTTTTGATATCAGACCAGAAAGGCTACTCAATGTATCTCTTCAAGCCAAAACTATGTGCGAAATGGTTATGAAAAATACAAAAGAGGTTTTATAATATGACAAACAAAAAAATATATTTATTCATGTACATAACCAGCATTGTATACATGTGTCAAATCATTAAGTATAATACAGCATTTTCCAATATGCGTAGGTGCTTTGTCGGGAAAAAAAACCATATATAAATGAATAATCAGTTTAAAAGATGTAAAATAAATATTTGATGTTTAAATGTATAATATAGCTAAAATACTAGTTTTTGCTATGTGAACCTTTATTTTATTTTGTTGTGTTTTTTTAATCACCAGTACAACAGAACTAGAAAACAATATTATTATTGTTGTAGATTTGCAATTTAAGTAAAATTACAAGCCCACCTAACATAAACATATATTTTATTATGGCTAGGTAGTGTCTAATTAGCAAATGTTTTATAAGGATAGAGAAATACTGAGCATGTCATTTATATATTTTACACTATTAGAAAGTCTGCTCTACTGTCAATCAATTAACTTCCTCCTTGCCGTGCACTTGAAAAAATTATCAGAGACTGGAGTTAAGTGACTTAAAATTTGTTATATTGTGTTCACCAAGTAAACACTTGTTCTTCTAAATTGTTAACAGGCTGGTTACTAAAACCTCAGAGGAAATGCTGGCAAGTAGAGAAAACAGCAAATCGTACTGAAAATAATTAAAATGTAATCATCTTATCAAATATTTATGGAAGTGGAGAAAAGAAATGATAGACAATCTCGTTAAAACTGTTGTATCAGGATAACGAAAATTAATTTCACTGCTTTAACTTGGGTCCCTTCGGCTGTAACAAGTGTATAAAGTCATGTGGACATAGAACGGCTAACACCTCTAACCAAAGTCTTAGATGTTGAGATCTTCTCCTCAGCCTGATTACTTGTTACTGCTGGGATCCAGAGTCTACAGATGATATCTCCATGGTTCCATCGAAACTCTAGGTAGGTGGATGTGGTTTACAGTTTCCATTTCCTAGGGAAAATATATATTAATTTAATACAAGCAAAACTATTAACACATTATTGCAATTTTTGTTTTGAATACAAGTCACTGGATTCTTTCTGACTTTAATCAGTCATACTGTTTAATGGTTTACCACTTACTTTGCTGCATTGGGTGCCTGTGGTACTGTAGGTCTGTGTTGCTCTGATAAAGTATAAGTTTATAATTCTGCATTAGCATACCAATTCATACCAGGTGCAGACATTATTCATTGGATGACTTCATCGGTTGATACTCTTAACAATATACATTGTCCATACATTGCATGATAATGAGGAAGTATGAAGTTCTGCTTATCATTGTAATTATCCCAGAATGATCAGAGGCCACTCAATGCAGCAAGGTATTAAACCGTCTAAAACGGTTTGACAAATTACCATCTAATGGCATGCAGGCACTACAGCCACCATAACCACTACACTCAGCTGAAGTTGCTGTAAACACAATAAGAACCTATGATCATTCTGTAGGTTATGGTGCCAGGAGGTCTCCTGTCACATTGTGTTGTGTTGGCATGCTTTATATTTTTGTGGGCAAGTTCACCTATTCGATTGTCATTCTCAAGGCATGAAAAGCATCATGGGAGTTGCAGTACTACAACATCTGGAGATCTACCTTTTGGGCACTGCAGTAATGTATATTAACCTTTTATTTTTCACATGTGGAAAGCAGTTTTAGACATAGTATTAGATATGAGATAAATTGAATAATGACTGTTCAAGTAAAAGAATAAGTATGTGCTAGCTTAAATAAAGGTGTGTACTTACTGATGGGTACAAAGGCAGCGTAGGATAAATTCCATTGTAGTTGCTATAAGGAGAAATGGGTAGGCCTGAAAATTAACAAAAAGAATATTTAGAATTCTGTTAAATAAATTCTCATTGACTAACATCTTCACAAGTACGACAAGCTGGACAGTGAAAACAATTTTATTATTCCAATGAACTTTCAGTTCTGCTATTCTCTGCCAGGATGTGCTCAAGGCTTGTTCCCTGCTTACTTAAACATCTTTAGCTTTATGAAGCAGTTTTAGTGTATAGATCATGCTTCTCAGGTTTTATTGCTCAATGCACTGCCATTTAGGAGTTAAATCACTTTGTTTCTGTTTATGCAGCCCTTGCCACACCTCCCCTGACTGTGACTGACACAGCCAGCATGAAACAAAAACTGGTTTCACTTTCAATCAGATTTAATTTACCTTAAATAATTTTATCTCTTGCTCTGTAAATTGAACTTTAATCAGATACAGGAGGCTCTTGCAGGGTCTAGCACGTTATTAACATAGCAGGGGATAAGAAAATCAAAATTTAGCAGAACTTGCAATAAAGAAAGGATAAACTTAAGATGACTCTTTACAGGAAGTGTTTATGGAAGGCTGTGAAAGTCACATGCAGGGAGGTGTGACTAGGGTTCATAAACAAAGGGATTTAACTCCCAAATAGCAGAGAATTAAGCAGTGAAGCTGCAGGGGCACATTCTATACACCAAACCTGCTTCATTAAGCTAAAGATGTTTTGCTGACTATAGTGTCCCTTTAAGGTAATATCGTTTTGGCCAGCCCCAGCTACTTTTATAAGAACAAGAAGGAGGTAAAGGCTGTGCCAAAAGTCTAGTAACAATCAATATACAATAAACAATAAGAGACAGACCACATGGTCTAAATGGTGATACAATAGTAAATTAAAAAGTCTCACTAAAATGATAAAATATGGGTGCAATCCTCATGAGTTGATCCGTCCGCATAGTAAAATATTCATATAAAAGTCTCACTTATACCAGGATAAAATAAGGGTACAATCCTCAGGAGTTGATCCGTCCGGATGGTTTAAAATATCCGTATATGTGGCGAGACAATGGGGAGATACGATGAGCAGCCAATAGTGTAGTACGTCAGAATCCAAGGGTAAAATAGATAAAAGAAAAGTAGTAAACTCACATTTAAAAGAGCTTAAACCAGCTCTGGGATGGAGGGTGTTTAGCGGTATAATCCCCGCTAGTGGATATAATGGAGTGGTGTGTCCATCAGTCTGGTCTGAATATCCAAAGCTCCAAGGTATATAAGAAACAACAATAGTGCTCTCAGTTGGTAAAAGAATGAGATATAAAATATATATAAAATTATACTCACAAGTGTAGAGCAGAGGTTACTGCTCTATTATAATAGCATTGGTGGAATGATCCCCACCTAGGATTTCTTTGAGTACAGGATCAGTTAAAAATGCCAGGAGTAATTTTTATAAAAAGTGCATATAAAATACAATAAAAAGAGAATTGGTTCAGCTTTAAGTAACCAAAAAACTTTTTTTTGCTAAAATACACAAAACCATTAACGCGTTTCACCTATCAAGGCTTCTTCAAAATGGAATAATATTTATTGCTAAAATACACAAATAAAACTGTGAACGTGTTTCACCTATCAAGGCTTCTTCAAAATTAAATAATATTTATTTATTATTCCATTTTGAAGAAGCCTTGATAGGTGAAACGTGTTAATGGTTTTATTTGTGTATTTTAGCAATACATTTTTTTTTGGTTACTTATCACCCAACTGAGAGCACTATTGTTATTTCTTATATACCCTTGGAGCTTTGGATATTCAGACCGGACTGACGGACACACCACTCCATTATATCCTCTAGCGGGGATTATACCGCTAAACGCACTCCACCCCAGAGCTGTTTAAGCTCTTTTAAATATCAGTTCACTACCTTCCTTTTATCTATTTTACCCTTGGATTCTGACATACTACACTATTGGCTTCTTGTCATAACTCCCCTTTGTCTCTCCACATATATGGATATTTTAAACCATCCGGAGGGATCAACTCCTTAGGATTGTACCCTTATTTTATCCTGGTATATTAGTGAGACTTTTATATGAATATTTTACCATCCAGATGGATCAACTCCTGAGGATTGCACCCCTATTTTATCATTTTAGTGAGACTTTTTAATTTACTTTTGTATCACCATTTAGACCATTTGGTCTGTCTCTTATTGTTTATTGTATATTGATTGTTACTAGACTTTTGATGCAGCCCTTACCTCCTTCTTGTTCTTACTTTCTGTTCTCTAAGGGTTTTGAGGAATTCCCTTTTTTGGGGGTTGCTGCACCCTTATCTTGTTATCTAGCGCTGACTCTCCTCTCTATTTGTACAGCTACTTTTATGTCTCTATTTCATTATTTTTTTTTTTTTACACGTTCCCTTACTTTTCTTGTTTTTCCAATGCAATGAGCATGGAGTGTTTGCGTATATTAACCTAGGAGTGGATTTTTATCTATTGGTGTATTAAAAAAAAAAGGTTACATGACTAAGGGTTTTATATTTATACAGTCCTAACATGCACTGAAAAACATCATCCAGGCTATTATGTTTACTAATAAAAAATTATGGGATAATTTGCTATAGCTCAATATAACCTAACCCATTAACAGAAGAAAAAGAGCTATTTAGGGAGCATTGCTAGGCTGTAAACTCTTACTGCACCCAGTGGACAACCAATGGCTGGAAGGGGCTGTCTGCACTGAGCAGGATGGCCATAGGTACAAACTACAGAATTCTAAACAGGGACCACACACACTTAATAGGAATGATCAAAGCTCTGGTTCCTCAGTGTCTCACAAACCAGGAAGACTACATATTCCTTAACCATACCAGATACAAAGATAAAATGTCTGCACATACAAGATGCGTGCAAACTTGCAGACCCTTATTGGAGTGGAATGGCAATGTTTTGGCTCTCAACATGAGCCAAAATGTTGCCATTCCACTGGCCTCAAACATTTTTTTTAGCTAAGCTGCACCAAACACCAGGACATTGAATGAGCACTATTAGAAAAAAAAAAATATATATATATATATATATATATATAAAAATATATATAACTTCACCTACGGCACTAATAGTCCTTAGTTCTATAGAAATATAGGTCGGCACAGTTAAAGATACTTTTTATTGAAATTCACCTTGTGGTTTTTTATTGTTTATTTCCTCATTAACGTCCGGATTATCCATAGAGAATGCCTTGTTTTCAACCATAATGACTGGTGGAGACTCAGAGAATCGTTTCATTATGTTTAGGTTGTCCTCTTCATAATGGTAACCGGTCTTGGTCATTTCTACTAGCTCTGGGATAATGTAAAACAAAACGAACACCCAGCCATTTACTAGTAAGGCAACTGCCAGGATAAAATCATCCCAATTTTTCATGTAACCTAATTTTTCAACTCCATATATGTACACCACAATCCAGGTTATCCAGATAACAAGAGAAGAAAATGCTGTTAAAGCAATGTATTTTCCATGGCGCTTCCATTGTAGATAATGTCCAAAGAACACTGGGCAAGGAATAAATAGTGAGGCCAGTATGAGGAACATCACATAGACCAATGCAGTCACAAAGTCTTGGTTGGTAATATTACATGGGCTGTCAGGTTGAGATGGAGACAAAAGATTGTGACGTACATTTGTGATAAGAAGCCACTCTATGTTTATTACAGCCTCCACCATAAAAAGTCCAAGGGCCAAAAAAAATATCAAGCACCCACCAGGTCCACGATTTTGAAACACCAGGTAGTTAAGCCTGACTGAATGTGCCACCAAACATGAAAAGCACATAGCAAATAGCACTCCAAATAAAAATCTGCGGCACACACATACCACAGCAGTAGGTGCAATGAGAAAGGAAAAAACTAAAGCAAACAGGCCAAAGACACCTACTAAAAACAAAGCATTAATGGCTAAGCAACCTTTGCGTTCATCCCGAATAACTGATGGAGCCAATGCCAAAAATATCAATATCAGCACAAAGGTGGAAACAATTCCTAAAGCTGCCACGGCTTCTATTATAATTCCATATGCTGCATTCAAATCACAAAGTACAAAGTACATTGCTTTGATATCATGTCCACATCCTTTTGGCACAACTGAGATGTTCTGCAAACCTGGAGCTGAGGTCGTGAGATTCTGAGTAGAACCAGCTTTCATGAAGTTCAGCAATGCGATAAACAAAAGGTATCTGCTTGCCATTGTCAGGTATAGTATTGCTGTTAAAAAAAGAAAATTACATATTTACTATTCCATTTTCCATTATTTTATTTTTTGCAGATTACTTCAGATCTAACAAAACACAATTAAATACCTAAACCTTTCATATTCAGACTGTATTTCTTACCTAGTATGTCAAACTTGAATGATTTTGACTGCTGATGTCATGGGATAGTCATTAAGAACAGTTAATGACCCCTTTTTAAACTGCCCAAGACTTCAAATAATTTATAAAACTGTCTAAAACCAGATATGTATAAGAAACAAAACAGAGAGTTTCAATTATTTACATATAACATTAACAGACAAATTTGGCACCATGGGTGCCTATAGACCAGGACTGACCTCAAGGCTGGAAAAGCATCATGGGAGATGTAGTTTACCAAGAACTGGGTACCAGTCTTTTAGTTTTCCCTGCTAAAGTAGGTTTCAAATGACACACGTGACAAGATTAGTAATTACCGAGTTGCATGTATTTAGGTTCTATCATGCAATATCTACACAAATATTGTCACATAGAGCCTAAGATAAATCTCACCTCCCACGCAGGGGACTTACTGGTCCCTAAATATAAATCTATAAAAATAAATCTCAGTGGGGGTGCTGAGTGACCCAGTGTGTAAAATGTGTGTGTAAAATAATTGCAATAAATTAAATGCAATCACATGCCAAATGGAACACAGGAACACAACTACAGGAAATCTCTTTACAATTTAATAATCAATATCTGTATAAAAATGAAACAAAGACATTGATTGTAATATACTATATAAAATAAACAGTCTAATATAGAAATCCATGTGTGCCATACTGTAGACAACGCATCTCAAAATTTGTCCGCTCTTGATGTTACTGAACTACAACTCTGGTGATTTAAATAGTTATGGGATTTGCAGGCAATCAACATTTGGGGAGCTGCTATAGACAATTTGCTAAGTTAAGTGCAAATAATTATATTAAAAATGCTAATTGTGCAAAACAAAGGCTTTCTGGCAACGAGGTGCCAAAAGTTCTGTTTTAGTGTAATTTAATTCCTTTGACATTCATTTCTGTTACTTTTGGCAGAAACTGGACAATCAGACTAAATTACATTCACCATCACAGGTCTATGAACTAGATTTCAGTCTTTATCCACTGTCCAAAAACTGCTGAAGTATCATAGTTAACTGCTTAGGGCTGCTTGCCTGTTTCAACATAACTAGAAAAAAAAAACAATACATGAACATTCCGAACTCTATTTTCAAAAATACACACCAGCTATTTATTGCTAAAAAAAAAATTGCAACTAAAAATATCAAATAAAATACTCAATCTCAATAAACCCGTTGCATGGAAATATCCAAACAAGTGATTTTAAGAAAATAGAGCTTAATAAGACCAGAGGCCAACAAACATATATAGACCACAAAAAATCTCCAGATATGTCATATTATTTGCCCACATCCAATCCAAATGGAGAAGTCAATTGACCTATTTATGATTTTTTTTCCTCAAGAAAAATAATAGTTTCCTAACTGCAATTAGCATATATGTACTCACTTTCAGAAGACTGGCGTTTCTCTTCAAATGTTTAGTAATCCCAAAAGCAGGGTTAACCCAATCACTAGAATAAGCCACATAGAAAGGTCTTGATGAGTCCAATGCTCACTTTGTGATTCTCTGCTTCAGACTGGTGAATGCTATATTGTCTACCTGACTGCTGAAGGTTACTTATAGGGAGCTGAAAGTCATGGCAGCCAATGGGAGATTTTGTGGGTTGGTTTGAATCTTATTGAAAACAAATAAGCATAGTGATAAAGCTAATTACCAGGAAAATAACCAATGGAGTTTCCTAATAAAGTGAGACTAGGATTAAATTTTTTACTTAGCAAATGTTTATCAAAATACCAGAGCTGCTCTTAATCGCTGTCCCTTTAGTTCTGGTTATAAGTTGTTTGGTCTTGTTTCTGTTTCCAAGGAAAAATGTGTCATAATAAGATACAGTATCAATAATTATTTTTTTTTAGAAAAGCTCATTACAGTATGCCAAACCGCTAAATGCATTCTCAAACTGGCCCAAAGCTAATGAAGAAGAAACCAGACATACCCTGTAGGGTTTATTCATAAAGACATATTGCTAAGTAAATAAGTGAATTGCACATTTTGGTTTAGAGGCACGCTCTGGACACCATAATAACTTAATTTTAATTATATGGTTATGGTGCCTGAAGTCCTCTGGCACTACCTTACTTTCCAGTGTTAATTCGTTTTTCGATTGTTTAACACAGAAGTAGAGTTTCTGGGTGCCCATTGTGCTGCCTCTCTTTTGGCACTTCACTGGAGTAGCGGTGGAGGACACTGATAGATTGGAATCATCAGCCTATTACAGGCCTTCTATGTTCAGTACAACTTTAACATTGTATATACAATTGCTAACGATGTATAGCCAGTGGTAGACTGAGAGTGTCAGGTGCCCGAGTGAATGCTTCTTCATTAGCCAAGCACCAGAAGAGTAGCAGCGTGATCGGTGCTTGGGGACACTACTTAAGCGGCATTCTGTTTCATAACGGTTAACACGGGTCTCGGTTTAACACCAGGGGACTCCTGGCACCATCACAACTTAATTGTTCATTATTGAGGGGAATTTCAATTATAATTAAAGGATATATATATATATATTAATTTTCCTGTGCATTTAGTTTCAGAGAGAGTCGTTTAATATTCCATAACTCGAAATCGCCAGATGACAGAATCACAAAACAAATGAAATGAGGTATGAAAAGCATTTTCATTTCATTTGTGAGTTCTGCCTGTCGTGCCAAAACATGATTGATGGGTAGGGGACAGCCAATAAATGATGATTTTATTTACAGATCAAGTGAGAAGAGACCAACAGAGGGAAACAAAGGAAGAGTAGTAAAAAAAATAAAAAGCTATATTTATATATTATGTGTATTAATATATACATAATATATAAATAAATAGATTTTTTTTATGCTCCTCCTTCTTACTCTCTATTGCTTATTACTTCTCACTTGAATTGTGAACCAAATGGCATAAAAATGCCCTCATCAGTCTGCTGCAAAATATATATCTATACTATTTATATTCTATATATATTTTGCAGAACACTAATAGGCGCATTTATCTGCCAATGCTTTCGTCAGTGTTTTTGTCCAAATTGTTTTTCAAAATCCTGCATGCACAAAATTTAACTGAACTAAAAAGCCACATGGATGAAACCCGATTCACCCAAAACAAAAGCCTTTTAGCCAAATTGATTTGGACACAGCAAATTTATTCTTCGCTGTGCATAAGTCTAGTAATTTCCATAAGGAATAAAATGAAGGCCACATACATGTACATTTCTTTAGGAGCTATTATTGCTTGATTCAGAAATCACGTGTTCCATTTAAAGGGTTGTAAATAAAATAAATATAGTATAACTTGTTTTTAATGAAACAATCCGTTTTCTTTTAAATTTCTATTATAGAGTAAACAAACATCATAATTCAACTCAGACAAGACAAAGCCAGGGAAAACACTGCACATGAGCAGTAGAAACAAACGTGTTTCATTTCTCCTGTTCTCTGTACGGTGATTTTTCTTTGCTGACTGACAGATGCATAGGGCAGAGCTTAAAACAAATATTGACAGGGAGCTAGGATGGAGGTATCCAGCTGCAGGATAAAGAGGTGTGGATTTCTGCCTTTAATTTTATTTGACACTTCAAAAATACACATTTTTTTACTATAAGTGAACAGTAAACTTAATGGTAGAAATCATTGGAAGTGCCAATTTCCTTTTAAGAACAAAGGAATAGATATTTAAAAAAAAATAATAATATTCTGAAAGTGCAACATGAAAACAATAGTTATTAAAAATCGTAGACACATATAAACATAGACTATTGACTTTTCTGTTGAATTTATTTTATATTATTATATTATATTATAAAAATATCGCAAACTCTTAACACCTAAAACATTTCAAAGAGCTGACATCAATGCCACATTAGTACATTGTATGGTTTTGTTTCTGTTCCCGGGTAAAAATGTGTAATATCAAGATACAGTATTTATAATTAGTTCTCTGGAGAACCTCATTACAGTATGCTACACTACTTAATGCATTCTCATACTGGCCCTAGTGAAAATGAAACCAGACATACCTCACTGAGTTTATTCAAAGCTGTGGATTTTGTTGAATAGATAAGAGCATTGCAAATTTCGGTATGAGGACTCAGTCACATAGACACATGCAGATTTTAGAGGTGGGGATTCTGTCTCCCACTACCCAAAAGAGAACCTGCACCTGTCTTTAGTTTTTAAGCACTGTCTTAATTCACTTTTAAGGCAATTACAAACACTTCTTGGAGGACACTACACAATGACCATAGTTTGCCAGCCTGCTTGACTCCGGATACTACAGTCTTCTGAGAAATATCCCACGTGACCAGTCCTGTTGTGAGAGGATTCATCAGCGGCACCACTGCCTGGCGGCACTCCTTGCTTCCTGTAACTGAGATTCTAAAGCCAGATGCCATCTGGGACACCTGCTGATTAGCGCTGGAGGCAAACTTTGAGGTTAAACAGTTTGAGAGCGGTTTAACCTCTTAAGGTAAGAGTGGGTCCCGGGTCCTCGTGGCACCATTACTAGTACAAAGACAGGTAAGGCTGCGCCAATAGAGTTGGTAGTTAAAAATAAAGTCTCACTAATATAGCAGGATAAAATAGGGGTGCAATCTTCAGGAGTTGGTAGTCAAAAATAAAGTCTGACTTATATAGCAGGATAAAATATGGGTGCAATCCTCAGGAGTTGATCCGTCCGGATGGTTAAGATATCCGTATATGTGGAGAGACAAAAGGGAGATATAGAAACAGCCAATAGTGAAATAAGCCAAGATCCAGGGATAAAATCTATGAAAAAAGTAGGTAGTACACTCACATTTACAAGAACTATAACAAGCCCTGGAGTGAAGGGCGTATAACGGTATGATCCCCGCTTAAAGGATATGCAGGAGAGGTGCGTCCGTCAATACAGGCTGGGTATCCGAGGCTCCAAATTATGATGAAAAGACAACAATAGTACTCTCAATATGATAAAATGAGATATAGCTAAAATTATCCTCACAAGCGTAGAGCAGGAAATACTGCTCTATTGATAAAGCGTTAGTGGAATGATCCCCACCTCGGATTTCTTTGAGTACAGGAATAGATTAAAAATGCCAGGAAGAATAAAAAAAAAAAAAAGTGCATATAAAACACAATAAAAAGAAAATTGGTACATCCAAGGTGACCAAAAAACTTTTATTGCTAAAATACACAAATTAAAACCATAACGCGTTTCACCATATGTGGCTTCTTCAAATGGAGTGGCACCATTACAACTTTATTTAGATGAAGCTGTTATTGTGACTGGCATGGTCCTTTAAGTAGGGCCAACCAACATGATTAGCAGTCAGGAAAAGAAGAAGTGTGTCGGGTGCTCACTCCAAAGTTAAACAATAGGATAGGCAGCAGTAACAAATACAAGGATTCCCAGCCTTGTTAAAAAACAGTATAGAAGATAAAAAAAAAGGAGGAAACTGCGCCTTACATGAGTTATATATACATACACTTGATGTCTCTTAGTAGTTACGGATAATTTATCCTCAAAAAGAAAACAGAAAGAATATATACAATAGTGTAGTATGTTTAACAATATTCGGAAAAAGTGATAAATAAAACGGAGGTATTTTACACTCACATTTGGTAGAGCTACTGTGGGAGCTCTACCGTGATTGGCATGGACGGTACAATCCCCGTCTTAGGATAAGAGGTCCAACGTCTTAGGTACTCCAATGGTATGGTGGTACAGATAAAATGGAAAACAAGAAACTCCAATAGTGTAATAGTTCCAACTCCAAGTATAAATAGATAAATAAAAATATATATACTCACATTTACTAGAGCAGAAAACTTGCTCTAGTATATAGGGCTTGCAGTGGTATAATCCCCACTGTAGGATATACAGGCCAGGAAGTTTGATGGTGCAAATAAAATATAATGAAATGGAGTATAGCTTTAAAAAATATATATTTAATAGTGGTACAAATAGAATAAAATAAAATAAAATAAAATAAATTAAATAAAATAATATATAATAATAATATATAATAATATATCTTATATAGCTTTTTATTTTATTCTATTTGTACCACTATTAAATATATATTTTTTAAAGCTATACTCCATTTCATTATATTTTATTTGCACCATCAAACTTCCTGGCCTGTATATCCTACAGTGGGGATTATACCACTGCAAGCCCTATATACTAGAGCAAGTTTTCTGCTCTAGTAAATGTGAGTATATATATTTTTATTTATCTATTTATACTTGGAGTTGGAACTATTACACTATTGGAGTTTCTTGTTTTCCATTTTATCTGTACCACCATACCATTGGAGTACCTAAGACGTTGGACCTCTTATCCTAAGACGGGGATTGTACCGTCCATGCCAATCACGGTAGAGCTCCCACAGTAGCTCTACCAAATGTGAGTGTAAAATACCTCCGTTTTATTTATCACTTTTTCCGAATATTGTTAAACATACTACACTATTGTATATATTCTTTCTGTTTTCTTTTTGAGGATAAATTATCCGTAACTACTAAGAGACATCAAGTGTATGTATATATAACTCATGTAAGGCGCGGTTTCCTCCTTTTTTTTATCTTCTATAATGATTAGCAGTCAACCTACACAGTGTGATCTTAAATTAGAGAGGCAAAGGTTTAAAAATAATATCAGGAAGTATTACTTTACTGAGAGGGTAGTGGATGCATGGAATAGCCTTCCAGCTGAAGTGGTAGAGGTTAACACAGTAAAGGAGTTTAAGCATGCGTGCAATAGGCATAAGGCTATCCTAACTATAAGATAAGACAAGGGACTAATCTAAGTATTTAGAAAATTGGACAGACTAGATGGGCCGAATGGTTCTTATCTGCCGTCACATTCTATGTTTCCATGTTTCTATCTTCGGTCAGGCAAGTGGGTGTCCCTGACAAACATTCACTGAGATGGAAGCACAGAGAGAGAAAAGACCTGGGAACCTGTCAGCCTTCCTTCATTACACAAAAAAAATGATTGTAGATTTCACATATTTTTCTGAAAGGTTTTACAAATAGTTGCACTGCCACCTAACACAGAAATTATTTTTTAAATGGAATCACAAGTTTGATGAGTTTGTACACCTGCTTCAACGCTAATTACTTAGTTCTTCTTAAAAACTAGTTAACATGACTTAAAAAAAGTTCTATGTTTAATTAGTGACCAGTACAAACCAAAACTCAATTTTTAAACAGCCATTAAGTCAAAGAAAAACAATGAACAATTGTTAATCAGTTTAACAATGTACTGAAGACTCTAAGCCTGTCATGTACACCTGGTGGTCCTCACAGGAAGCACAGGTCAAACAAGACCTCTTGGAGGAGTTTCTGGTGAAACTAGAATACATTTACATTTCAAAGGGAAGTTGGTGAAGTTGATTATTGCTCTAGAATCTTCAAGAAAACTAGACTGAAACTCCCTGTATTTACAGATTTAAAATATAAATAGCCCATGGCATGGGCATATGAACCCCAAAAAAGCTGGGGAATTAGTATTTTTACTGTAAAGGTCATAATACTGTTAGCTTTTACTGCAATAAAATACACATATTTGTGTTCAGTAATGCCTCACAAGTACCACAAACAGTATTCTGCATGTACAGGTTTTATGGGGTTTTGGAAGTTACAGAGTGAAACATAGGGATTACCAATTTTACGTTTTTAGACATTTACTTTGCCAGATTGGCTTGCTGGGCCTATGCTGCCTTTGAGAACATATGGCAGCCTAGGAATGATAATGAACCCCATCGTGGCATGCCATTTGCAAACATAGACAAGCTAGGATATTCAAAATGGGGTTTGTTCAGCCATTTTTAGTAGTTACTGAGTCACAAACCCTGGCCAAAGTTAGCGTTCATATTTGCTTTTTTGCGTCTTTCACACACAAACTGCACTTTCACCGATGACATAGTTTGCCATAATGGTCTAGCCCTGCAGGGATTGCGGATACTGATGTGATCATCAGAGGACTGTGTGACAATCCCCAATGACATCACGATCACATAACCAGATCGACAGTGAACCCCCAAGCTGAAATAATGAAAAAAATAATTATAACAAAATAATATACAATTATTTAATATAATTATAATCAATATTATTTATATATTATATATAGATAATCTCATTCTTAAGTATTTTGATATTAATTTGTTATTCTAAAATGGAATTTGGTCATACTTTTGCATTATCAATATAATATTTTCCCAGCGCCTATAACTGTGATAGGCTAAAGACAATAAGGGAGTAAGAAATTATTGATATATTGATACGAATTATAAATTCAGATCAAGAGAAGTGTTATATATGGGGCAGGGAGAGCCATGTGTTTTTTGTTTTTTTAGCTGTTCCCAAGCAGTTTCATTAAAATAAATAAATATGGGAGACGCTGCCTGTAGGCATTTTGCACCATAACTACTACACTGAGATATAGTGATTATGCTGCTGAGAATGATATGATACTTCATTTGGGTATTCCTGTATTCCTGGGGTTTTACCTTACCCATCAGTTAGGAAAGGTAGCCCGGGCATACAGAGCTCCAGAAATACAATAAAAGATGAAAAAAAAAAATGTTTCACCTATGTCTAAGATCTGAAAAGTATTGGGATTTTTTTGGCTCCACCTGTGTTTCTATTCTCTTGTCCCGATTTAGTGCCAATAAAGCTTGTTTTCGTTAGTGCGTGCTTATTACCAGTGTGCTCATTACAGGCAGGATTTATTTCATAAATGCTTTGCCAAGCAACCACTCATCCTAGATTGATTGAGAATGTCACCAGGGAGCATGTTGTACATGACTGTTATCATTATCAAAATAATTTAAACTAAATTAAAGCACATTAAAGCCACATAACCTGATCGGCCCAATTCAGAGTTAGTAACAAAACACACGGATCATGCATGGTGCACACAAAAGTAAAGTATTAATTTTTTTTTAGCTAGACAAATGGTATAGTCAGAGATGATTGATGGGGGAAAAAAAGATGACTGATGGCTAGGAAGCAGTCACTTAAAATTATTTTATTTACAGATCAAGTGAGAAGGATCCAATAGAGGGGGAAAAAGGAGGATCAGTAAAAAAATATTTACTTTTTCTCACTTGATCTGTGAACAAAATGACAGAAAAATACACCTGTCAGTGTACTGTAAAATATATATCATATTTATGTTTTATATATATTGCAGTACATTTATTGGCCCATTTTCTTTTGGTTCATCTGAATCTTTTTTTTGTTAACAAAATTCAGCTGAGCTGAACAGCCATATGTCCTAAATTCGGCCATACGGAATTTAAAATTTCTTTTTCGGCAGTGAAGTGAATTGGCAGAAATTATTTTTTTTTCAGCCATGCACAATTCTAATGTACTTTACTTAGATTTATCATGGGAAAAGCCCATATACCTTATATATAAAATAGGTAAAGGTCCCTGCATTATGTGTTTGATGCTGAAGAAAATCCTTGAAGCAGGACTGAAACGTTGATTTTTAATGCATATCCAATAAATATTTGGAAATTTTAAATTTAATTTTAAGACCGTGGGTGCAGCCTTCTCATTCATTCACATATATATTTATATATATAAAATTAAAAATTGATTTTCTCACCCTCTGGGGTGGTATGTTTATTTCTCATTCCCGGATCATCTACCAGAGGCCTGGGAATTTAAGGGTTCTGCGCAGTATCTCTTTTAGACAGCGATCTCAGATGTCCCACCTGGAATCTTTTGAAGCCACTCCCCCAACTTGGAAGTCACAGCTCCGAGTGCTCCTTTCACAACTGAGACTACTACTGCTGGGACTATATATATAGTGTAGATTAGATTAGCCGTATTAGTCCACTAGACAAGATGCCAAAATACCAGAGTATTGAAGTATGCAATGATACCTTTCTTATTGGGCTAACATAATATTTCAAAGACAAGCTTTTGAGAGTTTTCCTCTCTTCCTCAGGTCTGAAGCAATACTGATCAATCTGATAGAGTTTAACACCTAAAACAACTATTGTTAGAGAACAGGAGGTGGGGGTAGGGGAGGGGGGGAGGGGTGAGTTTGGTGTCATAAAAAGCAGAAGATGTGCCTGAAAGTGAAAAGTGCAGGTTGGCTGAGAATATTCAGAAAAAGTAAATAAACAGAGGAGGGTCAATAAGCTAGTTAAAAAGAAAAAAACAAGAAAAAACAACAAGAAAACAGCAGATCGGAGCATGCAAGTATATAGCTGGATATATGTATGTATATAAATTGATCCAATAAAAAGTTTTGGTAATGTGTGAGAAAGCCAGAGTAAACATTAAGTCCTTCATTTCTAGTGTTGAAATATGTGTTCATTTTCATCTCAAATGTCTTTCGTTCATGAGAGTCTTTGAAATTTCCTTTAAAGGGACACTGTAGGCACCCAAGTGGTCTGGGTGCCACTTGGGTGCCTACAGTGGGTGCTGTGACCCTCTTGCACGTAGTGCTGCAATGTAAAACAGACAGCTACTAGAGGGCTTCCGGAATCCAAACGGACTTTTGGTCCGTTATCTGATGCTGCACGTCCTCACAAACTTCCAGCGTCAGATTTTCCCCAAAGGAAAGCATTGGATAATGCTTTCCTATGAGGGGGTCTTATGCATGTCGCGGCCATTGCCGCACATGTGCATTAGGTCTCCCCCGCCAGCTGATGTCGGCGGGTGAGGAGCGTGGGTGGAGCCTGAGCCAGCGCCAAGGTTTCCGGCGCTGGATACAGGTAACCAGCTGAAAGCGTTTTAACCCCTTCAGCCCCGTGTGCTAAATGGGTTTGTTTTTCTGGCACTATAGGATCCCTTTAAGAACTTTAATCATGAGGTTTTGGATGGAATGACCAGTCTGGGTGAAGAGATGACCAACAGGGGTACAATATCCGTTTTCCTTGTGGTTCTTGATTGAGTGTCTGTGTAGATTCATTCTGAGATGCAGTTTAAGGCCAGTTTTTCCAATGTAGCAACCTTTGTCACACACTGTATCATGTACACCACATTCGCAGATGTGCACGAATATTATCCCTTAATGTTGTATGACTTGTTATTGTGTATGGTTGTGTTATTGCCATATATATACACAATAGATGAGTAAATGCATTTACTTACAGCCAAGAGCTATAGGAAAAGTCAAGGATCGTTACCAAAATACACATTCGTTATCATCTTGTGCCAGCAAGTTTTCCATAGTGTACAGATTACACCCACATGTTCATTTTCACAGCCCTACACTATGAAGCCTTGCTCTCAACAGCTTTGTTTGCCAGAGAGATCCATTCTTACCACAAGTGTGCCATTAGTGCAGTGTAACCAGAAACTGAGCCCTAGCAACCACATAGAAACAATACTACAATGCCAATGTGTGCAAAAGCCACATAATTTTGATACAAAAGGAAACTCCTAAATACAACGTCTTCTGAGCTCCTAGAAAATAGAAACAAAGTAGTAAAACAGGGGATGAGCGTTCACGAGATGGACTGTTTCTCCAAATAAGGAACCGTTGGGGACTTGTGATGTATGCAGTGATGTCCTCAACATTTTTCTATCTGAAGTGAATTTGTTTCATTTTTCTTTTTCTTTTTGTTCTTTTTCACGATTTATTTTTCATTTTTCATGATTTTTTTTTAAGGCTGACAAATAGGATGTGCTTCTGTAATAAAACTATTAAATCAGATCATAGTTTTTCTTCTGGGAATTTGTTTCTATAAAGTCTGTAATGGAACACAAAAAGTGTCTTTCTTTACAAAACAAAGTTTTCACAACAAGAGCACTTAAACAATAATTAAATTTCTTTCCCAAGTGAGAAACACATTAAGACGGTTGAATTTCTAAGTAAGTATAGTACCTCCCCTACTTTTCAAGCATCTCAAAGCTAGTAAAAAGAGATATTTGAAGAAAATCAACCATGCACAATAGGGTTACTATGCTAACAATAAGTATAACAAACTCACAAGCTAAGCCAAGCTAATGGCCTTTCAATGGTCCTCAACTCTCTTTGACATATTCTCTCATGCTCAGCAGTTCAATAATGGAATTCCTTATGCAAAACAGTTGAAGGAGCGTGTCCTCTTAAGCTAACAATAGCCTTCCACGTAGAATACAGCTATATGTTGTGTGTGTACCTTTTTAAAATTGATTGCTATTCACATTTGAAAGAAAACTAAAATGTAAGATAGTCCACGATGTTTTGGGTGTAGGTACTTTTTAAGTGGTTGACAGAGCATGATATAAATTTTAGGCCAAAATAGCTTTATATAACCAGTCACTATTTAAACAGAAATATTTAATCAATATTTAAAAAAAAAAACAACACTTGATCTAATACATAAAGAATTAATTTTATTAATATAAATCCCTAAATCTCAGTAATCTCAAAGCACTGACATTCCCATTATAGGGAAGCTGACATTCCCATTATAGGGAAGCTGACATTCCCATTACAGGGAAGCTGAGGCAACTTTGTACCACTAAGATATTTTGTTATTTTGCCATACAATGTTATTATTATTATTATTATGATATTTATAGAGCGACGTCAAATTCCGCAGCGCTTTACAATGGGTGGACGAACAGACATGTAGTTGTAACCAGACAAGTTGGACACACAGGAACAGAGGGGTTGAGGGCCCTGCTCAATGAGCTTACATGCTAGAGGGAGTAGGGTAAAATGACACAAAAGGTAAGGATAGTATTAGACTAGTGGCAGTTGCAGAAGAGGAATCAATCAGGAGCTGTTAACAGTTTAATTGATACGCTTTTATATGCTACATGATATCTCTTTCTGTGGATTTACTGTAAACCAGACCACTGCTGATTTAATTGGTTTTGCTGATCTCTCCACTCCCTTGAAGCCAGACTGTGCCTTGACTCTGCCTCTGTCTGATGATTTAAACAATATTGCATTTCCCTATTACTTATTCAGATATACTTGATAAACTCTACTGTGAAGTTGTTACACAGATATTCCAGCAATCTCACTTCTATTTTTAAGTGGACTGCAAATACCATCTCTTTCTACTACTATTGGGATGGCAAAGCTTTCATTAGGTATCATTTGAAATTATTTTCTTATTATAATTATTTGTTCTTAATTGTGCATTAATATTCCACCACTGTATGAACATCTTAAAGTGATACACACTTACAAGTTTCCTTTTGTTATATCTGCAGCTGTGTTCCTAGTTTGTTATTGAAAACAAGGAATATTATATCAGCTGTCAGTAATAACACTTCACTTATATTGTTCTATAGTTCAAAATGGAATTGAATGCTTCTCATAGGGAAACCCTGGATTCAATGCTTTTCTGCGAGAAGTATTTTATTGGTGGATCTCAGTGATTGTTGCACTTGCACTTTATGTTCAGAATGCTTCTCTATGGGAAGCTCAGCATTGGACAGAGATCATGAGAACTGATAAATTAATTATGGCTCAGAATTATGGGTCAGAATTATAATTGAATATAGAATGTCTAGATTATAGTGTCTATTAAAAATGTTAACTTGTACCAATACTATAGCAAATTCTTTGAGTCTGAACGCTTTTTTTTTGCCTTGAATATTTAAATTTTTAGAGAAGAATATTAAATTTTTAAAGGGACACTCTGGGCTCCGTAGGAACTTAATCGGATTGGAGTTGTCTTGGTGTGAAGAGGTTCTGGGCACCGACTTACTTTTAGGGGTAAAACCATTAACAAACATTTAAGCCCGAAAGTCTATAGTTCTGCACCCATCAGCTCTGTCCAGCTACTTGAGGCTATAATCAGGAAGCCTCAAACTGGGAGACATTGATAGACAGGGTCAACTGAATGAAAAAGTGAACGAAAATACTTGCACCTACATTTTTAGTTACCTATCTTTTTTTACTCCGTTTTGTGAATGATTAGCTATTGATAGGCTGAAGGTATTAGCTGATGCTCTCAGCCTATCCATGGCACCCAGTTCGAGGCTTCCTGATTGAAGGTGGAAAGAACTGACAGGCGCAGAACTGAAGACTTGTGGAGATAAACTATCCGTTAATGGTTTTTATATTGTGCAGTACACTGATTGGCCCATTTGTATGCTCTTTTGGTTCGTCTGAATCATTTTTCCGGATTTTTTTCCCTGGATAAAATTGTCTGATCCAATTTGGACAAAGCCCTTTTTTTTTTCTCCAAAAGTGAGTATTTGACGCTCCAGATGCTGCAAATTACAATTTATAATGTTCAGCTGGTCATAAACTGAGCATGAGCTGTCTTCTCTATCAATTTTCAATTGTGAAATATCATTATAATGCTGGCTGGGAAATGTAAAAATGAACAAGCCTCATCCGCAACTAGGCTAAGTCCTGTGCCACCTTTTATCTTTTTTAAACTAATGAAAGAGCTATTAATACCTTATGTGCCTGGGAGGCCTGCAGCTAATCACTCTGTTTAACAGTGTGGGCCTGTTTTGGCACTGAATGAATTAAAGTATATAATAAATGCACACATGAAAATAAACTGAGAGACCTCCTGCAAATAGACTGAGAATTAGCAATAGACAGCAAAAGACAGAGGAACCTATTGACCATCCTCTGCTACTTCTTGGAACAAGAGTCTTTTGACAAACATAAATATAATTCCCAGCATTGCTCAGCTAGGAAACTGCTAGCTGGATACAATGTATATTGTAGGCAGGAGCAGCCAAACAAAACATTGACAGACTAACCTTAACATGGAAAGTCTAACCTTAACTAAAACATACAGTCTACCCTTAACATGGAAAGTCTACCCTTAACATAGACAGTCTAACTTTAACTAAAACATAGACAGTTTAATCTTAACATAGACAGTCTACCCTTAACATAGACAGTCTAACCTTAACATAGACAGTCTAACCTTAACTAAAACATAGACAGTCTACCTTTAAAATAGACAGTCTAACCTTAACTAAAACGTAGACAGTCTAACCTAACAAAGAAAGTCTACCCTTAACATAGACAGTCTAACATTAACATAGACAGTCTAACTTTAACTGAAACGGGGGTAGTCAACCTTTTTCTACCTACCGCCCACTAATGCATCTTTCTTGATGGAAAAATTTCCTTACCGCCCATCAGTTTTCGCTCAAGTGCAGAATATTTTTTAGAAAGGAGGGTGTTTTAAAAAATAAATAAATGTACGTACATTTATCTTTTTATTTCTACTTTATGCATGTTTATAATGTTTTTAACTTTATAAATGTTAATGAGAAAATAGTAAAGTAAATTGAAATTACCTTTACTAATGATTAATGAGATCCTTGAGGTTGATGCTGCGAGACTAAATATTTGATATCTGGTTCGATTTTCGTAAGGAACAAACGAAGGTCTCCTCTTTTGGTGATATTCAGACGATTTCTCTGTTTGCGCATAATATGATTTCTCATCTGTGCGTCAATTCCCCTCCCCACCTTTTTTTTTCCCTTTATCCTATTTTTTAACCTTCCTTATTGCAATGCCCAGCAGACAGGCTGAGCTAGGTAGTCCACTTACTATTAGTAGCCAACAACAATTCTCTCCTTTTCCTTTTTATTTTCCTTCTTTATCCTATTCTACAAATACTCTACCTTCTTCTTTCTCCCTTTTACAAGTACTCTGCTCCTTCTTTCTCCTATTCTACAAGTACTCTGCTCCTTCTTTCTCCAATGCTACAAGTACTCTGCTCCTTCATTCTCCTTTTTTTACAAGTACTCTCCTCCTTTATTTTATCCCTTTTTATCTCCTTTTGATGCTTTTCTTTTACCTTCCTTAGGGCAATGTACAAAATTAAGGCGGATGTATAGTGGGTAGGGGGGCTGTATAGTGGGTAGGGGGTCTTTGTGGTGGGTAGGGGGCTCTATAGTGGGTATGGGGGGCTGTATAGTGGGTAGGGGGCAGTGAAGTGGGTAGGGGGCTCTATAGTGGGTACGGGGCTGTATAGTGGGTAAGGGGCAGTATAGTGGGTAAGGGGGCTGTGAGGTGGGTAGGGGGGCTGTATAGTGGGTGGGAGGCAGATAAGTGGATAGGGGGCTCTATAGTGGGTAGGGGCAGTGAGGTGGGTAGGAGGGCTCTATAGTGGGTAGGGGGGCAGTGAGGTGGGTAGGAGGGCTCTATAGTAGGTAGGGGGCTGTATAGTGGGTAAGGGGCAGTATAGTGGGTAGGGGGCTGTATAGTGGGTAAGGGGCAGTATAGTGGGTAGGGGGGCTGTATAGTAGGTAGGGCCAGGAGGTGGCATGGGGGCCGAATAGTGGCCAGGGGGGGCTGTGAGGCTAGGCTGTATAGTGGGTAGCAGGCATAGTGGGAAGGCTGGGCCGTGAGGTGGTAGGGGCAGCATAGTGCGGTGGAGGCTGTGAGGTGGGTAGTGGGCAGCATAGTGGTAGGGGGTCTGTGAGGTGGGTAGGGGGGCCTCCCATAGTAGGTGGTGGGCTGTGAGGTGGCAGGGGGCCCTATAGTGGCCATTAAAGCAGGAGGTGGGTAGGGGGGGCTCTATAGTGGGTAGCATAGTGGCAGGGGGGGGCAGGGGGGCTGTGAGGTGGTAGGGGCAGCATAGTGGTAGGGGAAGGTGAGGTGGGTAGGGGCCTCATAGTAGGTGGCTGTGAGGTGGTAGGGGGCCTCTAGTGGGTCAGGGGGCAGAGGTGGGTAGGGGCTCTAGAGTGGGTAGGGCATAGTGGTAGGGGGCAGGGGGCTGTGAGGTGGGTAGGGGCAGTATAGTGGGTAGGGGGGCAGTGAGGTAAGGGGGCTGTGAGGTGGGTAGGGGGGCTGTATAGTGGGTAGGGGGTCTGTGAGGTGGGTAGGGGGCTGTGAGGTGGGTAGGGGGCTGAATAGTGGCTAGGGGGGCTGTGAGGTGGCTAGGGGGGCTCTATAGTGGGTTAGGGGGCAATATAGTGGGTAGGGGGGCTGTAAAAAAGTAAATACCTTTCGTGTCCTCTTGGTCCGGTGGGCAGCTTCCCAGTAACGTGCATGGGGGCGGAGCTTTGAGCGGGAGGCGGAGCTTCAGTTTGGGGGCGGAGTATGCGGCTATAATGATTTCAGACTGTGCAGGGAGACTGACAGGTCTCCCTGCAGCTGCTGGCAGTCACACCAGCCCCCAGCTCCTCCCTCCTTCCTCCCCTCGGACTGACAGGCTGGCACAGTCCGAGGGGAGGATTTATCAGAATGATCATTAAGGCGGTCAGCCCAGCCCCAGCTGGGCCAGTCCGGGCCTGCCACCCACTCTCTCAAACGGGGGATTTAGCTGTCCAAATCCCTACCGCCCACCAGGAATCCTGAAACGCCCACTAGTGGGCGGTAGGGACCAGGTTGACGACCCATGACCTACACCAAATAAAATGTATATTCACAGAAAAAGAGATACAGGAAGCAGCAAAATGATAAAGTAA
>OW240921.1:45661510-45692354 GCA_933207985.1 Pelobates cultripes
ATGGTTGTGTTATTGCCATATATATACACAATAGATGAGTAAATGCATTTACTTACAGCCAAGAGCTATAGGAAAAGTCAAGGATCGTTACCAAAATACACATTCGTTATCATCTTGTGCCAGCAAGTTTTCCATAGTGTACAGATTACACCCACATGTTCATTTTCACAGCCCTACACTATGAAGCCTTGCTCTCAACAGCTTTGTTTGCCAGAGAGATCCATTCTTACCACAAGTGTGCCATTAGTGCAGTGTAACCAGAAACTGAGCCCTAGCAACCACATAGAAACAATACTACAATGCCAATGTGTGCAAAAGCCACATAATTTTGATACAAAAGGAAACTCCTAAATACAACGTCTTCTGAGCTCCTAGAAAATAGAAACAAAGTAGTAAAACAGGGGATGAGCGTTCACGAGATGGACTGTTTCTCCAAATAAGGAACCGTTGGGGACTTGTGATGTATGCAGTGATGTCCTCAACATTTTTCTATCTGAAGTGAATTTGTTTCATTTTTCTTTTTCTTTTTGTTCTTTTTCACGATTTATTTTTCATTTTTCATGATTTTTTTTTAAGGCTGACAAATAGGATGTGCTTCTGTAATAAAACTATTAAATCAGATCATAGTTTTTCTTCTGGGAATTTGTTTCTATAAAGTCTGTAATGGAACACAAAAAGTGTCTTTCTTTACAAAACAAAGTTTTCACAACAAGAGCACTTAAACAATAATTAAATTTCTTTCCCAAGTGAGAAACACATTAAGACGGTTGAATTTCTAAGTAAGTATAGTACCTCCCCTACTTTTCAAGCATCTCAAAGCTAGTAAAAAGAGATATTTGAAGAAAATCAACCATGCACAATAGGGTTACTATGCTAACAATAAGTATAACAAACTCACAAGCTAAGCCAAGCTAATGGCCTTTCAATGGTCCTCAACTCTCTTTGACATATTCTCTCATGCTCAGCAGTTCAATAATGGAATTCCTTATGCAAAACAGTTGAAGGAGCGTGTCCTCTTAAGCTAACAATAGCCTTCCACGTAGAATACAGCTATATGTTGTGTGTGTACCTTTTTAAAATTGATTGCTATTCACATTTGAAAGAAAACTAAAATGTAAGATAGTCCACGATGTTTTGGGTGTAGGTACTTTTTAAGTGGTTGACAGAGCATGATATAAATTTTAGGCCAAAATAGCTTTATATAACCAGTCACTATTTAAACAGAAATATTTAATCAATATTTAAAAAAAAAAACAACACTTGATCTAATACATAAAGAATTAATTTTATTAATATAAATCCCTAAATCTCAGTAATCTCAAAGCACTGACATTCCCATTATAGGGAAGCTGACATTCCCATTATAGGGAAGCTGACATTCCCATTACAGGGAAGCTGAGGCAACTTTGTACCACTAAGATATTTTGTTATTTTGCCATACAATGTTATTATTATTATTATTATGATATTTATAGAGCGACGTCAAATTCCGCAGCGCTTTACAATGGGTGGACGAACAGACATGTAGTTGTAACCAGACAAGTTGGACACACAGGAACAGAGGGGTTGAGGGCCCTGCTCAATGAGCTTACATGCTAGAGGGAGTAGGGTAAAATGACACAAAAGGTAAGGATAGTATTAGACTAGTGGCAGTTGCAGAAGAGGAATCAATCAGGAGCTGTTAACAGTTTAATTGATACGCTTTTATATGCTACATGATATCTCTTTCTGTGGATTTACTGTAAACCAGACCACTGCTGATTTAATTGGTTTTGCTGATCTCTCCACTCCCTTGAAGCCAGACTGTGCCTTGACTCTGCCTCTGTCTGATGATTTAAACAATATTGCATTTCCCTATTACTTATTCAGATATACTTGATAAACTCTACTGTGAAGTTGTTACACAGATATTCCAGCAATCTCACTTCTATTTTTAAGTGGACTGCAAATACCATCTCTTTCTACTACTATTGGGATGGCAAAGCTTTCATTAGGTATCATTTGAAATTATTTTCTTATTATAATTATTTGTTCTTAATTGTGCATTAATATTCCACCACTGTATGAACATCTTAAAGTGATACACACTTACAAGTTTCCTTTTGTTATATCTGCAGCTGTGTTCCTAGTTTGTTATTGAAAACAAGGAATATTATATCAGCTGTCAGTAATAACACTTCACTTATATTGTTCTATAGTTCAAAATGGAATTGAATGCTTCTCATAGGGAAACCCTGGATTCAATGCTTTTCTGCGAGAAGTATTTTATTGGTGGATCTCAGTGATTGTTGCACTTGCACTTTATGTTCAGAATGCTTCTCTATGGGAAGCTCAGCATTGGACAGAGATCATGAGAACTGATAAATTAATTATGGCTCAGAATTATGGGTCAGAATTATAATTGAATATAGAATGTCTAGATTATAGTGTCTATTAAAAATGTTAACTTGTACCAATACTATAGCAAATTCTTTGAGTCTGAACGCTTTTTTTTTGCCTTGAATATTTAAATTTTTAGAGAAGAATATTAAATTTTTAAAGGGACACTCTGGGCTCCGTAGGAACTTAATCGGATTGGAGTTGTCTTGGTGTGAAGAGGTTCTGGGCACCGACTTACTTTTAGGGGTAAAACCATTAACAAACATTTAAGCCCGAAAGTCTATAGTTCTGCACCCATCAGCTCTGTCCAGCTACTTGAGGCTATAATCAGGAAGCCTCAAACTGGGAGACATTGATAGACAGGGTCAACTGAATGAAAAAGTGAACGAAAATACTTGCACCTACATTTTTAGTTACCTATCTTTTTTTACTCCGTTTTGTGAATGATTAGCTATTGATAGGCTGAAGGTATTAGCTGATGCTCTCAGCCTATCCATGGCACCCAGTTCGAGGCTTCCTGATTGAAGGTGGAAAGAACTGACAGGCGCAGAACTGAAGACTTGTGGAGATAAACTATCCGTTAATGGTTTTTATATTGTGCAGTACACTGATTGGCCCATTTGTATGCTCTTTTGGTTCGTCTGAATCATTTTTCCGGATTTTTTTCCCTGGATAAAATTGTCTGATCCAATTTGGACAAAGCCCTTTTTTTTTTCTCCAAAAGTGAGTATTTGACGCTCCAGATGCTGCAAATTACAATTTATAATGTTCAGCTGGTCATAAACTGAGCATGAGCTGTCTTCTCTATCAATTTTCAATTGTGAAATATCATTATAATGCTGGCTGGGAAATGTAAAAATGAACAAGCCTCATCCGCAACTAGGCTAAGTCCTGTGCCACCTTTTATCTTTTTTAAACTAATGAAAGAGCTATTAATACCTTATGTGCCTGGGAGGCCTGCAGCTAATCACTCTGTTTAACAGTGTGGGCCTGTTTTGGCACTGAATGAATTAAAGTATATAATAAATGCACACATGAAAATAAACTGAGAGACCTCCTGCAAATAGACTGAGAATTAGCAATAGACAGCAAAAGACAGAGGAACCTATTGACCATCCTCTGCTACTTCTTGGAACAAGAGTCTTTTGACAAACATAAATATAATTCCCAGCATTGCTCAGCTAGGAAACTGCTAGCTGGATACAATGTATATTGTAGGCAGGAGCAGCCAAACAAAACATTGACAGACTAACCTTAACATGGAAAGTCTAACCTTAACTAAAACATACAGTCTACCCTTAACATGGAAAGTCTACCCTTAACATAGACAGTCTAACTTTAACTAAAACATAGACAGTTTAATCTTAACATAGACAGTCTACCCTTAACATAGACAGTCTAACCTTAACATAGACAGTCTAACCTTAACTAAAACATAGACAGTCTACCTTTAAAATAGACAGTCTAACCTTAACTAAAACGTAGACAGTCTAACCTAACAAAGAAAGTCTACCCTTAACATAGACAGTCTAACATTAACATAGACAGTCTAACTTTAACTGAAACGGGGGTAGTCAACCTTTTTCTACCTACCGCCCACTAATGCATCTTTCTTGATGGAAAAATTTCCTTACCGCCCATCAGTTTTCGCTCAAGTGCAGAATATTTTTTAGAAAGGAGGGTGTTTTAAAAAATAAATAAATGTACGTACATTTATCTTTTTATTTCTACTTTATGCATGTTTATAATGTTTTTAACTTTATAAATGTTAATGAGAAAATAGTAAAGTAAATTGAAATTACCTTTACTAATGATTAATGAGATCCTTGAGGTTGATGCTGCGAGACTAAATATTTGATATCTGGTTCGATTTTCGTAAGGAACAAACGAAGGTCTCCTCTTTTGGTGATATTCAGACGATTTCTCTGTTTGCGCATAATATGATTTCTCATCTGTGCGTCAATTCCCCTCCCCACCTTTTTTTTTCCCTTTATCCTATTTTTTAACCTTCCTTATTGCAATGCCCAGCAGACAGGCTGAGCTAGGTAGTCCACTTACTATTAGTAGCCAACAACAATTCTCTCCTTTTCCTTTTTATTTTCCTTCTTTATCCTATTCTACAAATACTCTACCTTCTTCTTTCTCCCTTTTACAAGTACTCTGCTCCTTCTTTCTCCTATTCTACAAGTACTCTGCTCCTTCTTTCTCCAATGCTACAAGTACTCTGCTCCTTCATTCTCCTTTTTTTACAAGTACTCTCCTCCTTTATTTTATCCCTTTTTATCTCCTTTTGATGCTTTTCTTTTACCTTCCTTAGGGCAATGTACAAAATTAAGGCGGATGTATAGTGGGTAGGGGGGCTGTATAGTGGGTAGGGGGTCTTTGTGGTGGGTAGGGGGCTCTATAGTGGGTATGGGGGGCTGTATAGTGGTAGGGGCAGTGAGGTGGGTAGGGGCTCTATAGTGGTAGGGGTAGTGGGGCAGTATAGGTGGTAGGCAGTAGTGGTAGGGGGCTGTGTGGTAGGGGGTATAGTGGGGCTGTGGGTCGTGTACAGTGCGGGTAGGGGGCAAGTGAGGGTAGGGCTCTATAGTGGTGCAGGGGGCTTGTGGCAGTGGGTAGGGGGCTGTGAGGTGGGTAGAGGGGCTGTATAGTGGTAGGGGTCTTGTGGTGGGTAGGGGGTTCTATAGTGGGTAGGGGGCTGTATAGTGGGTAGGGGGGCAGGAGGTGGGTAGGCTGGCTCTATAGTGGGTAGTTGAATATGGTAGGGGGGTATAGTGGTGGGGTGGAGGTGGATAGGCAGGGGTGTGAGGTGGTAGGGGTCTGAAGAGTGGTAGGGGGCTGTGAGGTGGGTAGGGGGGGCTGTATAGGAGTAGGGGCTGTAAAGGGTAGGGGGCAGTGAGGTGGGTAGGGGGGCTCATAGTGGTAGGGGGGCTGTATAGTGGTAGGGGGCTGGGAGGTGGGTAGAGGGCTGTATAGTGGGTAAGGCAGTATAGTGGGTAGGGGCTGTGAGGTGGGTAGGGAGGCAGTATAGTGGGTAGGGCGGCTGTATAGTGGGTAGGGGGCTGTGAGGTGGGTAGGGGGGCTGTATAGTGGGTAGGGGGGCTGTGAGGTGGGTAGGGGGGCTGTATAGTGGGTATGGGGACTGTCTGTGAGGTGGGGGTGTCTGAATGGTGGGTAGGGGGCTGTAAAAAGGTAAATACCTTTTAGTTTCTTCTTGGTCTGGTGGGCAGCTTTCCAGCAACGTGTGTGGGGGCGGAGCTTGTGTGCGAGTGGCGGAGCTTCTGTTTGGGGGCGGGGCATTTGGCCGATATGGTTTCAGACTGTGCAGGAAGACTGACAGGTCTCCCTGCGCCCGCTAGCAGCCACACCAGCCCCCAGCTCCTCCCTCCTTACTCCCCTCGGACTGACAGGCTGGCAAAGTCTGAGGGGAGGATTAATCATAATAATCATTAGGGCTGTCAGCCAGCCCCAACTGGGACAGTCCTGCTCTGCCACCCACTCTCTCAAATTGAGGATTTAGCCGCCGAACTCCCTACCGCCCACCTGGAATCCTGAAACGCCCACTAGTGGGCGGTAGGGACCAGGTTGACGACCCATGAACTAAAACATAGACAGTCTAATTTTAACTAAAACATACACAGTCTAACCTTAACATTGGCAGTCTAACCTTTACTTAAACATAGACAATCTAACCTTAACTAGACCATAGACAGTCTAACCTTTACTTAAACATATACAGTTTAACCTTAACATAGACTGTCTAACCGTAACTAAAACATAGACAATCTAATCTTAACTAAACTAAACTAAACATTAACATAGACAGTCTAACTTTAACTAAAACATAGACAGTCTACCCTTAACATGTTTGAAATTTTACATTCCTGTTAAGGTAGCATGATCCCGTTTTAACATACAAACATTTAAACAATATCCTAATATGTAATTGCATCTGAAGTTCACTAAATTTAAGTTAAAAATGGATATTGCCTCCAACAATTTTTTAAAGGCACAATGAAGTAAAAACATTTTAAAAAAATCCCCCTAGAATCAATGAAGCAAATACTTATTTGCTTCATGGCCTAGAAATGTCTTGCTTTTTAGCAGAACTTCTTGTGGAAGCACAGCCTAAGGGCATAAATCAATGCTTCCTATAATGTCATGGTTACAGCAAGTAAGTGACAGGAAATATAGTGCAATGTACGTGAGTAAGCATTTGTATAATCACTTTTAATGCATCAGGAGCTTCCTGCAATCTTTGTGACTCAGGTTTGTTGCTAGATGGTAAAAGGACCAGGGGTTTCAGCCCTAGGAAAATGATTGCCTTAAAGGGACACTATAGTCACCAGAACAACTTTATCTCTATGAAGCAGTTTTTGATGTGTAGATCATGTCCCTGTAGTCTCACTGCTTAATTCACTGCCATTTAGGAGTTAAATCACTCTTGTTTCTGTTTATGCAGCCCTAGCCACACCTCTCCTTGCTGTGACTGACACAGCCTGCATAAAAAAAAAATTGGTTTCACTTTTAATCAGATGTAACTTACTTTACAAGATTTTATCTCCTGCTCTGTAAATTGAACTTTAATTAAATACAAGAGGCTCCTGCAGGGTTTAGCAAGCTATTAATAGATCAGGAAATAAGACATTTTAAACTAAACAAAATTAGCAATATAGGAAGTGTAAACATTAGATGACTCTTTACAGGAAGTGTTTAGGAAGGCTGTGTAAGTCACATGCAGGGAGGTGTGACTAGAGCTGCACAAACAAAGTGATTTAACTCTTAATTGGCAGATATTTTAGCAGTGAGACTGCAGGGTCATGAACTATACATCAAAACTGCTTAATTTAGCTAAGGTTATTTTGGTGACTATAGTGTCCCTTTAAGCACCTCCTAAAACACCAACCCAATCAAGTTCTATGAATGATATTATTCGATTATTTGAATTAATTCAGAGCATTGTATAAACCTATATTGGAATTGTAATCTATCATAAAGAAAGTATATTTAGTATTTTTTAAAGTATTAGCAAAACATATATTTCTTAATATACTTATTTTGAATATGTTGTGAATTGTTTTTTCTTTGGGGAAATCCTGGCATAACAGAAGAGCTTTGTTTGCTCATGATGTACATTTCTCGGCCGATTTCAGTGCATTATGGGCTGGATTCTATTACCAGAGATTAACTTAAATCTGGTAACAGAATAGGAGTTTTGACTTCTATGGGAACAATGTTATTCAATTACAAGTGAAAAGCTTATCTGATATAGAATATAGCCCGATGTGAGGGGCAACCACTTTATACACAAATTAATTGACCCATGTCGTAGCATACATCATCTGCGGGAAGTTTTATTTTGGGGTCGAACTACTAAAAGATAAAAATGTGCAGAGCACATAGTCCACTGTTAATCTACCAACCCTCATTTCATGTAAGAGTTCTCTCTTTCCAGGCTGTCTATTTAGAAATTTTTATTTACAGATAAGAGACACCTAGGGAAAAACATTACATTTACAATTATGTCTAGGGTTAATTTTAACTTTACTTCTAGGTTTTGGGTTAAAATAAGAATTGAGAGAGGCTAAATTAGTTACTAACCCTAATTTTAACCCTCACTTTTACCCTAAAGTAGCTTTACTTTCCTTAAACGACCATGTTGAGAAGTTTTTTTACACACCATGATCCAAAGGGAGCAGGAGCGATGCTGTGGTCTCGCACATGCTCGCAGCATGTCCATCAGATTTTTGGATCTGCAAGGAGTGCTAGTACGCATGTGCAGCACAGGACACAGCTGATGACGCATCCGCAGATGTGATTTGGCTGCACCGGACATGACGAGGGTCTGGATTTCTGACTAAATACTGGGATCATCAGGAGTGCTGTGAGAAATATATTGATTAGAGTGAACCCAAGTGGTCAATATTTGTATTACATGGATTAATAGATTATTAGATCTAGCTGGGACACACCCTAGTGGTCCAGACAAGATGGAAATTTAGCTGAGGGGATATTTATGATTTTATTTTCCTATAACTATGTATTGAATGAATTGACGATTTGTAACCTCCTCTTTGTTGGGTTTCACTAGTCCAGATATAACTGACTTATGATGTACATATAATAAAAATTAGAGGTTTTTTTCACAGCCAACACATTGACTTTATCTGTTCAGATATGATCGATATTGATTTATATACGATAATTAGGAATTTTTTTAGAGCCAATAGCCATCAGTATTTTGTCAATATTTGTTTTCAGAATATTATATTATTAAAGGTTAAGTTTTAATTTTACCACATCTTTTTGTATTTCTGATATACACACACATACACTCATACTCTCACATATACACTATACAATGCTGCACATACACATGCTCACTGTGACACACACAGTTACACACCCATACACATATACACATTCATACACTGACATACACAAACAGAGTTACATATAGGCAAACACTGTTTTACATAGACACTTATGCACACCAAGACACAGTTACACACACATATGCTAATATGTACACTATACAATGTTAAACATTTACACAGAAAATGTTACATATACACACTGTTACATAAATACATACAGTTACACACCCACACACTCATACACTCACATGAAGACAAACTGTTAGATATATACACAGTTACACATGTTCATACACTCACACATACACTATACAGTGTTACACATATACATGCATGCTATGCAAACACCAGATATGATCACTAAAGTCACCCAGGCCACTTCAGCTCAATAAAGTACTCAACACATACACATCGGGTCCTCAATGCTTTTCTATGAGAAGCATTGGAGAAAAAGTAAGGATCTCCATGGGAGAATAGCCACAGGAAAAATGTAAGTAAATACCCATATTTACTATTTTTATGCAGAATGGTAGGGGGCATCCTACTTAGGGACAGGTACACTAAAGCGTTAGGAAAACAGGTTAGTGTTCCTTTAACCAATAATGCAGTAAACAATTTTTAAAATATACTTTAGTTGTAAATTTGAACCCTCTATGTATAAAGATTTATTCTTAATCGAGACCCCTGCACGTTATATTAAGACGATTATTAATTAAAAAGTGACATGTGGTGTTTTATTACAGTAATAAATGATGTTCCACCAAACACCAAATTTTAATAAATTGAAAACTGAATTGCAAAATCTATTCTAAAACAGCCAAGCTTTACCTATTGCTGTACAATGACCCCCTTCAATCAGTAATTTTGTTCCACAGGTCTGAGGAAGTCCAGGATATGCGGGTGAAATGCGTTATGTCACAAGGGGGCTGAGCCAGGATCAGATACACGGAAATGACAAGAGCAGCTGGATTTTACTACAAAAGCGTTTTTGGTGAGATTTAGTGTAATACAAATCCACATTTATCTATGTAAGCAGTTTTAATTTTGGTATTATTAAATTTATCTTTTACACTGTGCCCTTGCTGTGTTTCTGGTTTGTGTCTCCCTCACAGTGTTGCAGATCATGCTTGGTCTTGCTGGAATATCCAATTGTGGGATTTTTCCCTCTCCATAGAAGCCTTTCCCACCCAGAGCCAGGATTGATCAGGCTCTGGGAAATGTGAGTGTAAACTCTCAACGTTTTATAATAAGTGTGCACAATTATAAACGTAATATAAGATGGTCTGCACTCTATTTGCCGGTATAATTTTTTCAGATGGTTTTATGGATTTGACCATTTGTGTGTAATAATATTTTAGTGCAACACCATTTTCTGGTTTTGGATTTTTATGTCACAATTTTAGGTGATTGCCGCTGGTTTTATCACTTTTATAATTTCTTGTGTTGCACATTGTATAAGAATTTTTTAGTGCTGTCCACCTTTTTGGTCACTTTGACACTATTTTGTGTGTTTTTTTTTTTTTTGTGATTTTGTTTTCTTCTTTTTAAACCACCACAATTCCATTTCCATTTTGAGTTTATAGACACTGTATGTGATTTTTTTATTTTTTTTTGTCTATATACGAACAATATTTACAAGTCAGCATTTGTTGCCTACATTTTTAGATTTGGGTTATCATTCAATGTAAAGTAAATAGATCCCAAAGTGTTTTTTTTCCTTTTTTTCAAGCATGGTTGAGCATTGTTAGCCAACTCAATCATAGTAAATGAATCCACTGTTGGATAAAAGGTTCAGCCAATACTGTCTGGAATTTAACCTATGGTCCTGAGGTTCAAACCGTTACTACAATTATTGCATTGATCAATTGATCTCTCTCTAACATCAAACTTAGGGCCAAAACAGTAAGTTTATAGTTTATATATTTTATAGTTGCAAAATATTACTTTATTTAAACAAAGTCATAACCATGCAATAATTTTGTCCCTTAACAAGAATAATACATTGGTGTTTTCTCCCATTTTTAGATGTTATCTGCAGTACAGATGTTGTTATTATGTTATTAAGGCTCATTTCCATGTTGTAAAGTTTCATCAGCTAGCCTAAGGTTGTTAAAATTGGTCTTGGTAACTAACGACTAGCGTCTATTTCCACACTACAAAAACTTACTGGTAATCCCCATCTGACAAGAGTTTTAAAAGGGCAATCCTTTAGATCTTTTGTACACTATAGTGGTTATTGGATTAGGACCCTCTCCCCATTTTAAGTAGTCAAACAGTTTCGGAACGGTTTAATTCCTTATCTGGAGTTCTCCAGGTCCTGCTCCCCACCTACTCTACCTCAGTCAGAGAGCCAGTTAGCCCTCTCAGTGACTTTAGGCTTGGCTCCGACAGAGTTACTGGCTGAGGTAGTGTAGATGGTAAGGGTGCAGCCAGCATATAAGAAGTTAAAACTCCTGGCACCATAACCACTTCAGTGTGCTGCAGTGGTTATGATGCTTGGAGTGTTCCTTTAACATCTCCAATAGATCATTGTAGAACATTTAAAGCATTGCTGATTGACTAACACCTTCTTGCATTGTCCTGCTAACCTTTGTAGAAGAATTCTCCTAAAAAAGAAAAAGAGCTGCAGGGACTGTGACCATGGATGCCTGGGTAAGTTGTCAAACTGAATTGATTTAACTAATTACTGTGGGACAGTGCCGGAGCATCCCTGACAACACAACCACTACACGTTTTATTTATTTATTTATTTATTCCTAAAATATTTTACCAGGAAAGATACATTGAGATTTCTCTCGTTTTCAAGTATGTCCTGGGTCCACAAAATATTGCATTGATAGATTAGGGTAAAATAAAATACAAAAACAATATTAATACACAATATATACAAAATTTAACATAGAACAGGTAGGAAATATATAATCAACCATAACACGTGCATTCTGTTTTGAGGTATGTAGAGAGTGATCTCCTAAAGCACTTTAGGCTTGGGGAAGATTTTAAAGTGTGCGGGAGGTCGTTCCATAATTGCGGCGCTCTGTAGGAGAAGGAGGATCAGGCCGCTATCTTTTTGTATTGAGGTAGACTAAATAAAGTGCTGGTACTGGATCGGAGGTTATAGGACGTGGGAACAGCTGATAAGAGCATTCTGCTCAGGTAGGGCGGGAGCTTCCCAGAAAAGCTCTTAAACACAAGGCTGGAAAGATGAAGGGTGCATCTGGATTCCAGTGACAGCCAGTTTAGTTCTTTTAGCATGTCACAATTGTGGGTCTTGTAATTACATTGTAGTACAAATCGGCAGAACCAGTTATACAAGGCATTGAGTTTATTAAGGTGGGTTTGTGGTGCAAGTGCAGGGCTTAGGCAGGATTTGTTTCTGTACAGGGCACCTAGTTTTGGATAAAGTTTAGTTGCAAGTTTTTCTATGTGGAGGCCAAATTGACTTTGGTGCTTAGTTGCATAAGGTATTTTTTTAAGCATCATAAATAAAATGACAATGTCAGCACCGTGTTTGAGAACACATGCAAAGACTGAGTGCTGTATATAACAAATACAAAACACAAATAAACAAACACTTCTTGTATTTACACATGTAGTCTAGATCTTGTTTCTTTTAAAGCAAGTTGCACAGGATGCCTGAACAGCTTGCATCTAAAAGGCTTTCTTGTCACCAACTTCAGGATAACTGTTAATGTATCTTGTCAAACACACGATACAAGCAATCTGCATTTAGAAATAAAATAAATGTTTGGTTTCAAAGTAAAATGCTGGGGGTTTTTTGCCTACCACTGACTCATTTTATATATATATATATATATATATTAAAATTCTTTATTTTTCACGTGCAAAAGGCAACAAACAGGCTTGAAACGCGACGATAGCTGTAACAAGCACGATAAAGACAATCAACATAGGTCATTTACATGGCTTTTGTATATACTGCACATTTTTGTATTTAGTTAACGTTTGTCCAGAAGACATGCAAGTAGTGATGGCGTGTATATCATGATATTTAAGAAAAGGTAATGTAGTGGATGATAAGGTGGCTCAATAATAATAATATGTATGCTCATCTTGCCGCAAGTGTATGCTGTTGCTGAGTTGCTGTGGAGAACATAATGTTCTGTGTGCCTGATGCGAGCAGTAAAATTGTTAACATGATGCAATAAACATAAGTAAAGGAAGAACTTGTGGCTTATGACATGCTAAGTAGATTGAGAGATCTCTTGCGCTCTGCATGTCGTGAAAGGTGTACGGGGAGTTTCCGTGATATAGTTGTAGCGCGTGTGGGCCCATCCACTTGTAGTTGATGTTTTGCGTGCGGAGGAGAGACGTGAAGGGTTGAAGAGAGTGGTGCCAGGCCATTGTGGACCGAGACAGGTCTGTGTAGAATGAATGCGACATGTTCTCAAATAAGTAAGGGGATTGGTTTTGTTTTGCGTTCATCACCGCTGTTTTATCCCTGTTACTGGGAGGCGTACCAGGAGATCCCTGGGTAGGGTGCTTGGAGCTTTTGCAGGCCATGGGAGATGGAACATCCCCTCTGGGATCACCTGTTTGGCATGCTTAAGTGTTAGGAGGGCTGTGAGGAGCCGCCGTACAAAGTGAGGCAATTCAGCCTCCGGCATCTCTTCCGCTATCCCCCTGACCTTTATGTTAATGCTTCGCCTCTGGTCTTCCAATGCTGCAAATTGGAGATCATATTTAAGGTTCTGTCGCTGCAGATCATTGAGCAGTTGTTGCAGATGCTTCGTTTGCTTGGCGTTCTGGTTGGAGCCATGTTCCAGAGCCTTGCAGGTCTGCTCATATTTGGGCCATGTCAGCCTATATAGCGGGCTGGACGCTTCATAACCGCTGTGGTAACTGGGGGTGAGTCAAGTTGTGGAGGAGACTGGCGAAGGGTCTTTGGTGCGGGTGGGGGCTCTACCTCTGTGCCTGTTGTGAAATCATCCGAGATGTTGGAGCATTCATCCGAGAAGGCGGCCATGTTGGGGCCCATTGCGCTCTGTGACTGTATCCAGAGGTCGCCGATGCTCATGTTCTGCTGTGGCTTTTGGGTTTGGATTTTTTCGTTTTCCCCCCATCCCTTTGGCAGCAGCCTGGGCGTCCGTTTTGTGTCCTGTATGTTGGTTTTGGGCAGTGTAATAGGGGTAAAAGTGGCCGTTAGGTCCGGAGCTCAAACAGCATGCGGCCATTCAGTGCGGTAGCGTAGCTCCGCCACTGACTCTTTTATATTTATCCAAAAACGTAGTCATTAAATGCTGCATTTACATGCAATAAATCTGCCCAAAGTAAGATACGATAAAATGTTTCCTCACTTAGTGAATAAATGCCTAAAAAATTCAAACAATTTTAATAATCAATTAGCAAGACATCTGGTGAATGTTGTGTGTAATGGGTTAACTCATTGTAAGCTTGTCTGAGCATTGTTTTCATCAACCTATAGTTCCTGTAACATTATGTAGTTGTCTTATTTATAGTTAAATTTCTCCCTTTATAATATTGTAAAGCACTGCGGAATAAGTTAGCGCTATAAAAATGCCAATAATAAAAACTAAATAAAACTAATAACACATTTTCACAGCTTACAGCTGGTTTTATGTGGCCCATGTTTTTTTTAGAGGATAGAATGTCAATAATGGTGACGTTTCAACTTACAAACCTCAATAACATATATATTTACTACAATTAAATATAAAGGGATTATGCACAAGCAAGTCAAAGCACCACTGAATACGGCCCCAAAAGTTATGTGGGTGTATCAAGTGTCAAAAGTGAACATTTTTAAATTTCAGGCTATTGCCAAACGGAAAACAAAACTGATGTGGAGATTTTTTTCTAATATGGCTATATTGGCCTAAATTTTTACATTCACACTGAATTAACTTCTGAATTCCCAGCAATTTTCACTTTAGTTAATAACCCTGTAAGTATGTAGTTGAAATAAAGCAAACAAAAGAAAAGTGTTTGACGCTATCCCAAATAAAGAAAAATAAGATTTGTTAATAAGACAAAAAAAAAACTAAATGAAACTGGGAGCTAAACGTGTTTCGCGTTGCTACTGGACGCTTTCGCAAACATTATAGTGGGCTTGCCTTACTCTCAATATTGTAATGTTCCCTTAATAAACTTTGAGCAGAGCAAGTATTTCAGATGATCATGTTGTGCTTACTAGGAACATTTCTCTCATGTACCCAGTGAAAGATCAGAGAACAAACCTGGGATGGTGGGACAGCCAAGCAAGTATGTTTAGTCTCAACGTGCTGGTAAAGCATTAATTCTTGAGCAAAAATACCTGCACATTCCTGGTTCATTACTGCATTCATGAAAATAATGAGCATCCGGTCTATGATCTTGCTGCCAGTGGTGTTGCTGAAGGACATTGGGGAGCTCCAGCACCAACTATGGGGCTAATAACGACAAATCTTTTCATCTGCTCTTTGCTCTCCTTTTTTCAGCTTGTGGCCAATTGGTCTGACCATGTACTTTTTAAAAAAAATGTGCAGTGAAGCACCAGTCTAAAGAGTCACCCACTAAAGATTACCCCCCTGCCACTATTGGTATAGTGTGGGAGCACCGACAGGAAATGCGCTTGCATGTCTCATGGCTTTCATCCATGGGCAAATGCAGCTGGCAGGGGGATATATGGTTGATTATATATTTCCTACCTGTTCTATGTTAAATTTTGTATTTATTGTGTATTAATATTGTTTTTGTATTTTATTGTACCCTAATGTAATGCAATGATTTGTGGACCCAGGACACAATTGAAAACGAGAGAAATCTCAATGTATCTTTCCTGGTAAAATATTTTATAAATAAATAAATAATAAATAATATGACATCACACCCTTTCCCATTCAAATACAGACCTCACACACAAGGAGAATACTGAAAGCAGGGTTATTCACTAAAGTTAGAACTCAAAGTGAATTTCAAGTTTAAGGTCAAAATAGCTAAACTGTAAAAATTCTCTAAGCCACGTATGCTTTGGTCTTAACTGTGAAATTGGTTTTCAATTCTCACTTTAGTAAATAATCCTGCAAATGTCCAATCAACTTGTGTCAATTTGTTTACTTACAATCAATAACCTAAAATAATTTATAGGGCAGCTACCACATGCGCTTAGCATCCAAATAATTATCTGAGCTATACCTCCAGCAAATCACATGTAAAAGATGGTGGACAAAAATTTATGATGTTCAAACTTTGCCATCTTCAAAATCTTCAGAAAAAAACCAAACATATATAGTGCAAAACAGTTAAGAAAATGAATTAACCCCTCTATATTGTACACCATATGGTTCAGACTCACAAAATGAGAGTGGGTGTGTGCCACTTAAACAGAAGCGCCACGGACAGAAAAATCCATTGAATTCAAGGTGGAATATTGCTCGTCGTTTTCTCAAGGACAGACTTAAACCATCAGTCTTTATTTATTTATTTTTTTAAATCCACAATTAAAAAGTGGACCGGATTGACAGCCCCCATTCATAGGTATCATACACGATACCACAAACTACTCATGATCATGAACATATACAATATAATAGCTCATATATGCACAAATACAACGATGCAAAGCAACTGCAGTATAAATAACACAAACAGAATACGGCAACATACACACCTCACTTTAATAATATAGGATGCTACGGGACATCACAATCCTATGTCGGTACAGTGTTGCTAAAAGGTTGCCTACCCCTGAACTAGATCATATATTTTTCAGAGTCACTGGAGTCGAACTGAAATTCTTTAAATATGCAATACTATCTTTTGGAACAGCCAATTTAGTGGTCTGCTCCTATTTGTTCTTTTTCTTTCAAAACCGTTAAAATGCTAAAATGTCTTACTTTGCCATTTTCATAATCTGATTTATCTCTAAAATACTTCCTTTGACTATTTTTCTACATTATATTTTGTTCTGTCTGATAATTCATTAAAGTCTTCAGTGCCCACTACTGGTACTAAGTGTTCCTGAGTATTTTTAATATAATCATCCAACCTTGACAGAGATTCAGTTCTATGAGCTATAATTATGCCCATACATTCAAAAGAAAAATATTCCAGAGCATCTTCACAGATTTACTGGTATTTCTAATTTTTCTTCTCAAACGCTGGCTTCTTAAAAAAACACAGCCCTCTGGGAATTATCTTATTTTTTCTCCATAGTACAGATCTTACATTTATATTTCATTCCTTTAATGAGTCATTTTTCCAAATTTTTTAAAATCAGTTCTGTATCATCGTGGGATTTATTTTCATTTACGACTTCATCACTGTGGAAGTTGAACTTAAGCTTGTTTAAGAGTCTCAAAAACTAACATTATTGCTTCCTTCACCTTTAAAGATGAAGTACCAAACAAAAATATAAAAAGTAATAAATAGGTGGCAAATCTGGCAAATTATTTTTATCTATTAAGTGCAAAAATCAGTGCAAAAGTATGAATAAGTACATCATTAAAGGGGCACTCCAGGCACCAAAACAACCCCCCCTGCACCCACCCATGAGCAGCGGGTGGGGGCCCTAAATGACAATGGGGGGGACCTATTTCCTCCCTCCAGCCTCCACTCATGAGCGGCAGGTGGGTGCCCTAAATGATTATGGGGGGGACCTATTGTCCTCCCCCCGCAACCCCCACCCATGGGCGATGGGTGGGGGCCCAAAATGACTATGCGGGGGGACCTATTTTCTTCCTGCCTGGCCCCCACCCATGGTCGATGGGTGGGGGCCCTAAATGACAATGGGGGGACCTATTGTCCTTCCCTCACTGGCCTCCACCCATGGGCGACAGGTGAGGGCTAAATGTAGACCCCCCCCAGGTGACTAGGGGTCCCGAAGCCCCTTGTCACCCCCCCACCCAAAAAAAAAAAAATCAATCCCTACCTACCCCCCTCACCCTAAAAATAGTGAGGGGGTAACAAGAAAACTAAATACCTGTAAATAAAAATAAAACTTACCATTTGATGTCTTCTTTTTTCAGCCCCAAAATAGGCCAAATAAAAATCCATAATGTACTTGTGTTTAAAATATTTGGTGTAAAAATAAATAAATAACTATTTAAAAAATAAATAGAAATGTAACACAAATAAAATATTACAAAAATGTTGATTTTCAGTTATAAGTAACTCAAAGGGCTTCTCCAAGCACAATAATAATATAGCTTTTTTTTTATTGTTATGGTGCCAGGTACTATACATTTTGCCCATTACCCAGGTACTGGGTCATGGTACTCCGGGCAAAATAACCTCAACAACAGGCTGTTTTGGTTATGATGTCTGGCGAAATCCTTTAAATTTAAAATTCACTTTGCATTCCTGACATTTATTACTTTACTAAATAATCCTGCAAGTGTTTTAGACAGATTTAAAAAAATAGCATGACCAACCTATTAAAAATAAAGACATTTTGTTGCTTGACCACCTAAATATACATTTTACAAACTGAATATAAAATAATGTCTTCAAGATGAAAGACTTCATATAAACTGAATGTTCATTAGATAATAAATGAGTACACATGTTACTGTAATGTTAACAGTAAATATGTGATATTTGCATTTATACATGTGAACATGTTTCTTTCTGGGTGATGTTGTCCCTTTAATAAGCTTTTCTGAAATCCAGCTGTTACTATGTAAACCTGTGTCATTTTATTCTATGTCTTTATTAAGTGTTGTATGCTTTGAGACTACATAAGCAAAAGGATCTAACAAAGAAAGGCATTGTGTACAGGTGATTAAATCAACCATGGAAATGGACTGAGAAAGCTCTTGGAAAGCCATTCAAAACTGCTGTGCACTAATCCATGGAAGTTTTGATTGTGGTTTTTAAAAGACACTTCCTCGAAGTTGCCTAGTCTTCACTATACTGCACAAGGATTCTAGTTAGAGGTGCAGGAACATCTTACATTTACATTAATACTCAATTGTTTATTTTGATGTTCTAAGCAGAATTCTTATGAAAAACACTGCTCTTGCACTCCACTCATCTTTATGCCATGCATCTGTGGCCATACCCAAGACAAAGAACAATGTGCTGATGCCATTTAAGAATTACTAGGAAACTATTTAAAGGACCACTCTAGGCACCCAGACCACTTCAGCTTAATGAAGTGGTCTGGGTGCCAGGTCCTTCAAGGGTTAACCCATTTTTTAATAAACATAGCAGTTTCAGAGAAACTGCTATGTTTATGAATGGGTTAAGCCTTCCCCCTAATCCTCTAGTGGCTGTCTCATTGACAGCCACTAGAGGCGCTTGCGTGCTTCTCACTGTGATTTTCACAGTGAGAGCACGCCAGCGTCCATAGGAAAGCATTGTAAATGCTTTCCTATGCGACGGGCTGAATGCGCGCGCAGCTCTTGCCGCGCGTGCGCATTCAGCCCAGGAGGAGGATCGGAGGAGGAGAGAAGAAGGAGAGCTCTCCGCCCAGCGCTGGAAAAAGGTAAGTTTTTAACCCTTTCCCCCTTCCAGAGCCGGGCGGGAGGGGGTCCCTGAGGGTGGGGGCACCCTCAGGGCACTATAGTGCCAGGAAAACGAGTATGTTTTCCTGGCACTATAGTGGTCCTTTAAGGTGTGCCACAAATACATTGACTTTCTTTTGTCCCATTGAAGTATACCTTGGTCCAAAAATTGTTGGGGACCACTGATATTGTAGCTTATAATTACTGGAATATTAATCCCAATCCAAAAACACAAATCAAAATATATATTTTTTTTTATAGTTATAGTTAATTATAAAAAATAATTAGTAAACAGATTTGAGCCAGCATGCTGTTTACAAACATATATTTAGCATTTTCACAAAACGTTTTGACCTACGATGTCTTACCTATGCAACAAACTCCTGACATAATATCTAGACCACTGATTTCACAATAATTTTGTTCCTGATACATTGGTCTGCTGCATTAGGAACTGAAATTTCAATGAAATTGTGAAACAGTGATTCAGAAATGTCACTGACCCCCAGGAGGAAGGGAACAGTAGTGTTTAGAGCAGAATTAACCATAAGGCGACACTTAGGTCCAGGGCTTAAACTTTAGCTCCAGAGCCATGAATTTAATTGGCCCCATTAACCATCCCTATGTGATAAAGGAGGGGGGGGGGGGGACTAGTAAACTGACCTGTACAAGCTAAACCCTTCTCTGGGATTGCACTACCATAGTGTCCCCTGGAACTTGCTTCCCTGGATGAAAAAGACACCTTCTATAACTATACCATTGGGAATGTAAGATAGAACACACACCGACATTTCAGGATGAGTCAAATTAGATTCTCTTTCTGGCAAATATAATTATTACAACCTATTTTTTAAAATCAATGTGTGCTTTAAATGGCAGAATTATTTAAATTTAACATAACAGACAGAAAACCACTTACTCTAATTAATGCAAGTGACCTTGAATGAATGATGTTTTTTTTTCTTATTTAAACACCCTGGCTCCATATGTTTGCATCTACTTAACCATACATACATTAAATCAGTTATTTGACCTTTATTTGAGCGAAGAGGTTTGTCGCCATACTGCCAGATAAAAAGCAACAACATAGTCTATCAGTATAATATCCCAGTGCCAGGTACAGAATCACAAGTTTATGTTTCAGTTTTGCTGTCATTTGATCGTTAATCTCCTTTCTATGAACCAGTGATTCTTTCTGCGTCACATTCTTTTGTTTTCTCAAATGCTATCACTTGGCCAGAGTTAATGTTACCCTTCTGGTATCATTGACATTGTTCATGAATGTTATTATTATTATCGTTCTGAGTACGTGTAAGTATGAGATTAAGGAAAAGGAAAAAAAAGGTTTTTAAAATTGAGCTGGAAAGGGTATTTATCAGACACTTTTTTTATTATTATCTTTTTTATAGAATACTGGTCCTTGAACTTGTGACATCTAGCAGGGAAATAAAAATCTCCAGACCTTCCGGAGTAGAATCAATAATAATTCAGAATGAGATCAGAATGCTTAGCTTTAGATATTCCCATGAAGAATTACTCAAACATAATTCCCTCGTAGCTAAAATTAGGATACATAGAAAATTGTGGCAGTTTATTTACTTTCCTAAACAAGATAGTGAAGTTAAATCATTGAGATAAAATGTCAACATGCGGATCCCATTGACCACTGATTTGCACAGATGTTTGACCTCATACCCACTGTATCCCTTATATCCACACACTACAGCCCCTATCCTCTTTATATTACAGTTCATATACCTCCATCCTCCCTGTACTGCAGCCACGAATCTCCCCTACACTACTGTTCCTGTTTTACACATTACAGCTCTTATTGTGACCTCATATACTGTACATCTTCATCCTACTACACTACAGCCTCTATCCCCCACACTCCAGCACTTATTTTGCCCTCATACATACTAAATGTACCTATTCTTCCACAAACACACAGACTACAGCCCTAAACTACAGCCCCTGCCCCCCCTACACTACAACCCTTATATCCTCACACACCACAACCCCTACCTACCTTCTCACAACCCCACCCACTCACACACTACAGCACACACACACCACAGGCAGCCTATCCCCACATAAGCAACACCAGAACACACTCTTCCAGCCCTGTCTCTCTGGTTCACTTTGGCTAGTTTGGCCTTACATGTTAAATTCCGTTTGAATTCCCAACTTGCAAGGAAATTGCAAAGTAGCCAAACTGGAAAACAAAATTCCAATTCAACTATTTTTTACAAGTCCTTGATACCTCACTTTCCTTATCAATTCACCTTAATTAACGTTTAAGTAAATTTCCCCTTTAGCCTACTCATACTGAGCAGATATTAAAATGAATCTGTCCTGCGTCATTTTTATTATTATTATTATTATTATTAACAAAATCCAAAAGGAAGCAGCAATATTTTAGGGTCATGGAACTGATTTTGGGGGAGTGCAAATAAAGTATTTGCCCCCTGCACCTGGTGATCTGGTTACGCCTCTGTCCTCTTAGAGTCTGTTCTGATAAGTAATGTGCTATCAATTACTTAATATCATGTCAGAATTTGGTGTCCTCTGTTTGTTGCAGTGGAACAGTCCTTATGAGTTATCGGTCCCACATCTGGTAGAGTCCAAAGGCCACAAGTTACAGCAAAGAGATGTTGCAATAGATGCACTCATGCTTTGCAAAGTACTGTCCAAGTGCTTTAAAACACTATATATTTCATGTCCTACACTACTAGTTAAAGGGACACAATAGTCAACAAAACAACTTTAGCTTAATGAAGCAGTTTTTGTGTATAGATCATGCAGTCTCACTACCCATTTCTCTGCTATTTAGGAGTAAAATCACTTCTTGTTTCTGTTAAGCATCCCTAACCACACCTCCCCTGGATGTGACTCATACAGGCTGCAAGAAAAATAAGTTTTAATTTTCAATCAGATGTTAACTTGCTTAAGACGTTTTTATTCAATTGTATAACTTGGATTTTAATCAAACATAGGAGGCTCCTTTAGAGTCTAGTAAGCTATTACCAGTGCAGGAGATAAGATATTCTAAATTAAACAGACTATGCAATAAAGTAGGTGTAGACACTAGATCAGGAAGTGTTTATGAAGAATGTGCAAGTCACATGCAGAGAGGTGTGACTAGGACTACATAATCAAAGTGGTTTAACTTCTAAATGGAAGAGTTAAGCAGTGAGACTGCAGGAGTATGATCTTTACATTAAAACTGCTTCATAACGCTAAAGTTGTTTTGGTGACTATGTTCCTCTTAGCCTAACAGTCACTTGCCACTGCAAGCCTGAAGGGTCCTAGGCACACTCACCAGGTGGGATTTCTAATCACCAGGGCTAAAGTTTTACTCAAAAGTGGCTAGTGGGTGAGTGGAAATTTTGTGGAATTTTGTGTATTAATTCAACAAAAGATCAGCGTTTTGATCCATTATCAAGAATTTGCTATATTCAGTGCTGCAAGACACCCGGGTATCATACCTTTTCTGGATATTTGGAATTTATGGGCAGAGGGTCAGACTATTGTTTACTTATATACAAATATTTTCTTTTATACATTGGTACTTTGGAAAGAGTTCATAGAAGGGCTACAAAACTGGTTTATGGTTTGCAGGGTAAAACTTACCAGGAAAGATTAAAGGATCTTAACATGTATAGCTTGGAGAAAAGATGAGACAGGGGGAATATGATAGAAACATTAAAGTATATTAAGGGAATCAACACAGTAAAGGAGGAGACTATATTTAAAAGAAGAAAAGCTACCACAACTAGAAGACGTAGTCTTAAATTAGAGGGGCAAAGGTATAAAAATAATTTCATAAAGTATGTTAACAGAAAGGGTAGTGGGTGCATGGAATAGCCTTCCAGCTGAAGTGGTAGAGGTTAACACAGTGAGAGAGTTTAAGCATGCAAGGGATGGGCATAAGGCTGTCCTAGAATTAAGATAAGGCCAGGGACTAATGAAAGTATTTAGAAAATTGCTCAGACTAAATGGGCAAAACAGTTCTTCTCTGCCGTCACAGTCTATGTTTCTATGTTTCTTAAAAATATGTTAACTTGTCAATTCTTCTGAAGAGTCACTAAGAATTGGCACCCTGGCTATCTTTTCAATATCCATTGGTTTGGCATTATACTATAAGAGAACCTTTGTAACACAGAATGAAGGAGTCTGGTATCTGTGTTTTTTTGTTTGTTATTACTGCCCAGCACTAAAGATGTAAAATCTCTTTTTCTGAAAAAAAAAAACCTCCAGCTGCGTGGTTCATTGTGATGGTATGCAGCAACATCTGTGCCAAATAAAAGTACCTGTCAGCTATCTAAATGAGGAATAGAGGTTCTGCTGTGTATCAAGAATGACTTCAGGACCTGAACAAGCTGGACACATCCAACTGATGTCGACCTGAAACTCTCATTCTGCTTAGCCAGTCAAAATCACTGCATGTACGATGAACGCAAATGGAAAGTTATATAGCTGCAACAACAGACTCAAAATATACACACTGGTTAAAGGAAGATATTTTAAATTTTTCAACGATATTACAGTTTTAAACTCCTGATGGTCAATTACATACCATTTGTAAGCTGTATATATATATAAAGTTACATGCTTTAACTCCTAAATGAAGGTGTTAAAAAAGTTCAATGAATCATTATTAAAAATGTGTAATGCTTAAACAAAAACACTTAGTTGAAAATGTCATGGTTAGCTGACTGAGGGGGAGCATGAGAAAATGCTGTTTATCAAGAACAGTGGTAGATACCTTAAGCAACTTTCCAGCAGAAGTGGTTTAACACAAGCACAAGTTCAAATATCTAATCTATATGATCTTAAAGGATAATGGGCCTACAATGTTTTTGGTTTTTTTTATCTACCAAATAGTGAAATGCATTGAAAAAAAAGCAGGCTAAATAAAGTTAGAATAAAACAGCAAAAATTCACAGTGTAACGAATAAAGCATAGGTGGGCAACTAAGATCTTATCTCGCATGACAATCTTTGTTTACATTCCTTGTGAACCTACTTACTGCCAGTGTACTGCTTTATATCACATTAACTCCATTGTTAAGATCGTATGAAACATTGTAGACTTTGTAGACTTTTAAAAGGAAATCAAAGATATACCAAAAGTTGATTTTTAAGACATAATTTCCATAATCTGTTAAAATTACATTTAAAATATAGCTCCACGTATACGTACACTGGCAGAGTTTAAGTAGTTGTGGTGAATTTGATGACTGTTGTGAATTAAAAACAGAATTTTAAATTTTAGGATACATTTAGGTCAATTTGTCCAACTCCGCTTGTCTTTTTTTCAGCCTGAATTTTGTAATTTATTTGTTTTTCAATTCACTAGAATGTGGTGTTTATTGAATAATCTCCAGAATACGCTACACAATTATTACGCTGCTTATTTTGTTGCAGAAATGTTTGCAATCACGAGAAGACAATATCTAATCTGATTATACTGCAACAAAACTAAACCCTTGGAAACAAACAGTAGAATCCCGGCATCTCAGCATCCATCTGCTTCCCTGCGGAAAACATCTTTTGTACGGGGTCTTAGTCCCTTTCTATTGTTACAACTCTTCATTCCAGCATCGTCTAGAAATCATCTGACTTCTGTAAAATTGTAAATACTACTTACCATGAACTTTCCCTTTCTTGTTTTATTCTGCAGTGTGGAGTTCTGCAATCACCCTGTAGCGTGGAGTTCTTCTATCAAGAAAAGACAAAGTGTGAGCCCCCTCCCATTTTTCAATGCCAGGCCAAGCCTCTAATAAAGTTGTTGGAGGGAGGACAAACCCCTCCTAGACAAAGAGAGAAAGGAGTGATTGGAGAAAGGGAGCTGGTGGCATGAGGTTTACTCAATTTAATATCCTTTCTTGCACACCTGTCACTGCTACATTTGTAAGCCAGATTTGGGAGTCTCTAACTCCCACCATGCTGAGCCACTGAGGCAGTATGACATTTTGGTTACTTTTAACAGGACGGCTGGAAGAGTCAGAGTCATTTTGTAAAATATAAACGCAATGAAGCAATGGAAATTAAAAAGGTTTATCTACTAAACCAGATTTTGGAGGTTTGGCAAAAGAATTGCAAATAGCCCAAAACAGCTGAGCTGAGAACATTACATTCAGTTATTTATGCCTAAGATTTGTAATGTACGTGTCATGGTTGATTACATATTTCCTACCTTTTCTATGTAAAATTTTGTATATATTGTGTATTAATATTGTTTTTGTATTTTATTGTACCCTAATGTAACAATGCAATGATTTGTGGACCCAGGACATAGTTGAAAACAAGAGAAATCTCAATGTATCTTTCCTGGTAAAATATTTTATAAATAAATAATGTCTCCATGGACCTTCTTACATCATACCTCATAGGGGGTGTGAGGATGGAACCTTTTTTCTTTTTGCATATATCCACTGTTTGTATAATTACCACAGTTCTATTTGCCCAAATTGTAAAGTGCTCTGGATACAAGCACTATATAAGAAATGTTAAATGTATATACTATATAGTATGAGTCAAAATGTAAATACACTTGTTAGAAACTAGATTTGTTTTTATAATTCTTTTGCATAATAAAAGTTTGTGGGTTTTTTTTGTTTCTGTATAACAGAAAGTGATACTTGCAACCATGAATTATGATGGAAATACCGGTTGTACAGCCAGCATGGACAGGTCTCACAATCTTGGGGAAAGTTATTATATGTTCTTCACACTTAGGGTCAGCCAATGGGCAAATCAGATCAGGGGCCTATAACACAGCACAGGGGCTAAGAAGAAGCAGAGGGAGGAGGGTGAAGAGAGGAAGAAGAAAGCTCAAAACCGTTCCAGACTCCCAGCAGTCTCAGCCAGCGGCGAGATCTCACTAAACCTGAGGGCATTCACCTTCCTGCATCCAAAAGCTACAGAAACAGGATGGTTAAATTTTGTAAATAATTACTTGTATGTGTATGTCAATGTGTGTACATGTGTGTGTGCAACAATGTGTGTATCTGTGTGTCAGTGTGTCAGTGTGTATGGGTATCAATAACAGTGTGTGTTTTTATACGTGTGGCATGTGTTTATGTCAATACATCATACCTTTCAGAGTCAAATGACAGCACTACATACAAACATATTCCTGCATTCAAATACCAACATTTTGCACAAGTCACCTTTCTGCAACCAAAAGATATGTTTATGTGTGTGTCAGTGTTTGTATCTATATGTGTGTGTGTCTGTGTGTATGGGTATCTGTGTTAGTATTTGTGCATATGTTCATACATCTCACTATTCAACAATCAAATCACACTAATACATCCCTGCATTGAAATTCCAACACTCTATACAAATACAAACCTAGAGTCAAACGACAAAACTACATAAAACATACTCCTGCATTCAAATACCAACATTATATACAAACACACCCCTGCATTCAAACATAAACATTATATACTAACACAACCCTGCATTCAAACATAAACATTATATACTAACACAACCCTGCATTCAAACATAAACATTATATACTAACACAATCCAGCATTCAAATGCCCACCATATGTACAAATGCATACCTGCATTCATACGCCAACACTACAAACAAATAAACCCCTGCATTAGAATTCCAACACACAAACACATCCCTGCTCTAACCTTTTGGCACTTTTGCACTAGACAGGGCCAAAAAAAATTCTGGCACCAGGACTCTTGTTACATTAATTCCGCCACTGTAGTGGCACATTGAAATTAAGACTAGTCTTCATTTTGTCTTTAATATTTAATACAAATTTCAATGACAAAAAAATAAAAAATAAAATAAGCTTTACCTGCCATAGTTATAAAAAAGGGTAATTTTGTCTCACTTTGATGTACTCCTAAAGTACTATTGCGGTAAATGCATTCTATTCTATTTGGGGAAAATGATCAGATTTCTAATATAAAAGCACATCTATTTTTACAAGGACATGACATATTTAATCATTATATAATTATCCAAGGTTCAAAATTTCCACTTGCAACTAGTTATTGGTGAGTGAAAATGTAACCACGGCGAGTAGAAATTCACTTCTGGTGCGTATGCTAGGGCTTCACACGGGAGTAACATACTTAGACACTCTTTTCAGTATCATGCCAACATTGTTAACAATTGTGAAAAAAAATACTGTATCTGTGTCTTGGTGAATATAATATACTCACTCGTACCAGTATGGATCGTACCAGTACGTACCAGAGGATTAATTAACAATCAAAGAGTTATGAGTCAATTTACACAGCGTGGGAAAATTCCAAAGAACTTTCCCACGCTGTGTAAAATGACACAGAGCACTCTGATTGGTGGATTTTAAACCAACCAATCAGAGTGCTGTGACAGGTAAATGTAGAGACTTACCTGTCAGTAAACTTAAACCCACCAATCTGAGCCTAATTGCAGGGTGGGTCAAGGCTTTATAAGCCTTCACCCGCCCTGCAGAGCTCAGTCTGTGCGGAGCCCTCGCCGGGTGAAGATGGATTATTTTTGTTTGCGCTCGTTTTTTTGTTTTTTAATTGCGTCGGATTGCGTGGATTTTTATTTGGCCTTTTTGGGGGCTGAAAAATTAAGATTTTAGAAAAAAGAAAACATTATTAGTATTTAGGGCCCCCACCCACCACTCAGGGGTGGGGGCCAGGGGGGAGGACATTAGGTCCCCCCCTTATTATAATTTAGGGCCCCCACCCACCACTCGGGGGGACAATAGGTCCCCCCCCCTTATTCTGATTTAGGGCCCCCACCCGCCGCTCAGGGGTAGGGGCCAGGGGGGCAGTAGTTCCCCCCACAGGCTGCTCACTGTTTAACAGACATGCCCCTACTCGCGGTATAACGAGTAGGGGCATAATTTACTAATACTAAGTAATCTTTACTTAGTATTAGTAAATTAGTAAATTTGGCTGAAAGACCAATTTAGGAAGTACCCGAATGTCCGAATTGCCCGAAATTCGTCCAAATTCATATTCGGACCGAAACGAATTGCACATGTCTAAAAGTAGGGACTAATTATTTTGCGAGGAGAACCAGATTGTTGGTGTTCTTATCAGTTAAAGGGACAGTGCAGACCCCTAAAGCACTTCAGCTTGCTGGAGTACTTTATCTGTAAAGAGTTTGTCCTCTTTTTTTCATTTTACAAAAATGGAAGATTTCAATAGAATTTGTTACTTTTATAAATTAATATATTTTCACATCCTGGCTGTCAATCTTGTTACTTCTTGGTTGGGTTAGCTAAATGGAGCTACACTCAAGAGGCAGCAACTGCCCAGAACACCTGTCTTGGAAAGAATTCTGATATGAGTGACATTGGGAAATCTGGAATTGGACAGCCACTGAAAATCTTTGCTGGGGAAGAAGGGAAGGGCTTGCAAATGCAGTATACAAGCTATCTTCAGCTATTGTAAGCTGTTTTTAGATTACAATATAATAATTTTCATAGCATTAACCTATTCTGCAGCGCTGTGTAATAGGCAAACAAGACAAACGCTTAATTCTAACCAAATACATTTGAAATATGGGACTAGTAGGTGAACTGTCCAACTGAGCTTACAGTCTAAAGATATACCCCCAATGAAAAAAATGCCTAATCAGATGCATGCATGTTACCATTGGGGTATATTTATTAAATAGTGATTATTTATTTATTAAACTTGTTTTATAGACAGAGACAAAATGGTGGCACCTGGCTATTGAGATTGAGATCCCGCACAAGGAAGAAAGATCAGAAATATAAATTTAAGGCAGGTGGCAAAGGGGAGCATAAACGTTAAGAATAGTGAAAGAAAAACTGGACAAAAAAAAGATATGACAATGCCACTTTAATGAGATGTGTAGGTTGTCTATTTTGTAGCTATGTTAACCAGCTTCCATTGGCAGTGAAAGGGTTAATGATGGTTAATACAATGCTTCTAAAAATCATCTTTCTCTCATTTTAGTTTTTCTTGATATTGTATTAGTGAAGGAAATTCTGAGTCCAGCTGCAAGAGGTATGTTTCAGTTTGTAAATGTATTAATCATGCTTTTTGTTGCTTTTTGCCCCTTGTTCTAAAAATCGAGATTTTTAATTGTCAATTACAATAAATGATCATCTGATACTATAACGTTTATAAAATGATATCTGGTTTTGGTGCTTATTTATAATTTTTTTCTGTTGCAAAATCCTATACTATAATGTTCTCAGTCTCGTGGCATACATTCAATTCTGCAGATAGGTAGCCACTTTTTTCTTGACAGTACACATAAAAACACAAATACATCAACTGAAAGGATGAGATATTAAAAAAGTGATGAATAACCTGGATTTGGGGGAGGACTGGCTTTAATCACAGAACACCACATTTCAAGGGTCATTAACTTGAATGTTTCAGTAGTTTCCTAATTAACACGCTAGCATTGTACACAATTATCACTAAGCAATATGTTGAATATTATTCAGGGAAACATGCCTTTGAAGACCTGATGAATGGTTGAAGTCTCTGGAATCTTTTTTTTATTCTTTGTATTTTCCTGTAGCATAATCAGATTATTGAGAGTGCCATAGCTGCCGCTTTGGAATTAATAGAGCATTCAAAATAAAATATGCACAGCTTAATAATTGGCAAACATGTAAAAGGGAAGGCTATATCAGATTGCTTCAGTGGCTTTTAAGACTACACCATGATTATGTGACACATGTTGGGATAATGCTTCTGCTCTGTAAGACAGTGACTGCAGTGTTAATTCTGATTGGGGCTAGAACTTTGATCTGAACCTTGACTTCACAACAATAGAACAAAGTTAGAAAACAAAGTGAAGAAAATGAGTTTAATTCCAGGGTAATGGTACAATTCGGTTCATGGTTTAGTCTTCTCTTTAATTCCTTGATTAGTAAGTGTTTTTCATTAACAAAAATAAAAAATGACACAATTCAAGACAGGAAAAATGTGTTTACAGATTACTTTCCAGGAATACTTAAAGACAAATTGCAATTATTTGCACTTATACTTTTTCATTTCCATTTCTTTTATTATTTGACCCTTTAAATAAGACAAGTCCGTTGCTGAGAATAATGGGAGCCACATTCCACAGCACCTTGAGAGGAAGTACTTCCCTATTACTACACCACCCCACCACTTAAACTCCATATTCATAAAAGGCTACCTCAAACCTAAACCCCAGCCGATAAACCCCTTAAGGACAAAACTCTGGAATAAAAGGGAATCATGACATTGCCCCCCAGGCCGCCCTAAATTCTGTCAGGACCGGCCGCTGCAGGGCCGGCCCTTTAAATGCTGCAGCTGCCTGTGCGCTCTGTTAAGAGCCTCAGGCGGCTGCAGCACATATTCTCCCCTCCCCTGTAGCGTGGCCGAGCTGCTCTGCTGTCCGCGGTTCCGGCCGGACTGATAGGAAGGCGCACACTGAGTGTGCACTTCCTGTCAGTCCGGCCGGTTACTGGAAACAGAAACTCCGCGCGGAACAGGAGTTTCTGTTTCCTGTAACTGGCCGGACTGACAGGAAGTTCACACACCTTCCTGTCAGTCTGGCCGGCACTGCGGACAGCAGAGCAGCTCGGCCACGCTACAGGGGAGGGGAGGAGAGGGGGGGGATTAATAA
>OW240921.1:45698539-45729010 GCA_933207985.1 Pelobates cultripes
CGATTTATTAGAACCCAACAGTTTTTTTTTGGAGACTCAACAAAGTTACCCCAAAACTGATACTTGCTAACTGGCATAACAGTTAGAATAACAGTGTGAGCACTCCTTAGGGAACCGTAGAAGCCATAACTCTATTTGCTATTTACAAAATATCATTGCAGTTTCAGAGGCTTCAAAAACAAACAGCTATTGATGTAGAACATGATATGCTTGGATAAACCAGGCATAAGGTCTCAACAGGCAAGCTGCATTGGTAGAATTATCCTTCCAGTGCAATGAGTTACTCTTCTCTATAGCACTCAAAATGAAAGTAAGATATGTTCTATGTATTGAGCAGGTAATTGACATGCTCAACATGTAACAACAGAAACTCGATAAGATGGTCAGAATTCTGATCCTTGTAGCATTAATTCACTGTTTACATCCTTATCAAAACCAATGGCCACTATTAAAGGGCCCAGGGGATGACTTATTTCCTGGGTCCAAATAATGATTTTCTGGGTAGAAAGAGGGTCCAGAGCCTCTATCCTAGCTACACTGCTAACCCAACAAATTCTCTTAAAATTAAATAAAAAAACTGAATCACAAAAATGGTGAAAAATTAAAAGTAAATAAAAGCAAAAAACGAATCCATTGAGCTCCATGCAATCTAAGCATTCAGGGTGGGAAATTAATTTACAAAGGCCTTCCCATGCTTTAAATAGTCAGAGAATTACTTGGTCAAATATTTAATATGCTGGCCTTTGCATATTGTACTGTTGTGTCTGAAATTGGAGACTGAACAGTGTGTGTTTTGAATCACAGAATATTATGGCTTACTATCTATTACTATAGAGTCCAAATAGATTCATGTGAATAGTCCATCAACAAATGATTGTTCCAGTTTCTTCAGAAGTCAGGGTCAGCCACATATGAATCAGCATTGAAGGCAAGTAAAAAGATTAATGGCTAGACTTTTCAACTTTTTAGCAGAAGTTGATGTCTTTACATGTAAATTGGGTTTACATCTCTGATATGTGTTTCCACTATTTTTCAATCTGTATCTTTTATCTTTTCCTATCTTCTTCTGATAAGACTAACTAAAATAAATTTACCTTTTTTTTTGTCTGCCCTCTTATTTTGAGCAACTAGACAGTCGTTTACTTTTCTTCACAATTTTTGTTTCATTTTTTTTTTTACTTTCAAAACTATGCTTAAACAGGACTTTCCGACTTCTGTGATCTTAGTGACCCTATAACTTGGATAACATTTCTGTATATTTGTTGATTCTAAAAAAGTATGTGTAAGTAATCTTAAATGAAGGATAAAGCATAAATAAGCGTATTTTCTACTTCTATGTATATATTGCAATCTTAGAGGCACAGTTTGGATATGGACTACTGTTTATTAATATATTTGAGACTTACAGTTTGGAGGCAACCGCTTTACCTCCTTGTGTTGCTTTTGAACAGAAATGATGGATCCGTGACTTCATTACTTACGATATTTACTTCATATTTAAGATATGTAGAACTGTAATCTGCACATCAAGTTCAGCAGGCTACTGTCCCTTCTGTTCTCTCTTTCAGTAGGATCTCATTCTTTGTCAGGGGCATTTCCCATGCATGTCTCCCCAGAATTACAGTGTCTGGCTGGACATGTAAGACTAGGAGCAACATGTGAAATGTTTATGTCTAGGTTTTGGTTTTTCTGCCATATTTGTTACAGTGTTTTTTCTCTTGTTATTTAGGATTTTTAAATGTCCCATCATTATTTTCTATTTTTGTGTTCTTTCTCTATAATTCCCTATTTTGTGTTAGATTTGGTATTAATTGTCATACTGCTCCCATGGATATGGCTGGGAAAATGGAAAATCTATTCATACCGACATTTTAGGTTCTTAGCAATATTCCTGAATCTTGTATGATGTAGTAAAAAGACTAAGGAATGATAGTCCAGTTGCTACTACGGGAGGGATTCATTTGTACAGTACATCCATTGGCATATAGCCAGGAGAAAATATCTGTAATTAATTATATATTGCCATCACCCATGTGGTTAAATCCATCTATTATTGCTTCCAAAATACATGGAAATCATATTCTAAGATTCTATTTTCCTGAGTTCCAAGTGGTCTAGCTTTTTATACAAAGTGCAGAATTACTTTGTGTCATGTAACAGATATTTACTGATTCTGACATGAACAAAATAAATATATATGACAGCCATGAGTTTTTTGTTTTTTATTCTTTATTTTTGTTGTGCACGGGTTAACAAAACATCTCATAATGCAACAACAGCATATGTAAGCACAGGTATGTCACAGTAATTCACAGATATGGCATTGAATTATTGGCACATTGTTAAGATGTAGGTAGTATAAAAAAGCATAGTTAGCTATGTCAGTGGATTATCAACATTAAACATGAAAATGAAAAGGCTATACTAGCTGACCGTAGGCTTAGATGCAGTTGTATGATTAAAGACGGGCGAGTTATGTTAGAACAAGCATGTATTGGTAGCCTAAATATGCTAAGCTAAGCCACTCACTTTAAACTGCAGCATGTCATAGGAATGTCTACATAGGTGTATGCTTCATGGCCAAGTAGGCTGATTATATATCTGTCTCGCTAATGAGACAATCAGGCTAAGTCAGACATGTAGGTTCATATGAGTGCATTGTGGCATGCTCATCATGTGTGAGTTATGTATAAAACATCATACGATAACAAATGCATGAAATAACATATAATAAAACATAACAGGCTAAGCTGAGGATTAGTTACATTGTGGTCTGGAGTTTTAGTGAGAAAGCATTCTGCTCCCTAAGCTATGGTGGTGTGAGACAGCCTGGCTAAAAGAAAATACCAGCATGGTAACATAGCGGAGAGAGTGCTGGAGGTGTGAGTTAATGTTTCTTTCATCCGATGCCCTCCGTTGGGAAACTGCTGGAGCCTGCCGGGGGGCATAAAAGGCCGCTGCTGCACAGGAACTAGCGAGGGTGTCCCTCCAGCCCCAGGCTGGTGAATAGACCTGCATCTCTTGGCCATAAACTTGGTGACTTCTAGAGCACGAGTTTTCTCCATGTGTGGGAGTGTCGGAGGGCCTGGTGTTTTTCTGCCGGTTGCGGCGTATGGGCCTCCGTAGATGTGGGCGATGCTTCAGGGTCTTCACTCTTATGGCCTTCAGCCTGGATAGGCTAAGGAGAGTGGGAATGGTTGGGTGTACTGATGCTGTGCCCGAGGGTATCTCCCTCACTCTCTGGTGTGTGCGGCCCTGCTCAACCATGGTCGGTAAGTGTTGCATCTCGGTCCGGGTTGCTCGCTGCCACTCCCAGATCCTGTTCCAGAAGTGATTAAATATATGTCTTCCAGACTCTGCATGGTGTCACTATGGAGCCTTTGGTTAGGAAGCAGGCTCTGCTCGCGTGATGTGCAGTCCGCCATCATCTTAAGTGCACCATGTGCGAGGCTGGTCCGCTGCTCCACTGCTATGCTGTTGCATTTCATCAGGCTTAGGGCTCGATCCGGCCTGGCTGCTCCAGGCGCCCAGTGAAGACTGGGATGTCCCTCACTGGTCCAAAGGGGGGGGTGTAGAAGGTGAGGTGAGAACGCTGAGGGATCCATACTCTGGTTTGCCAGCGAGGAGAGCGGCTGCCTCTCCCCGGCTCGATCTCCAATAGGCCTCAGTCGAACGGTTCCTAGTTAGAATTAGTCTTGAGTCCGGTATCAAAAGATTCACCCAGGTGTCCCAGACTCGTTTGCAACTATCCAGTTTGCATACGTGCCGATTTTCTGGGGTTTTACCCCCTGACTGTGCGAGTTTGATCAGGAGCTGATTCTCGGCACATCCGTTCAGCCTGGAAGCTGGGCTCCGCCCCTGACAGTCATGATTTTCTTAACAGTTAAATAGATATATATCTGCACGAGTTACTAGTTCACAAAGTTTGGTTGTGGAAACAAAAATAATTCTATGGAGAAAACCAATCCCATCATTAATTGTTCTACTTAATCTATATAACATGTAATACACTTATATGTCAATAAATAGAAAAATAGGCATATGTCATATATATTATTACATTTATGTTTAATAATAATAAATCTGTTTTTTTTAAATGTATTTATTTATAGAATTATTTTAGTGCCATGCTCATGTTCCATTTTTGTTTCATTTAGGGAACAAAAAGCATTGAATGTATTAACAAGGGTTCTTCATTAAGTGTAGCCATTTGTTTAGTTTTTGTCCTATCCTCTACAAATGCTTCTCATATGGTCACTTGCCTCTTTTGCTACCCATTTTTTTTTTGTAAATATTATTTTTATTTCGGTTTGCATTGCACAGGTCTCCATAAGCATTTTGGGTACAATACCAAAGCACAACATGTGCGAAAAAGTGTTTAGAAGACGAACAGTCATTCAGGCTCACAGGCCCACATTAGCGATGTACTCGCAGGTCCCTTTCAGCATATCGTTATTTTTTTTCCTAAGCTGGTTTATCGTTTGTTCGATTACATTGTTAACCATGGATTTTTGCCTTCGCCTAACCATACTTTGTAGCACTCAGGTCGCTATATTCGTTGTACTGTAATTAAACATTTGTTGTCTAAATTATGGGACACGCAGGTCCTTCCAAAATGCGTCATTGTTGGTCAGTATCGAACATAGCATATTGGTGCTACCATATAAAGAAACCTTTAAAACAACCAGAATTAAGACTAGGGGTTACCCCCGTGGGTATGTGTTGATCTGATAGGATGCTTGATAAACTCTCCTTAATGTGTGTGGGTGGTTGGAGACTGTGGACGTGGTGTCATGAGTGTGAAATTAGGGGGTATCAATTGAGTCGTTTGGTGGTGCATGTCTTTCACATTTACCCCTATCGTTCTTCTGACTGTCCGTTGTAGAGTTTTCCCTAATCACACCTCCCTTGTGACCTTGGCCTTGTTGTCAAGCTCACTTGTGTCTTTAGTTTCTCGTAGGTGTGTTGTATTGAGGGGCGGGCTTGTCGGCCTCTGTTTAGGGTGGTTCCATCCTAACGAGAGCCTTTCCTAATTTTGCGGCATGTTACTATCGTTTCGAGTGTCAGGGTTGTGTTGTCGTCGGGGGGTCTTTGCTACGTTTTTTTTTTCCTTCCCCCCCTCCCTCCTTGTTTGTTTCCCCCTTTCATCTGTCACAATATGGTCCCCGATGGGTGGGTCTCATGTTTTCTCGTGATCGTGTTCTCGATATTCGCGGCCATGTGCGGTGATTTTCAACCTAGGCTGTGTTTGCCCCTAGTTTGTTCGTGCGGTGTGTGTCATCGGTAGGAGTCTGTATTAAGAAGGGTCTGTGGTGTGTCTTGAGGTGGATATGTGTTCATGTTCAAGTGTGTGGGATTGTATTTGCCTACTCCACATGGCAGTGTCTTCCCTGTTCCACCCTCCGGGTCTGTGGGTTTGTTCCCTACCACCCCCACCCACTGGAGGCGAGTGTGTCTAATTTCCTGTATAGTGCCTCTCACTCATGTATTTCTATTTCTTGCTGGTCTGTGGTTCTGGGTTGTCCCCAACCAGGTCCCTGGATTGCTCCTCCCACTTGCGTGTGGTGTTTCGACTGGGGTCTATTTAGTGTGACGGTTGATGTATAATGGGATATGTGGGAAAGGAGTGGGGGCAGAGCAGCATATCATCCGATGCGCTCGGGCTTCCATCTCCATTCCTCCCATCTGCTCCCCCCGTATTTAATCGTTATTTGCGTTTCGTGAGATGTATACATACCATGGTCGCCATTGCTCTGTGTGTTTTCCCTCCATCCCTGCAGATCCGCTATTGTGGATTCGGCCCTTTGTATTTCTTCAACTTTGTGCCTCTACTGCCCCACTGTCGGAGGATTAGTCGCTTTCCATAGTAGTGGTATTAGTGCTTTTTCTGCATTGAGCAAGTGTCTCAATATTGACCTCTTGTATACTGAGAGCGGTTCTTCTGTGTGGTGGATTAAAACTAATTCTACAGTCAGGTGTGTGGGTTCACCAAGGATGTTCCTTATTTCCCTCTCAATGCCTTCACAGTATGGTTTAATGTTTCTGCAATCCCACCATATGTGTCTGAGAGTTCTTCGGCCGTCTTCACATCTCCAGCAGGTATCCGGTGGAGCAGGAATGGCGTGTGGTGCCAGTGGGAGATCAATTTGCAGTTCACTTCCTGGTAGTGAGAGCTGGAGGAGCTTTTGTACTGTAGCACTAGTACTTTCTCCCATTGGGCGTCCATGAAGGTCTTTTCAGTAAGTTCTTCCCATTGCCTTTTGTACATGTCCTTCTTGTCCCTTTCTCCGGTGATCAGACGTTGGTATATAACTCAAACCGTGCCCTCCATCTCCGGTGTGTGGAAGCAAAGCGTTTCATACCAGGTTATGTCCCTGTGCAGTTTGGTTCTGTGTGGCAGCTGCTACCCATTTTTATTAGTATCTAGACAACACTAGATATCTAGCGACTAATAGATATTCATTCACAAACAAAATTTTAGTATATGATTGATTTTAATTGCTTTTGTTGAACAAAGAATTTAAACAGCAGTCTGTAGAATTGATGTTATGTCCAATTACATATTATGTGTATTGCAAAAATACTGTTGTAGCCTAAAGGCTTTTTTTTACTATGAAAATAAATGATCATAAGAAACCTTGAATAATCAAAAAAAAAGCAAAACAATGTAACCCAAATTACCTCTTTGCAGTCAGTCCCTTTATAAAGTTGACTCGAATAGAAACTAGTTTACATTAAAAATGATTGCTTACAATGTGTTCCAATATGACTCTGTATTTATGGTGGGGACGCTGAACGTCAGGGCTGCTTTTTTGGCAGCACTGACCCAGGAAGTTTACAAAAGAGTGAATATACAATAAAAATGTATATATTTGTTTTAATTCCAATTTCATCTACTGAGAATTTGCAGACAAAATAAAAAAATAACAAGCGCCTGAAATATTCTTCTATTAATCAATATATTTCTTCTGGAAACATTTGTTTTTAGATTGTAATACGAAATGAAATGCCATGACTATTCCTCTAAGGACTGCAACAAACTTTGTTGTTTGTTATGGTAGTTTGTTTCTTCTGAAATTTTAAATGCCCATACTGAAAAAATAAACATTTATTCTTTTAATAATTCAGTACTGCAGCCTGAAAATCAGAAATATATATCACAATGCTTTAAATTTTTGATAAAGCTTACATGGTTACATAATTAACTGGTTTTAAAGGGTGGGCCAAAACTCTGGAGTCCATTTTTTTTTTAGTAATAAACCAATGTCAATGATATTACATACAATGAATGCTTAACATATGAAGATTTTTGTTTACTATCTTTGCAACCTCAAGTTAGGCTCATTCAATTTCATTGTTCATAACATTAGTGAATGTTTGAGGCTCTATTAGTATTATTATTATTGCCATTTATATAGCTCCAGCAGATTCTGTAGCGCTTTACAATATGCTCAAATTTCTGCATGGATATTTTCCTTGAGCTGCACAAGTGATTTGTTCATGTACACCCGCTCCTTCCAATATCCCAGCAGGAAGTAACCAGGTGCTGAAAGGTCGAGTGAACGTGGTGGCCAATTAATCTGGGAATTTCTTGAAAGTTATTTCACTTGCCGAACAGTTGTACCAGGAGGTCGATTGTGGATCTGGATGTATGGGCAGTCACATTTTAAGACTATTTTCCTCTATTCATCAAAATAATGGACCTACCATTTTACTCATTGGTCCTCATTGTACTCATTGAAAATAAGACTCAGTTATAATGTGTACCTGCAACTAAAAAATAGGTTAGTTACCTATCATACTCAAAATTTTGGCCACTATGTTTCTGCCGAAAAAAGCCTCCATCAAAAGTCCATCAAGTTCAGTTTTTCACGTATCTATGTTGCTGTTGTAGTTTTCTGCTTTAGGCAAAATCTATTTTCTCTAATCTAAATAGGTGACCTCTTGGTTATTCCATAGTCTTATCAATAAACAGGTTTCCAAATAGCTGTTTGTACTGGTCCTGTATATTTTTATAGAACTTTATAAAATGTCCACTGAGCCATTTTTTTCACTTTATTGATTTTGTGGCTTGCCTCTGCACTCTTCCTAATTCCACACCATCCTTCTTTAAAATGGGTACCAAAATGTGTAGTGCATATTCAAGGTGTGAATTGTGATGTATAAAGAGGAAAGAATATATTTTAGTCTCTTTGGTTGTTTTTCGTTTTGTAGTTAATTCCATCTAATTGACATTTTGCAAAAATTGTTTGCATCTCTATATTTTATATATTATGCCTCTGACCAATCAAATTTAATTCTGTCTGACATTCCTACTTAGAAATATTGGTGTTAAAGGAACACTTTCATAGAAACATAGAATGTGACGTCAGATAAGAACCATTCGACCCATCTAGTCTGCCCAATTTTTAAAAATACTTTCATTTGTTCCTGGCCTTATCTTATAGTTAGGATAGCCTTATGCAACTCTCTCTAAAGTATCAATATCCTTCTGGAGATACGGTCTCCAGTACTGCGTACAATACTCCAAGTGAGGTCTCACCAGTGTTCTGTGCAATGGCATGAACACTTCCCTCTTTCTACTGCTAATACCTCTCCCTATACAACCAAGCATTCTGCTATCATTACCTGCTGCTCTATTACATTGCCTGCCTACCTGTAAGTCATCAGAAATAATCACCCCTAAATCCCTTTCCTCAGATGTTGAGGTTAGGACTTTTTCAACACTGCAACCATTCATATCAAAGCTGTTAAAGTTTCTGGACTTCCCTGGCATCGTCCATCCATTCAGTGTTAAAGTCTTTTTGAATGCCCATTGAATCAATTTGTTTCTGATCTATTAATTGTGATAAGGAGGCAAATTAGGCAGTTGTCTACAAAACAACGAAAATATCAAAATTAGGAAAGAGGTCTCCCCCGCCACCAAAATAAAAAAAAAAAAACATCTGAATATTGTATTAAATGTTATATGTGCACACAGACTGCTGAATACATACACATAGTCTGCTGAAAGCATACACAGGCTAATGAGTACACAGAAACTGCTAAATACACACAAACAGACCACAGTGAGGGGTGCAGTGTGTGTGTGATGGATGCAGTGTGTGTGAGAGGTAAAGTGTGTGTGTGTGTGTGTGTGTGTGTGTGTGTAAGGGGTATAGTGTGTCTGCGATTGGTACAGTGTGTGTGAGGGGTGCAGTGTATGTGTGTGTGTGTGAGTGGTGCAGTGTGGGAGGGGTGCAATGTGTGTGTGAGGGGTGCAGTGTGTGCGTGAGGAATGCTGCCCAGCATGCCCATGCAGAAAGATAGCCTTAATTCAGTATAGGGGGTTAGTGCCATATATTATTAATATTATCAGAAATTCAGTACATATGGTTAAAAATATCTACCATGTGCCACCCTGAGGTTACAGAAGGCCTGACTGAGCATATGCTAAAAACTGCCAAAATAATACTAAAATACCAATTAAAACTGTTCAGAGATCCTGTTTTACTGAAAAAGTCAAATTCCTGACCTACGATACCTTTAGCTCCTGTAAATATTTTTTTCCCACACAAAGAATTAACTGAGCCAACACCTATGCAACTCCTGAGAACAAACAGAGTGGGCACTTGCCAGGCACTGACGCACCTTATCAATGAAGAGAGCCAGCAAACTTTTTGTTTAACCTGTCCTGAGGGATCTTGATGACCTGCTCTTTTTTCTGGGTCCTGACCTACTGGATGATGTTTGGGGTTGATAGATGGGTGCAGTGGAACACCATGAAAGCGGATAGCTGCCTACGCAGCACATCAACATTGCCCGGAGTTGTGCACCTACTTGTGCCTCCATACTCCTCAATTTGAATAAAATAGTGCTGACCACTGTCAGGCCCTGACCACAGGCTTTGCAGCCCACAGCCCAGATGGGCCAAACTAAAAAAAGAGAGCAAGATCCACCCCCGAAAAATTTTTGAAATACGTAAATAAAAATAAAAAATGCATAAAAAAATTAAAGTGTAGGTACACAGAGATGGGTGTGTTTGTAAATGGCAAGAGATATGAAAATGATTGCTGCAAAAAACTTGCAGAAGCATTGTGATTGGATATGATTTTGATTGGATCACTGAAGACAAGCTGCTGTAGCAACTAAGGAAAGTTAATGTAAACAAGCCCAAGGGCCAGATGGTAATTACCCATGAGTACTTAAGGAGCTAATTAGTGCACCTCTGTTTTTAATCTTTCGGGATTCTTTTCTCTCAGGAATTGATCCAGCGGGTTTGAGAAAGGTAGACGTGGTTCCTTTATTCAAGTGGGTACAAAATCTTTTCCCAGAAATTATAGTCCTGTGAGCTAAACTTCTGGGGCTGAGACATTATTTGAATGCATATTAACCCCTTAAAACCGGAGGAGGTACAATTACGCCCTCTAATAGGCGGCTCTAAACGCCGCCGGGCGTAATTGTACGCCCTCCGGTTTTTGTTAACTTACCCGGTCGCCGGCGGTCCCAGGGAGCCCCCCGCGGCACGTCCGTCCTCGTCGAAGCCCCCCGGCCATGTGAGAGTGGGGTCCTAGCGAGGACCCCACAATCACATGGCCGGGGATAGCTGGCTTCTGTATTGCCAGCAGGGGGGCTGCCTGTAATGACAGGTGGTCCCCCTGCTGGCTGAAAATAAAATTAAAAAAGTTAATCAGTGTAAAAAATAAATAATATATACTTAGATCATATGTATATTTTATATACATATGATCTAAGTATATATATACACATACACACACATACACCGTCTAGGTGTATTTTACTATTAATATATATATAATTATATATATATATTAATATCAAATTACACGTAGACTGATACTGATTAAATATATATATAATTATTGTTATATATATATTTATATATAATATAAAAAAAATAAAAATATAAATACGTTAAAAAATAAAATTAAAAAAATAATTAAAAATAAATAATTAAAAAATATATAGATGTGTGTTATTTCGTTCTAACTGTTTTGTGAAATTAATATATATATATATATCAAAATACACGTAGAACGAAATAATATATATATCTATATACATAAATATATACGTATATATCACTATATATATACCTATATATAAATAAAAATATTTTTAAAAAATTATATAGATATACACATATAGATTCACATACGTATATATATACATATATTAATTCTACATATATATTTATGTAATATTTTTACATAATTAGGTATCTTAATTAATTACAATTAGCGGGACCTGCCTGACAACCCATGCCGAAAGTATAGGGAATTTAATTTGCTAGCATTATATTTAACCCTATAACTTTCCAAGACACCATAAAACCTGTACATGGGGGGTACTGTTTTACTCGGGAGACTTCGCTGAACACAAATATTAGTGTTTCAAAACAGTAAAATGTATTACAACGATGATATCGCCAGTAAAAGTGACGTTTTTTGCATTTTTCGCGCACAAACAGCATTACACGGACAATATTATTGCTGTGATACTTTTTACTGTTTTGAAACACAAATATTTGTGTTCAGCGAAGTCTCCTGAGTACAACAGTACCCCTCATGTACAGGTTTTATGGTGTTTTCAAAAGTTACAGCGTCAAATATAAGGCTTGCATTTCAGTTTTTTCACATTAAAATTCGCCAGATTGGTTACGTTGCCTTTGAGACCCTATGGTAGCCCAAGAATGAAAATTACCCCTATGATGGCATACCATTTGCATAGTAGACAACCCAAGGTATTGCAAACGGGGTATGTCCAGTCTTTTTTAGTAGCCACTTAGTCACAAACACTGGCCAAAATTGGCATTTTTTGCATTTTTCACACAAACAAATACTAACGCTAACTTTGGCCAGTGTTTGTGACCAAATGGCTACTAAAAAAGACTGGACATACCCCATTTGCAATACCTTGGGTTGTCTACTATTGCAAATGGTATGCCATTATGGGTGTAAATTTCATTCCCGGGCTACTATACAGTCTCAAAGGCAACGTAACCAATCTGGCGAATTTCAATTTCAAATGTAACGTGCTATATTTGACCCTGTAACTTCCCAAAACGCCATAAAACCTGTACATAGGGGGTACTGTCTTACACGTGAGACTTTACTGAATATAAATATGTGTATTTTATTGCAGTAAAAGCAAACAGTATTATGACATTGACCGTTAAAATGTCATGTAGAACTAAAAAAATCCAAAAAAAACTTATTTTCTCCCATTTTTTTCATATTAAATTATGTTTCATAGCTAAATATTTGATATTAAATGAAAGCCCTGTTTCCCCTGAATAAAATGATATATAATAAGGGTGGGTGCATTTACTATGAAAGAGGTGTATTACGGTTGGACAGACATGTAGCGCAAATGCCAGGTTTTGTTTACATTTTGTTTTGTTCACAATGTGTACATTTGGCTCCGTCCTTAAGGGGTTAAAGGGATACTGTAGGCAGTTTAGCAACTTCATTTTATTCGAGTTGCTATTATACCTGCAGTTCTGCACCCCCCCTCTCTCATATCTCCCCCAAAAAGCTATATTCTCTCTGGCTGATCACTCCTAGAAGCAGTCTATAACAATTATGGGATTAGAAGATTTTTAAGGGACTTCTTTCATTACAAAGTACTTTGACAAACAGCTCAAAATGGGTCAAATGTTACTGGGCCACTAATGTGATGGCTGAGTAAAGTATCCTAAATAAAATGTTTATTTCCAATATGCATCGTGTTGGACATTTTTTAGACTTTTTAATTATATTAACTTCCTACTTATATTATGTAAAATGTATGGAAACCTGAAAAAAATATTTGAACGATTAATGTTTTAAAAATTAATAGTAGTATTTCTCTATCCTTTTGCAAATCCCACACACATACAGCACCCTTACACACAGCACACAAACAGCACCCTCACACACAGCACACAAACAGCACCCTCACACACACACAGCACACTAACAGTACCCTCACACACAAACAGCACCCTCACACACAATACATTAACAGCACCCTCACAAGCGCACACACACACACAAACAGCACCCTCACACACAGTACATTAACAGCACCCTCACAAGCGCGCACACACAAACACCCTCACCCACATAGCACACTACCAGCACTGTTACACACACATCACACTAACAGGACCCTCACACAGCACACACAGCAGTGTGTGTATATGTGTATATATATATATATATATATATATATATATATATATATATATATATACATACATACATATATATATGCGGCGTGTGCTTGTGCTTTAGGGTGCACACCCTAATGCAATAGGCTGCGCACGCCTATGGGTATGGTGTATAGACCTCCTGGTCGATGGGCTGTACTTAGGATGGAAAAACGTGCTTCTCCATGACTGAGGTGAGTTACAGCAAACATTGAGGTCGGGGTGTGGAATAATCATCTGCGGTAGTTAATATTCATGCCTCCTCTTCCACAGTGTCCCTGAGGGAAAATGCTGGCAGCACTGGAACAGGCAATGTGGACCATTAGGACAGCTATGCCATGACTTGGCTATTTTCTACCATTAACCAAAAATTCATAAAAATCTAAAGAATCCACCAGGGAGACCGATAGTCTCTGGAATCAACTCAATATCCAGTAGGCTATCGGAATATATTGACAAATGCCTCCAACCAATAGTACAAACAACTTCAAGCCACCTTAAAGATAATTTAAAAAAAAATCATATATCTCCTCAATTGTACGTGCTACCAATGTAATGTAGGAAGAACCAAACGTTCCCTACATGTAAGACTAAATGAACACATAAGAAATATTAAAAATGGATATGAGAAACACAGTGTCTCAAAACATTTACAAGAAATACATAACTGTGAACCACAGCATTTACATTTTATAGCTATACAGAAGGTTAAACCAAATTGGAGAGGAGATATTATACAATGTTTAGGAAGATGTGAAATTATATGGATCTTCAATTTAAACACTTTAAGTTTTAAATGAAGACTTTGAATTATGTCACTGTTTATAATTAAATATTTCAAGGTTCTGTGCAACTTTACTCTATATTAATGTTCTATTTAAGGACTGTAACGGCACCCCCAGGCATAAAAGGGTTAAACCGCCGTTTAGTAGATCTTCCCTTTCAGTGACACAGGCACAGCTACTGCAGAACACCAATCCGCCGAACAGGAAACCATATGAATGCCATAAACAGCCGAATAGGAAAAACCATACGAATAGGTTTACACTCCTAGCAGTCAAACTGGAACAGCATACAATAAATCCCCCCAAGAACGAGACAAAGCTCCGTGTTGAGGGTCAAGCAGTGAACAGACAGAGCTGTGGGTTTATTGTTCTTATGTACACATTCTTACACATTAGTACCACCCACAGGGTTTTGGAACACAACCAATAAACACATACAATACACTCAGACACTCCCCCACAAAATCCTCCCCTCTGCCTGTGATTCAATTACCTTACACAATGGGTAATGTAATTTAGCCCAAGCAGAGAAATACAATTTTTCCACATTATTCATAACTTGAAAAGTATGCATCACATTCACATGACACTTACATTTTTTTCAGAATCAGCATACTCCAAATACAAACATACGTCAAATTCATACAAATTGGTCCAGTGGTTCAAAAGATAGATCGTAGTCCTTTGTGACCACAGGAAACATGGCTTTTCTGCCCAAAACCAGTTCCACAGAGTCTTCTATCCTGGAGATAATTGGGAAGTAATCCAATTATCTCCAAAGGACAGAGGCAAAACTCCATTGAACACATGGCAGCAAAAAGACAGTAAAATACAATAAAATACACAAGGTTACATTTATGACATAAAATACAGACATGCAACATATGCCCAGATAGCTTAGGTCTGAGCGCACATTATTACTGAATGGCGCTCAGAGCACACACATACAGTTCAATTGCCATGGAGCCAAAGTCTTTCCCATAGTCTTTCATTATACGAATGGGCTCCATGGCATAGCTATCTGGGGTATCACTGCTCAAACAGGGCAAGCACCAAATGACCCGGCTTTCTTGTCTTTGCAGGGGAAAATCAAGCGTTTCAACATGGGGCCATAGTCTAAAGGCAGCAGGCGGGCAACCAGGCTTCTCCAATGCAATGTGGCGAGATTGTCACAAGGACCAAGGCTCTTTTTTCATTTCTGCAGTGTTTGTGTTTAGCTGTAATTTTCCTCTTACTAATTTACTGTACTCACACATATAATATACAATTTTTCTCGTCATTAAATGGTCTTTCTAAAGATACTATTACTTTCATCATATCACATAATTTACTATAAAAAATATATTAAATATGAGGAAAAGATAAAAAAAAAACACATTTACAACTGCCCAAAAAAGTATGTGCTAAATAGTTTATAAATTTTGTCCTGAGTTTAGAAATACCCAATGTTAACATGTTCTTAGCTTTTTTTTGGAAAGTCATAGGGCTATAAGTTGAAATAGCACTTTGCTATTTCCAAATCATTTTTTTTTTCAAAATTAACGCAAGTTGTAACACTGATATCTGTCAGGAATGCCTGAATAACCCTTAACATGTATATATGTTTTAAAAGAAGACAACCTAAGTTATTAAACTTGGGGTATTTTGACTCTTTTCATGCAACCATTTTACCACCAATCTATGCCAAATTTAAAAAAAATAATCATTGGTGATTTTTTTGACACTTTAAGAAAACACGTACTGTGAACTTGCTGCCAAAGAACACCCCGATATGTGGTCATCATGCACCCATGTCCTATTTGGGAAGTTTTTGAAGATGGCCAATGTAATTTACCCCCATCAAACCATATATTTTTGAATGTAGACACCCTAGAGTATTTCAAATGGTGGTATTTTAACACTTTCCATGCACTAATTCTACCACCAGTCTTTGTCAAACTTTGGGTTAGTCATTTTTTTGTGTTATTTTTCTCTCGCATTGTACTTTAGGCATGGACTTTCAGTTTCTGTTTTGTGTATTTTATTTACTTCTTGCATCACAGATTTTTAAAAGGTAATCATTTTATGAGAGAGAAAATTACCCCAATACGTGTTCAGCAACATCTCTCGAGTACAACAGTGCCCCCAATGTACAGGTTTTATGGGTTTTGCAAACATACAGGGGTCAAAAGTAGGGATATACCCTTTTCCATGTTTGCACATTGAAATGTGCCAGATTGGTTTGCTGAGCCTATGTTGCCTTTAAGACAGTATAGCAGCCCAGGAATGAAATTTAACCCCATCATGGCATACCATTTGTAAAAGTAGAAAACCCATGGTATTCAAAATGGGGTATGTCCAGTCTTTTGTAGTAGCCACGTAGCCACAAACGCTTGCCAAATTTAGCGGTCATATTTGTTTTTTGCATTTTTTTACACAAAACCTACACTTTTACTGATGATTTCATCGTCGTGATAAGTTTTTCTGTTGTAAACACTCATATTTATATTTAGCGAAGTCTCCCGAGTATAACAATACCTCCCATGTACAGGTTTTATGGTGTTTTGGAAAGTTACAGGATCAATATAGGGCTTGCCGAATTCAGTTTGCCAGATTGGTTTGCTGGGTCTATGTTGCCTTTTGAGACCATATGGTAGCCCAGGAATATGAAATAACCCCTTCATGGCAAACGATTTTCAAATGTAGATAACCCAGAGTATTCCAAATGGGGTATTTCCAGTCTTTTGTAGTAGCTACGTAGTCACAAACGCTCGCCAAAGTTAGTGTTTTTATTTGTTTTTTATATAAAAAATGTTTTTTAAATATATATATTCACAAAAGTCCATTGCACTCAGGCTTAGAGGGTTTCAGGTGCCAGGTGCACAATTCCTGGGCTCCAAATTGTATAGATAGCATATGAAGTGGGCAGCACTCTGGTCTTTAAAATTTCAAATATTTATTAAATCAAAAAATAAAAATGATCAACGTTTCAGTCCCTCCTGGGACTTTCTTCAGGATCAAAACAAACAATACATACACATAACAAACTGCCAGTAATATATACCGGTACATAGATAGAATAATTAACTCACCCGAGCTGTCATACATCACTCCCGGCATCTCCCCGTGTGAACCATGCATGCATGAATGTGCTCCACCCCTTGGCGGCCGTGATGACGTGTGGCCATCTATTCTGTTAAAATGGTGACGTGGGATGCCACTATGTCACCATGGGAGCCTATAATCAGAGACCGGCTTGATATAGTGCTATCGGGGAATTACATTTACAGACCCATGGATATTCAAAATAATTAAAAGTGAAATAAATGACTGTATCTAGAGACAAGCTTAATGACACCTCTTAAAGTGAAAGGACATTCTTGTGTGTAGAAAAATTCATTGATAGTAAAGTGCATATATAGAGTCTGTATCATCAGTCTTATATTACTTTCTATAAAGTGCCATAGTGCTATGTACAACAAAACTAAAGTGCTACTAAAACTACTATTTAGTGAAAAAGTGATGATTGAATGTAAATTTACATCCTAATTATTATGAATTGCAAATAAAGTGCAATCATATCAATTTTATCTAGGAGTTTTTTAGAAGTGAACTATTAAAGTGCAAATAGTATCTATATTAAAGTGATACTGATGCTAATCTTATATACAACTTCAAGCATTAAAACATATAACGCTGTATACTGAATATTAAAAACAATAATCTTCAAAACAGCCTGGAGCATATTTAAAGAAATGAATGATAAGTATAGTCTCATTCAGTCCCTTGGGGGCTACCGTATCCAATTCATGTATCCAGTAGGCTTCCCTGTTGAGCAGCATTTTGCCCCTGTCCCCATCTCTCCTTGGTTGGGCGACATGGTCACTTCCCACAAATTTTAAAGATGCCAAAGGATGTTGAAATTGCAGGAAGTGTTTTGCATACGGTTTATCCGAGTATAAGTCTCTGTACGCCATTATAATACTTGAACGATGTCCCCGAATGCACTAACACAGTTGGGTCTCCATCTTGCCAATTTAAGATAACCCACACCGGCATACCAACTTCTAAATAACAAAGGGTGTCTTACACGTTAGAGTAAATTTGATGTTATATTTCCTATTAGTATGTGGGTGATTAAAAAATGTTGCCGGTGTCATATGTTCACATGTTATGCACTTACGGCAACGTACATTGCCCCGACTTTGTGCCCGTGTGGTTGATTTATAACTTTTGACAGGGTCCATATGAACTAATAGAGCTCAGAGACTTCTATTTCTCTTGAAGCACATTAGGGGTGGTTCTATGAAGACTTTTGGCAATGTATCATCAGTTGATACCATGTTCCATTTGCTTTTTATGATTGATACAAACTTTGGGGTGGATTAATGAAACATCATAGGAAAGATTAATCTTTGGATAATCTCTGGTTATAGAAACAAAGTCCCAGGAGGGATTGAAATGTTGATCATTTTTATTTTTTGATTCAATTAATATTTTAAACTTTAAAGACACAAAATATGTGTGTGTGTATATATATGTATATATATATATATATATATATATATATATATATGCACACACACATATAATACGTGTGTATGTATGTATATATATATATATATATATATACACACACACACACACATATACATATAATACGTGTGTGTATAATGTGTGTGTGTGTCTATACGGACACACTCTTTTATTTCCTATATGTGTATAATATATTATAATTAAAATCGAGATGCTGCAGGGGGACTACTGGGGTCTCCGTCAGTCCCCCCTGACTGTAATCGCCACGGATCGCCGGTCCAGGTAAGTCCAGGGCTCTTATTTGCCACAGTCGTACTATGTACGTCACCGGTCCTTAACTACCGTTTTTTTGTTGAATGTATGTAGTACGTCCATGGTCGTTAAGGGCATATACATAGATATATATATATATATATATATATATATATATTTATATCAAAATACACTTAGAATAAAACATTATATATATATATATTTATATATATATATATATATATATATATATTCATGCAGGGTAGTGATCAGCACTCACAGTCTTTTAGTGGTTAAAAATCTTCAAGCTTTATTATAAATCCCTTAAAAATGAGATCTAATTTTTTAATGGATTTATAATAAAGCTTGAAGATTTTTAACCACTAAAAGACTGTGAGTGCTGATCACTACCCTACATGAATAAATATATATATATATACATATATAAATATTTTATTCTAAGCATGAGTGCAAGGACTTTCTATTTTGTTTATATATATATATAAATATGTGTATATATATATATATATATATATATATATATATATAAAAATAATTATTTTTTGTTTATTTTTAAATATTATTTATTTTATAATATATTTGTGGTCGGGGCCATTTCAGTATAGTATGAAATAGCTAGAGAGTATACTTATCACAATAATCAAAAAGTCGGTAGAGGTGTGCCGAAACCGACGTGTGTGATAGGCCTGTAAGTAAGTGGGCCTACCTTAAAGAGTGTTAAATAGAGTATTGACTTGAGGGAGAGGAGGGTGGGCCAGAAGTACGTCTGGACCAGTAGGTAAGTTTAGGTAGGAGGGGGGAGTCCCTTTTAAAGGGACATAGCCCCTCCCACAACTTCAGGCCCTGCCTTCCAATTTGTGGTCGGGGCCATTTCAGTATAGTATGAAATAGCTAGAGAGTATACTTATCACAATAATCAAAAAGTCGGTAGAGGTGTGCCGAAACCGACGTGTGTTATAGGCCTGTAAGTAAGTGGGCAAAAAGGAATACCCATATAGTGTAATCTAAGATGTTTATTACGAAACCACAAGACATGGAGTTAGCGTATTACGGTGACATTACACAAATGCATTCCTTAATTCCTGTGTCGGCTGAGGTAAGTGTTGTTGGTGGGGTAGTACTGAATAAGTACCTCGTGACCCCTCTGGCTGGAAGTAGTTGATGGTAAGTTAATAAGAAGTGATCCTGTATTTGTACAGGTTAGAATACCGTAGGCAAAGCTTGGAATCGTGTTGCCCTATGATGGTAAATTCTCTGATCGTGGGAAACCATAAAAGCCAAGTATATGGCCATTTTTGAGAATGGTGTTTGTAACTGAAAACATGTGGCAGTGAATGTCCGGGAGATATAACTTAATGGTCTTGTGTGATATTGTTTTGATGTGGCAAAAAGTGGCGAAAGCCCCCCAACGTTGTATACTTGAACCAGTTGTAAGGTGGTGATCTGACATGACCTTCGATATGTGCAGTAAACTCTGTGTAGTAAACTAATGTCTAACTTCGTCTGGCCGCCTACTTCATAGCCAACTGTCCCCTGAGGTTGCAGCAAACTCTGTGTAAGCCATTGCATCGGGGCGACAACATATGTGTATGAACCTAGTTAAAGACATATATATGTATAGGGAAGAGACACCTAACTATATTGAGCCTAGGTGAGTTCCCGCTGGGCGTCTTTCTGCTAGAAGAACCTGAAATGTGTATGAAGTATGTTGGACATTCTAATTTACCAGCAGGAACTAATATTGGAGATTGCGTAAGTGTCTGTGACTGGAGTTGTACATGACGAGAACGGTCGTATAGTGAGGATTTGAGCGGTCTAACGTGACCTTGGTCGTATATGACTGCCCAACTGTGGGGCTGAATTGAGTCGTAGTGGATTGCCCGCAGTGGGTCGTATGTAACGTGAGAGTGATGGCCTAGTGAGAGCCATGTGTAGAGGCATGCTGTGGTAGGTTGTGGCAACGTGATAACTTATGTCAAATTGTAATTCCTATGCCGTATGTAATAGCCCACATGAGGAGCCGATATCATGCTATAGTGGATAGCCCTTTGGCGGGACGTATAGTGAGGATTTGAGCGGTCTAACGTGACCTTGGTCGTATATGACTGCCCAACTGTGGGGCTGAATTGAGTCGTAGTGGATTGCCCGCAGTGGGTCGTATGTAACGTGAGAGTGATGGCCTAGTGAGAGCCATGTGTAGAGGCATGCTGTGGTAGGTTGTGGCAACGTGATAACTTATGTCAAATTGTAATTCCTATGCCGTATGTAATAGCCCACATGAGGAGCCGATATCATGCTATAGTGGATAGCCCTTTGGCGGGACGTATGTAACGTGTAAAGAGTCTGGTTGTGAATAAAAGTTGGCAGGTATGATAAGGTGATGGTTGACCCTGTAAGCTGGCATTGCTCAAAAGCCTGGATGCTGGGTAAGGCCGTACAATAGGCATTGAACGTGCCTGGCTAATGTGGTAACTCGTACCATGGTTGCCCGAGCAGTCAAATAGCCAGGGAAGCGGGAAGGACAGTATACATATCATGTATATGAACTCTTCTAATATGCGGTGGTGACGTGGGAATAGTCCAGTATGGAATGGTTATGTAAGCACGATGGCGGCTGACTAGTATGGTCGACCGAGGGAAACCTAAATGCCCCACATGTTAATTAAGTACGAGTCATAATGTATGTGGCATATTGCACGCGTCGTAAATTGACAGTATGCTAGACTGACTTAGTAAAATAAGAGAGGTAAAGAGAACATCTCTTATGAGGGAATTATAACATACTGTGCATTTGGCCAGGAGTAGGCCGTGTAGGTAGTGTCGTGAGGAGAGTTACTGTGTGGCAGTATGTGGACGGTGCAAGATATAGCAGATGTATAATACTATAAGATTTGGTTGATTACAGATAGAAAGTTGTGAGAAAGCTGAACTTTACGCATATATTCCTATCCAGATGATATGTGAACTTAGTGCCCAAATGAGGGGTTGCAAATAAGATGTAATTGTCCACTAAGGTTCCTGAAGTATGTTGCAAAGGCCCTTAGATGGCTTTGTGTGAGGACTATGTATAAGAGGTTGAGAGAGGCCCACTGCAGTTGCAGTGGTATTGGGAGGTAACGTAAGTCTGAGTGGAATTTAATGGGGAGGGGTTGGTGGTTTATTTAAGTTGTAGATCAGTTGAAAGTTACTGGTTATGACGGCGTAGCTATAATTGAAATATGGTCATACTGATATCGTACCATAACTTTCAGCGTAACATATGATCGTTGTAGGGTCTACATGGGGAACATGATAGGTGTTGAAATGCCATACCTAAATATACTATATATGTGCTGAGTCCAATGACCTGACGGTAGACATACTGGACACAATTGCCAGTAGTATAGGCTGAGTCCTGTGACATGCAGTAGTGTCTGTACTGACACAAGACCATGAAGGTTATAACTATACTGATGAATAATTGTACTCCGTCTTGTGTCTCTGGCCTTAAGGACCACTGAGATAACACCCTAGGTGTATGAGCGGTACTCTGTGACATCCTGGGAGGCAATGAGCTTGGAATAGAAATGTAAATTCCTTCTTCCGGACCTTGGGAAATATATGTATATGGGAATTATGAGTTCTCTTGAGGGTGTATACAGTTGTTTATACTAGTGCCAAAACAATATGTTAGACTGGTGACAGGTGAATCCCTACTAGTTGCCAAGTGGCTGGGTCGCCTCTACCTATGGTTGGCGCGAGGGGTGTGATCTGTTGGATATGAACTTACAAAGAGTGTTTCTTTGGTTTGCGGAGGGAGTGTGACGAGTGATTCCCTTGCTATGCAACAAGCGAGGCGTCTAGCTATGATTTGGCCCGTGGGGCGTGATTACCTCTTTCGTGGAGGATGGGTGTTGGCCTCGCAGGACCTCTATCTCTAAGGCATAAGGTGCCTGGGAGAAATACCTAGGTGGCCATGCCAACTTGTCTTATGGAACAAATCTTTATACTAAATTAGTGTTTAAGGAACCGGGAGAAACGTACCTGTATGAACAAGGTATGCTCAGTGTTTGCAGTAGTCTGAGATTCTGCTAAAAGGGGGGTGGCCTCAAACAGATTATGGATGACAGACTGGCAGGCCTTGGGTACATATGAGTTTGTACTCACCTGCCGCTGCAGAAAATCCTCAACGACCGTATTGTGTGCGTACGGTATGGTCACCTACCAATACCTTTGGATGACGTAAGAATTGTTCTGGTACATCACATATACTGTGGGATCTGATGAGCCAATTCTGTCTAAGTTTAGTTTGTTGAGTCTGTAACATATGTCAGAATAAGTTACGGCAGTACGGTAAATGTCTGCTCGGTACCGTTTGTACCCAGCGTATATTTATGTGCTTGTGCCCTGAGTGCCGTACGATGTCTGAGTAATGAGCGCATGATTGTGACGAATCGTGCCCGTACCAATGTAAGGATATGATTTGAACCTTATCCCTGATACCAACTGCACGTAACAGTTTAAGCCAGACACTTCTTGTGTTATAACTAGGTCTATGAACACGAAGGTAGACCTGTATAACAAAATTACAAAATATTGGCCTGGCAATACCCCTGAAGCATGCCTTGGAGATTAATTCCATATTACCCGTAGTGCTAACAGTTGTTCAGTCATCTGTAAAGACATTGAATTACTGCATATGTACACAGTGATTGTCACGGGTAATAAGGCCACCAGGTGGCGTTGTGCTGTCCTTAGGTTGCCCGTAATAAGACAACCCAGAATAACCTTATATTTCCATAATGCTTAAATGATGAACAATTATGAGTATGCACCTTGTGTGTAGAAACTGAGTATCACTCACTCAATGAGGCCTGGATGGCTGAGAGTGGTGAGCTTGGGACTGCCCCCTTGCTCATGCCCCTCTGCCGTGCTTAATGAGGCAGGTGGAGCTTGAGCCGTGACCGCTCATAGCTGGCAGAATAGACCGGCGTATACTATGGAGGGAGTGTACCCTGTGAAACTCCTCCCCGTGTGGGGGGGAGGTGTAGTTATGAATACATGACTTGTCAGGTGCTGTTTATAATTTAATGACATGGGAGGTGCAGTTGAAGGCGATTCTATTTATCGATTATATACTCCGTTATTACAGTAATATCTATTATATTATATATGCACTTGACTAGAAATGTGTAATGTGACTTCCCCTTTAAATGCCTGTGAGTGACTGTGCTGCCCCTAGAGGTTACAGCCTGCTTTGCCATTTGTAATGCTGAAAACTGGACGTGCTTTATGGCAGTAGCAGACTTGAACCTGTAGAGGGAGTTCCAGCCGGGTGAGTGATTTCCCTTCTGACGGGTAAGTAAGGCCCATCGTGGGGGGGGGGGGTGATGAGAGTTGCGATCCAGCGCAACGCCGCCGGTGAACACCCACGGTGTGCGAGCTGTATTTCCCCCCTCCCCGGTGCAACTCTGCTGTGCACCTGCGGTCTGGGGTGGGTGGGGGACCCGATCCGTTGAGCCCTCCACGCTGTTGCTGGGGGGGGGGGTTGGATCTGTCTGAGCCCTCTGTGCTGTCGCTGGGGGGAAGGGGGGTTGGACCCGCTTGAGCCCTCCGTGCTGCCGCTGGGGGGGAGGGAGGGCTGGGCTAATCTGAGCCCTACGAGCTGTCGCCGGGGGGCAGGGGGGGGGGCTGGACTCGCCCGAGCCCTCCGTGGCATCCGCCACTGGAGGGGGGGGGCAGGGGGGCATTCACTGTGTGGCATGTCGCCTGGCGACCGGGCAAACCTGCCCATGTAGCGCATGCGTGCAGTACCCCCGTGTGTGCCCTGTAGTAGTGGGCCCCAGCGGACCAGGCCAAACCTATGCTGCAGACCGGCAAACAATACTGGTCTGCCCACTCACCGCCAGGCGAGAAAACGAGCGGGCTGGGCAGCAGAGAATGTCAGCGGAGCGAGGCAGCCGGCGAGCTGTCAGTAGGAGCTGATAACTGTAACTGCCACCACTCAGGGAAACCGGAAGTCCAGAAGTACGTCTGGACCGGTAGGTAAGTTTAGGTAGGAGGGGGGAGTCCCTTTTAAAGGGACATAACCCCTCCCACAACTTCAGGCCCTGCCTTCCAATATATTATATAAATTATATATATATATATATATATATATATATATATATATGTGTGTAATTTTATTCTAAGTGTATTTTTATATGAATATATGTATACATTAACAAAAAATACAAGACATATATATACATATTATATATAGAGAGATAATATATGTATGTATACATATATATATATATATATATATATAGAGAGAGAGAGAGAGAGAGGGCCTGGGTGGCCAGAGATGCTGCAGGGGGACAACTGAGGTCCCCCCGGACAGTGATCGCCAGTCCAGGTAAGTCCAGGGTTCTTATTTGCCACAGTCGTACTAAGTACGTCTGCGTTCCTTATTGACCTTTTTTTTGTCTGACGTATCTGATACATCCATGGTCCTTAAGGGGTTAAATATATTGTTATTTATACAAGTTTTTCTTATGTTTTTTCTTCTTTGTATCTTATGTATCAAATTGATATTTTAATATACATGAGAGTAATGGACAAAGAACGAATAACTGGATATGAGGTATCGCTAAACACCAAGAGGTGCAATATGGGTAATGTAGTAGAGAAGAACTACCCTACCCTAGATTCAAAAGGTTAAAGTCCTTTTCTCTTCATCCTTCACTTTCACTCCGGTTCCAACAGGGAAGTGTCACCCTAGGAATTTGACATTAAATGGGAATTTTTGGAGCCAGTTATCTAACAGGCTCCAAATAAGGTGAGCAGGCAATTTTCATCAAAGCATATACTTACCTGTTAAATATCAGCCACACCTAGATTGTTTTTTCTTCTTTATATTTTATATCTCCATATCTTTGTTGGGAAGAAATACCCTATCCATACAGAAGAAGGTATTTGGTGCCACCTAAAAGGCCCACATGCTCCTTTTGTTTAGAGCCAATATCGAAAAAGGCTCTACAAAATTTGAGTTTTTCTTATATTCACCTTAATATATATACTATTGAAGTAATAAACAATATTGCACTATTATATATATTTCTGTTTTTTACATGAAAAAAAAACCCCTTTATATGCCAAGTGGTAAGTGGAAAAATTGTTTGAAGCGCTGCACTTTGGATTCTGTGAGCTGGGTGGTGGGGTTGAGCGTCAAAACACCGAGTTTGTTTTTTCTGTACTTTCTGGTTTTGTGGAGATTTGGGATATCCACTACGTGTTTAACAGCTGCTGATACCACAAAAATACTTAGATTACTATTTTCTTATTTAGTGTCTTGTATACACAATTTTGCTTCTGTTTCTTGTAGGTTTCTTTATCTTTTATTTTATAAATTATCTTTTATGTTTATCTTTTTTCAATTTATTGGACATAATTGTTTCTGATTTATTGCCTTTTAAGTACCATTTAGCTTGTAATGCTTCTAATTGTTTGGTTGCTTTAGTTATTGATTATTAATCTGTTTTTCTATTTCTGCAATCTTACTTGCTGTTTGTGTGGAGGGTGTTTTATTTTGCCTTTTGTATTCACTTAGTGTTTTATATATAGGTTAAAGAGAGGCAGTAGTCCTTTTTTATTTTCGATAGCTGCCATTTTTTTATTTTTTATAAATTCTTTATTTTTTTTGTTGTGCGTTGCAGAATTCACAGAGTAACAAAGACATTGCATAGTAAAACATGAGTGATTGTTAACAAGAGTACTTTATGCCTGTCTGAAATACTGCACAATATTTATAATTATAATGGCAGGTAGCAAGGCTTGGTAACTAGTAAAGATGGCTGATAGTATAGATGAGTATTACACAGTGCATGGAAATGGTAACTAATGATGATATAAAGCATGTCCTATGCACTGGTGGGGGTTACAGCAATAGTTAAATTCAGAAGCGTAGGAAGCATGAGAGAGTTATCAGGCTATTAGTGCCACTGGAGGTAATTGATTGGGCTACAGCACACATTGTATGCGATTAGGTTTACAGGTTAAAACAAAAAGAATAGTAGAGCAAGTGTTGCTGTAGAGGTTGCCTTTAGCTTAATGAGCCGATGCCCTTAGAGCCTGTTCTGATACAGTGTTTCCTGGAGTACTAAACCACCTAAATTGACAATAGCAAATATGCCTGGCTAGACAAACTATGCTTAACAGTAGCAGAGTATGAGGCTTGGTAAGGTGCCTGAAAGTGAGTATGAATTAGAGTAATTATGATAACGGGGTATAATACATGCTTATGGGACACGAGTATGTGAAAGGAAAAAGAAACAAATAAATTACCAGGTGGTCAGGCTTGTCAGCATGGAATTAGCAGGTGACAGGCTATCTGGGAACATGTCTAGTGGGCGTAATAAGACATTATAAGATTGTTAAAAGATTATTTTGAAAAATGCAAATCAAACAGAAATGAATAAACAATGAAGATCACTTAAGAGTTTGATGTTGTTTGTATATCTCAAAATATAAAAATGCACAACCTAAAATCTGTATGGACGTGGTGATAAGGCAGCAGGCTAGTCCCCAGTGTGTTACCGAAAGTCAGCCGACTCCCCTAGTCGGCACGCTCGTGGTGCCTGTAAGTGAGGCATAGGTAGTGCTCAGAGGTAGTGTCCACAGGTCGGTATTGCTTCTCCTGGCTGGTGTCTGTATGCGATTTCCTCTGGAAGAAGGGGGGGTGGTCGTGTGATGGTGGTCTCGCCGTTCCGTTCGGGTGTTCCCGCTGCAGCTCGATTTCCCAGCTCTCTGGCTCCGGGCCTTAGCGAGAGCCCTCGCCTTGTGTCCATGGAGCCTCCCAGACATGGTGGTTAGCTCGAGGGCCTGCGGGTTCTCCCTGTCCCGGGTGTCCCCACGGGTGTATGGACGGCATGGGGTAAACCCCTGATGGGCTCCCAGCCCAGAAGGATGTCGGGTAGTCAGGACAGCAGCTTTGTACGCCCTTTTGACGGGAGATGCTGGTTTGGTTTTTAATTTGGGTTTACAGGCTTCCTTCTGCTCTCGCGCTGATAGGCCCATGTTGCTCTGTTTGGGTTGTGGCTCGGCAGCCCTCTCGGTAGCGCCATGCTTGTTGCTTTTATGGCTTTTGCTTATCCGTGGTGAGGCTGTCGGATTCAGTTTGGTCTCCAGCTTGAGCCAGAAATTGTCGAGGATTGCTTCTAGTCTTTGCCGGGTCCCATGCTGTGGGTCTGTAGAGACATACTATGCATCAAAATGTAGGTCTGGGTCTTGTGATTCTCACAATATAAAGCTCTTCACTGTAGGATTTATAGTTTATACTCTGACCTGTGTCAGGCTGCAGCAGCAAGTGATGTCATAGACAGGGCCTTTTAAACACCTGCTAATGTTTTTATAAATGTATGGTTTAATGTAACTGTGCAACAACGTTGCAATTAAATGTGCTATATAAATGAGAACAGTTACTCCGCCCACTCCAGTTGTAGACTACTGGTGGAGGCAAGAACACTTCACACAATTTCCCCAGAAATTGTAGCTTTTCTAGTTAAGTGTTCTTTCATAGCAAGACCACTTAATGTTATCTCACATATATATTATTAAGTGTTCTTGCATATATATTATTAAGTGTTGTGTGGCGTCTGCCATGTTGGGTGCAGCGTCGTGTTGCTTACTTCCCCGTGCATTCCCCCTTTGCTCCCGCTCCGGTCTCGACTTGTCTCTCAGGTGTGGACCGCGACCTGCTTGTGCTGTGTCAGCATCTCATGGCACCGGACCAGGGGATCGGCCGCCTCTCCCGCTCTATGGTTGCCAGGCCTCATGGCGCAAGTCGGGCTGCCAGCCGGCCTCAGAGTGATCGCAGGCTGCAAGGTCGGTTAAGTGCCCTTTCGTGGGTCAGATGAGACTATTTGGGTTGCCATTTTATAAGCTTTTAGGGCTGAAAAGTCTATTTTGCCCTATTTTCTGAGGAGCTCGGCAGTGGCACGTCTATTTTCCATGCTGGTCAGGCCCCGCCCCCCGATAGCTGATTTTTATCAAATGGCCTCTAATTATACTTTTATAAGTGCACCAGACCGTGATGTCCGGTGTGCCTTTGCTTTTATTTTCTAAAAAAAACAAATGTGTTCTCTTTTTAATGTTTTCCACATTGTTTTTGTGTAATATAAAATCTTATTTTTGCCATTCTTTATGAAAAGTATCAAAATTATCTTTGTATTCCAACATAATTTTTTTTTGACAAGATATAGCATGGTCACGTTTCCCAAAACAAGACCTATTCTGCAGTATGAATTAAATGTTCTTGAATAACGTGTAATCTAAATCGGCAGAGTGGAATGTTCTTCATATATCTCTTAGATTATGATTTTTCAGTAAATTTTGCAATATAATCTCCCCTGTTTTCCTATATTTTCTATCATTCTGACTCTTTCTGTCTTAGCGAGTCAACTACACAATTAAAGCCCTCCATAATTAGTACCAATCCTTGTTTAATCTGCTCTATTTTTTAAAAACACTTTTGTTATAAATTTTATTGTAGCTTTATTTGGTGCATAGATATTGGCTAATGTGTATAGCTTGTTATTTATTTCACCTATTAAAATAATATATCAGCCTTCTGGATCTGATTCTTGAAGTTTAATGTTTAAGGAAACATTTTTGCAAAGACAAATGTGACACCTCTTTCTTTTATTTTCTAAAGCTGCACTTATAATAGTGGGGTACCTTGTCCAATGGGTTTCTTGCAGGGCACAGATTTGTACCTGATTTTTTATAAATTATAGACCACTTGAGATCAGCTTAATTTATATTTTCTTGTCAGTTTTTGGGACTCTCTCTCTAAGTGTTACCATATATATGTGAAAAACAAAGAACCCTTCTTTTTTGATATTTACACAAAAATAAGCCAGGTTGATCCAAAACAATGGCATTAACCTAAAACAAAAGTATTGTATGGTGGAAAACCCCCGTCATCCCGTACCTTGAGTAATAAAATACTAAGATATAGGTCCCACATATCCTGTGGGAAAGGCGTGCTGAGGGTAGTTGATCTGAGATGAGCCTACCTATAGGCACATCATAGTAGAAGGTAGAGAGGAGAAGAAAAAAAACGGATGTAACAAATGATAAAGGAAATCTTATTAATCTAATCCCTTCACACTTACATCATATTATTTCATAATATTATTAAATAAGTGTTATTGTCTCACTATTTCCTTCTTTTTTATTGTGCAATACTTGTGTTAGTCTTAAACTTATCACTCTTTCCCTTACCCTTATTTGTTGACTGCTGGATAAGACTGTTTCAAATTTTATTTTATTTAACCAGCTTTTCAGGTCTTTTGCATCATTAATGCAGGTGAGTTTCCCTTCGTGTGGTATGCTAATTTTTGTAGGAAACCTGCAACGATAATTAAGTGGTCTTGCATAGCAAGACCACTTAATGTTATCTCACATATATATTATTATTATTATTATTATTATTAAGTGTTCTGGCATAGCAAGACCACTTAATGTTATCTCACATATATATTATTAAGTGTTCTTGCATAGAAAGACCAGTAATGTTATCTCACATATATATTATTAAGTGTTCTTGCATAGCAAGACCACTTAATGTTATCTCACATATATATTCTTATTCTTATTCTTATTAAGTGTTCTTGCATAGCAAGACCACTTAATGTTATCTCACATATATATTATTAAGTGTTCTTGCATAGCAAGACCACTTAA